>VXAY01000612.1:760453-834708 GCA_013399855.1 Oxyruncus cristatus | reverse complement strand
CCCAAACAAAAAACCCAAAGACAAATATTATGGCAGGATTAAAAGAAATAGTTTAATAGCACCATTTAGCTACCGTATTTCATTTTTTTCTCACAGGCCTGGATGTCTGGAGAGATCTAGTTCATGTAACTATTGAAATATCAGTTCAGAAAAAAAATATTTTCATAGAGTTTTGAAATGCAGACAACAATAAATATGGCTGCAAGTCAGACAGGCTCTCTGTGCCAGCATCTCACCATGGACCTGTGATGGAGTTGTCCATCCCTCAACATGGTGCTGCTGGATCAGGGAGTTAGGGGAGGTTCCCCACCTGCCACTCTTCTGTCTGATGTGAAATGCAAAACCCTGATGCAAGGGAGGAGGCTAAAAGTGAAACAGGACTTATTATGGGGGTAGAGACAAACTGGATCTTAAAGCCAAGCCCCAAGTTTTTTTGGGAGGTACTCTGACCACTGATCCCCAGCAATGGCTTTTCCCAGCCACTCATTCCTCCTACCCACCACACAAGTCCATGCCAGGCATGACGCATGTTCCTACAACGTCCCACTCCTCTCCAAAGCTTCAAAGGTCCCTTCCAGCATCCTTATCCCTTCCTGTCACTCAACCTGTCACACAGAGTGGGTCCTTATATGGGAAATCACCCAAGGACCCAGAAAGGTGTTTAGTCATTGGCATGCACCCTCACTGCTCCAGCATACATGCTGTGTCAATGGGGAGATATTTACGGACAGAGAAATTTATATTTACACCAAGATATTTATGGACAGAGAAACCAGGATGGTCTTCTCACTCACAAGGAAGGTGCTCACTCTGGCTGGGCAAGGGGACCACAGCCCAGAGGGCAGCTAGCTTTCCGTGTGCAAGGTCCACTTCAAGCTTGCCTATTTGCAGGGAGCCAGGCATTCAGGGAGGTGTTCCCTCAAAGGGCCACCATTTTCTCTAATTATTACTTCCTAACTTAGCTGGTTGGCATAAGCCACTGATGGTTACATTTATCATATAGCCCCAGGCTGATCTCCTTGATTTTCTCCCTACCAAAAGTCCATTAGCTACTGTTACCTGGTCATTATCATCTTCTGGTCTACTGTACGAAGTGTGTTACTTGGATGAAAAAGTATTAAGAATTCCTCTTTATATATATGGTTCATTATTTCTTTTCTGCATATACCCTAACAATTAGAGAAAAGCAGATGTGGTCCAGACCTTTTGAGGAAGCCTCTCCCAGAAAATCCCTGTGTTTGGTTTGTGTTCTTCAGAGCATACCATAATCACCTTATGAGTTTATGCTGGGCAGATATAGACAAAGTTTCACTTATCTGAGTGATACTTTCATGCAGACTTCATCTGTGACAATTCTACAGAAATATTTTTCTACTAAACAATGCCTAACATATTAAAGATTCCTTTGGCTCTAAGAGATCCTTCCCTGTCACTCTTCTTACTTTGGAGCCACCACTCGAGAATACATCAATGAAAATGCCTCACCAGCAAGCAAAAACTGCACATTTCCATTATGGGGAAACAACAGGGTTATGATACACTCCCGTTTACTGAAGATCTCCATCATTTCTTGTAAATTGTTTGCAGCTACAACTTTGCTTCAGATGGAAAAAATACATATGTATGTATGCAAGTACACACATGCAGCTATATAAATATCAAATTAAAAATATATTTTGCATCAATATGAACAACAGAACAAAAAAATTACTTTTTATAGCAGATGATCTGCCTAAGACTTGGAAGTGTAAGAAAAAAATCCTCCACCTGCTAAGTACTTTGGCTTAAAAATAAATGTTTTGACAGAAAGTTTAATTCAGTCAAAGACACCAAAAGCCTGGAGAGATGGTTGATAGGTGTATAACTGATTTGATTTTGTATAGCAGTTTAGTACTGGAAAGAATGATTCATGTTTAAATATTTGGAAAGAGAAAATGTTCCATTTTGGGGAATGTCCAACAATGAAAGCAGATTTAACTTGTGACAAGACTGAGTTTGTTAAAAGGACCTCAATGTATCAGTTCAGAGAAGAATTAATCTCTCATAAATTTTTCATAGGTCCTGAAAATAATACTGGTAATGTAAAAGTCAGGTGCAAGTGCATTTGATTTCAGAAACTATTTGGATATTTTAAAGTTGGATAAATACATAAACATTTTTATTATTGTTACTAAAGTCTGCTATGATAAAGCTTGTGATCTTCTACATCTAGTGTGCCTTTGTCAAAATCTGTAGCATGTGTTTACACTTTTTTTCTTCTGTGTGGAATATAAGTTCCAAATAAAATATCATACCAGATAGAAACCTATCCACTTGGATCCATATACATGGTAGATTATTTACAAAGCAAGTAACCAACTATTTTAATTCTTGCTTTAATTAACAGTTTATAAATATGCACTAATGAACTTCAGTGAATGCAAATATTTTGGTAATAATTTAAATTATCAATTTACTGATCAGAAGAGATATTAAAAAAAAGAAAAAATAATTAATTATTAATAATACAAAAATTACTGACAATTAGCATAAAAGGATAGTGGAAAACTGTGCCAGAAATACAACTTAGGAAAAAAGCAACATATTGACAAGGTCAAATAAGTATGAAGCTAATTGAAGATCATTCCCAGCTAAATCAAAAAAGAAACAAGCACACTCAACCAGCTCACCTAAATTAAGTTTTCAAGTTCTCCATATGTTGACTACAATGCTAAAGTTAACACAAGTAGTGTCCAAACTTGCTTGCTACAAAAGGTGCTGTTGGATGCATTTCAATCATTTAACTCTCTTTTTCATAACATAGATGTCATTACAAAATACCAAAAAACCCCAATGAAGAAAGGAAAAACAGAGAAACAATAAAACCTCTGTTTTGATGTACATCTGTGTCTCATTCCCATAACATTCATAGTCAAGACAAAGAGGCAATATAGATAGGAATTAGAGAAATATATGTTTGTATCTAATCCAGCCAGGGAAGGTTCCCAAGTAGAGTAGTTGTTTTTTGTTTGTTTTTTTTTTTTCAAATTTGAGCGATAGAGTTATGAACTTGTTCTGCCTTCATTTGTTTATATAATGAAATATCATTATAGATTTTAGTTATTCATCCAAATCCAACAAAAAAAACCCTTTAAACACAATCCATGCTTTGCTATAACCTGATACTGTAATGGCAGTTGTCACAGTATGACCTGATTAGCTTTTTTCCTCTTTTTGTGAGCAAATGTTCTGTCTTGAAAAACTTCGAACTGTTTCTAGTTTTGGTGGTTTGGTTCTGTACATTGCATTAGGGAAATACTGAAGTCCTTTATAAGATTAATACTTTAATAGTTTCAGAGTTTTTCTTAGCTCAAGATTCCTTAGCTAATCTAAGTAAATTACACAGTTTTCTTAGATGTCCAATCTTTTGTCAAAATCCCTCACCAAAGATTTTCCAGGAAAGTAGGTAGCAATGAGATAAAGGGGAAGAGTTTGGAATATTTATTTAAAATACATGCAATATTTTAGGAATATAGGAGGCATAATGGCCGGTCTTGCAATGGGGGAAGTTCAGCAGCAGGAAAATCTGGGTTACAAGCTTGGTGTTAACACACTCTTGAAGCAACCTGGGGGAAAAAAGGCAAGCAATATCGAGGCAAAGTTTGATGATGTTAACAAAGTTATTCAAAACAATAAGGGCAAGATGAAAATGAAGAACTTCAGAAGAAGCCTAGCAAGACTTAAAAAGAAATTTTTCAGTTGAGATGCGAAATGAAATTAAATTGGGTGTCTCATTCTTTCCCTGAACCCAGTATATAGTGATGGTTCTCTCATCTGAAAAAAAAATAAATGTATTAGAACTTGAAAGTAAATTCACAGATAGGCTACAAGAGTCATCAAAACTATGTATTGGCATCTGTGTGAAGAATGGTGGGCCTCAGCCTGGAAAAGAAATGGAAAGGGGAAATGTGATAGAGGTCTATAAAATCAGGCAGTCAGTGATCTGGAGAAGACAGACTGGAACTGAGTGTTCACTGCTTTTCTCAACAGAACTAGTGTCCAAAGCATGAACTTAATGAGCTTAATTTTAACTTCAGATTCAAAACAAAGGCTATGGTTCTTGACTCAACAGCTAACAATATTGTGGAATTCTTGCCAAAGAATTCCACAGATGGGAGACATTTAGATGGGGTTTTAGGGGAAATACTTCAAGACAAATCGACTGATGTTTAGCAGAACCTCAGAGGCTCAAGAAACCCTCTGAACTGGAAAAAAAGACCGCTTAGAGGAAACACCATACAGACTTATCTTATTCTTTCACACACCTTCATTTTTGACTAGTGCTGGAGACAGTATAGTAGGCTAGATGGATGCTGATTTTATGTCCAAATATTAAATTAGATTTTCGGTTTTGAAAGCAGGTGAATTTTGCTCTTTTTTTTTTTTTTTTTTTTTTTTTTTTAATCTGTCATGTACACACCTGAGGGGTATACAAAGTAAAGTTAGTCAAAGTGTACTTAGTTAAGCATAGATTAATAATTTCTCCTTTCTTTCAAAGCCATCTGTCAAAGTCATAATATCTATTATTCCTCAGGGAAGTAAGGCAGTGTTTTAAAAAGGACATCAGCTTAAGTTCCTATATAGCATCTTGCTTTCAAAAATCATGAATACATTGTTTTAAAGTAAAATCTTTTTTAAATCTGTAAGAAAATGTCACCATGAACATGTCCTATTGCTGACACTTTTTATGTGCAGGTTAATCAAAAGAAATTTCTTTCCTTTGATGCATTTTATACCACTTTGGAAACAGGTCCCCCCCAGCCAATTATAGAAACTCACAATGAAGCCCATCATTGATGAAAAATAAGTTAGTTAACTGAATATTCAAAAAATACTAAATATCTGTGGCTATTTTTGTTTCTGTTTGTTTCTGTTTCTATGTCAAGAATTTCTGTTTCAAGAAGTGGATGATGTAGTGAAAAAACAAAGCAGAACACTGTTTAAAGCATACTCTGGTCTTCTAACAACATGCAGAAAACTTATGACCTCAGATAACAATGTTCTAAGGCAGTAGTGTTCGAATTATAGCTCTAAAGGGATCTGCATATGACTCTCACGAAACCAGTGTGTCTCATTTGTGTGCCTTCTGCTGTATTTTAGTGCTGGAGACAGAAGTACAATAATAGTAGCAACAAACCATGTGCAAAAACACACCTTCAAGGGAATACTTGAACAGTAGACAACCACCTTGCAACCTCTTTGATTAAATGTGTAAAGATGTAGCAGGAAAAAAAGAGCCATGAGGTAGTTACTTCTCTGAATGGAAATTCATATGAGAGTACAAGGAAAATAAAATCCTTTTCAGGTCTTAAAGCTCTTCATTCATCCAGACTATAATATCGAAATTCTTGAAATAGAAAGACCATCCAAGTCAGACCAGCAGACAGTTTAAAACATCAAATTTTCTGATTTCAAAACTCAGGTTCTACTTGCAAGTTACTTTCTGTTTGCACAATTGAAAGCCAACCTGAGCTTCCATTTCTATCTTAGCATTATCTTCATTTATTTACATTTCTCCCAAATATGACTTCAAAGGCTGACAAAAAATAGAATGACAGAAATGTCCTCCCCCATGAATGTGTTTGGCTCATATCTAGTCCTGTCTTACAGACTTGTATTTCTATGACTCTATGAACCTTCAGTACAGATTACATAGAAAGAATCTTTGAATAATTTATCAAACCATAGTTTATTCCAGAGGCAGAAAGATACTTCAGTGAGGTTCACATAGGTTCATTCTGAAGTCACTGTTATACTCCTTCTCCAGTGTCATTGTTGACATTTTCAGATCCTTGTGCACACAAACTTTCTAATGATTTAATTTTAAAACCCATTTCCATTTAAAACTGGAAAAATTCTCTAACACTTCCTATGTGTTCTCAAGATGAAAGAATAAGAATATAAAAAACCACCACTTTGTTGACTTTCCATACATTTTCATCCTTTGTGTTTGCTTTTCCCAAATATCTAGCCACACTTTTTTGACTGGCCGTTATATCTGTTGAAACAGAGGTTTTGTCCCTCAGTGTTATACCAGTGACAATATTGCACATAAAATACTGTAGAATCACATATCAGATGCAGGAGCATACCTGTGGACAATGCAAACTACTTTTAACAAATTGTTCTTGTTTATTTGTTGTGACAGTTTGAAGGGAGGTCCAGTCCAGCAGCATACAGTGTGCTTCAGTGCTGTGTTACATACAAAGGCTGTCAGCAGTTGCTTAGAGCAAAGCACTTTGCCCCTGATGCAGTCAGACAGATATGCATGTGCTTAACTCAACGTACAAGAGCAGCTAACCAGGGACACATGGTGAGGTCTGAACATTTGGCTCATTTCCTGGAGCACAATACAAGAGAAGAAAGAGATATTTAATGATCTTAAGGTCAGCAGACCTTATACTGCAAATATACTGGCTTCAGAAAAATAAAAGTCAGAGAGATTTTTATCCTTTATTGCTGAACAAAAGAATTATGAATCTTCTAAACAAACAAACAGATTAAAAAAAGAAAGAACATTTGAAAAATGCAGTATTTTGTTTTCATATATTGATAATATTGAGTATGAGTGATCATGCCAGACTGGTTACACTCCATGAACTGTTTGAAGGCAATTTATAAACCAAGTCACTTGAAAATCTTTTAATGTTTTGGCTAATGTATGTCCTTTAAAAGGCTAGCTCTTTTTTTACCACTGTTCTACTATTTGCTAACACTGGAAACAGTGTATTGAGCTAAGTTTTGTTTGGGATAACTGATCTTGTGTTTGAAGATTTTTTCTGTTCATAAAATATATGAACATGAAGTGTTCCGAAGTGTAATTCAGATTATTTGTGAATGAATTCCACAAAAATATGCTGAATACACGGTGTAAAGATGCTGCGTTTTTGGAGAAGTCTTACCCAATATCTTCTGGGTATATAGAGTATCCAGATTCCTAGTGGCCTTGTTGTTACATATGGGTGATGTACAATATCGGCTGTGAAACATATATGATGAAACAATATCAGATAAGTTATTATGTACAATTTATGGTTTCTATATGTAAGGGCTACAAGGATCTTTGCCTTTCATGAGAGGTCATTACCCAAAAAGCTGTTGTCAGGCTTTAGAGTTACCAAAATCACACAAAGCCACTGCAGAGTTCCTGATGCCCACATCAGGGGATCCCATAATCATATCAGGTTGTACAAATGATGATGAAGTCATCTGTCCTTTCCTTTCTGTGAAAGGAAGTGAGGTAAAAGGGACAGTGAGATTTGACTTTGAAATTTTGATGGTTAGCTCAGTGCTAAGCTACAGTAGATGAGGAAGTTTGGTGAAGAACAATTACTGTGTTTCTTTCTCATCAGAGTATGAGTGCATTCTCTCTGGAGATGTAAGATTAAGGTATATATAGATGTGTGCACAGCAGATGGAAACTGATCCTTTCAGTCTTTAAAATTTCTGAACTGCAAAACTTGTATTTTTCTTAGATCAGGTTTTTACGGGATTTCCATACCAGTCTAAAGAATCTTTTCAAGTCAGAAGGGGAAAAGTCAATAGTAACAACAACAGCAACATCATCATGATTTTTCTACCTAGTCTGAAAATTTTCTGAAAGAGGGTGTCCAGCCCTTCAGCAATTTCCAAGATCTACAGGGGGGAAAAATATACAAAATAAATAATTTTAGAAATTAGAAAAGTCCTATTTGTCCTATATGCATATTTACCTTGAATTTAAATTCTGATCAACACTTATGCTCCATATAAATGAAAAACCCTTCTTTTTTTTTTTTTTTAACAAGCATGTCTTGGTACCTAATGTAGTAATTTAAATAAAATTCCAGTTTTTCTTTACTTCAATGCTTGGTAACACTTAAAAATCATAATTTTCTCTAAGGTACAGATTTGTCCTTGTATAATGTTCTTACGCAAATTTGATAGCTCAGAGAATGCCACATTTTGGGAGTGAGAAAAAGAATTAATCACTGTGGAGTTGTGTAGGTGTATCTTCAGTGGGTGTTTGGTGTGGACAGAGTGGACTACTGAGTCCCTGTAGCCTACTGTTCAGTATTGAGAACAGACACAGTGTCTGCCTGATCTTATGTGAGATATGGAGGGAGAAAAATGTTATCTTTACATTATTGAAAAAATTTCATTCTATTCATTCTTTTCGAAGTTCATTTCTGGCTAGATAAATACCTGCTCTGTGAGGGAAGCTAAAATATGCTGTGGTAGTTACGCTAACAGACTCTACAAATGCTCTGAATTTTTGCCATCACTACCTTGGACTATAAAATGTCTGCAGTGCAAGGCAGCTTAAGGTTTTATTTCTCAGCAGTGTGAGAAAAAGAAAGATTTTGGGCTTCAGCTAAATAATTTCATATTACAATAAGTGGTGGAAGGCAGTTTAGCAGTCATCTCAGTGTCAGATACTTAAACTGAGATATAAGCATTTGCAGCTGCCTCCTGCTGCATGCTCAGCAGTGTTTGCCATTTTAGAGGTAGATCGCTGCTTAACGTTTTTGGTTTAGTTTACAATTAAGTATGATGCTTGTGCTACATTGCAGTGCTGAAAACTCCCTTATAATTCACCAATTCATATGTTTTAAACAGTGTCAGTATACTACCATGCAGATGTACTGTATCCTTTCAACAGCATTTTACTGTGTACAAGTTTGTTGTTGCTGTTGCTCCTTGTTGGTTTAAAATTGAGGTAGTTTTTATACTTTTATCAACTTCTTATTGGGATTTTCAGAAATTTCCCATCAGTTTAAGTAATGCAGAAATAAACCCAGAAAACTCAGAGTCTAAAACATTATTTTGGAAAAAAACCCACACTGTTAAGTGGTGTATTAAGACTAAATCAGAAGGACTGCAGGTGCTGCTTACACCTAATTATTCTCAGCTACAGAGTCAAAATATTTTGTCAAAGACACAATGCTGTAAGAGTGAAAGATATTGCATTCTACAGTTTTCAGGTCACATGATTACATTAGCAGATAGCTCATTAAATGAAAGATGCTAGCATTTACTTAGAGTCATATCATTTAAAACTGAGACCAGAGTGGATTCTCCCCACTGAATAAGAAAGCATACAATTTATTCCCACTGCTTTCTTAATTTCTTTCTACAAAAAACTTACTCTGCAGCGTGGGGGGAAAGTAGGATATATCGCTATATTATACCTTTAATTCCACTATTTCCATAAAAAAAATGTAGAACTGATCTGTACTATTGGTTAATTAAAAACTAAATTTCTTTGACTCTTGCTCTAGCTTGCCACTTAAAAATTAATTATGGACAATAACGAATAGCAAAGTGTTCTTTTTTCAGAATAAGTTCCCCATTGGGATGCAATGAAAATGTTAATAATTAATCAAATGGTCTAACTTGGTATTATTTTTTGCTGCCTCACACATATACAAAACCCCATTGATGTTATTTGACTTTTTTTGTTTCATAAATATTTATATATAATTGCATTTTCCTTTTAAATTGGATTTTTTCACACCAAAGGGAGGAAAAAAATTTGTGTGTTAATTTTATCTCAGTGGTTTTGTTCAGCTTCAGTAGTTGTGTATATAAGAGATTAGATAAAAAGAAATGCATGCAACCTGTGTGTTTTAATTTAAAGAATAATAATAAGGTGATGTTGTTAATTTTGTAATAATTTAAGCAAATTGCTACCTACCAGCATAAAGTGAAAAGCAGACAATTCAGTGTTCCTGTTCTACCTGTCTCCCAACTTCAATACTAATTTTGTTTAGATTCTGCTGCCCCCTACAGAATAGTTAAATATTTAGGATTTTACAGACCCGAGGATTGCTGTCCATTTTTTTTAATCTTACCTGAACAAATTAATGCACAACTTCCATGGTGTTCTAGGAAGTAAAGCTTTATTTGCTGCTGTTGCAATTTTTAATATGTTCTGCATGACCTGTGGCTTAAACAAAAAACTTGCCACTTTGTGTGGTACTGATAAAGTAAAATTTAAAAAAAAAGAAGTGATAGGTACTGTTATTGAACCACTGAAATAAGACAAAACATATTTTACATCCTCCAAGAAAGCAGAAAGCAAGATTACTAACCTTTGAATCTCAAGAAGTAAGCTAATTATATACTTTATCAGCTGCTACCTGTATACTACTATTCTTTCCAGACCCCACTATCTGTAACAAACAGCAGCAGTTAAATGCAATGATGCACTTCAGACTCTAATAGAAAACAGACTGTGAATAGGATAGGTAGGAATAGAAAATACTCTAAATGTAAACTGCAAACTTTCAATTACATTTCAGAAATATAATATGATCTTTGAAATCAAAAGAAAAGTCGCATCTGTACTAATTTGTATTCCCAAAAAGTAGCTATTTAAATAAAAACCAAAACCTAGATTATACTTCCTGCAGCTAAACTCAAAGTTAAATAGGAAAGTTTGCTCTCCACGGATATGCCCTGGCTGTCTCATATTGCACTGTATGTGTCCATCATTTAGGAGATTATGCATGAAGGAGAGGAAGCCAAAGAATCTTCCATCATATCCTTTCCTTGCAACTGTGTGGGGAAAGAAAATAAGCAGGAGATTTCATATGGCGTAGATTAGCTCCCTTTGGTGTTACCTAGAAACTAGGCATTAGAGGGAAGAGAAGTGTCATAAATGTGCTGAAGTTTCTCTTACTAAGCACTTTCCAGCACTCACAGCACAGAAACTCACATGTCCTTGGCTTACTGAGATTAGCAAGAAGTTAGAACACTGCACTAATAACATCTTCATTTTTCCTGAGTGTTTCCCAAAGTGCTCAGAGAAGATAACAGCCTTGAGGAGACAGGTACAGGTTTTGTCTTCAAAGGCATATGGTGAATGAATCATGGAGCACAAAGTTATTTGAGCATAACTGCTATTGCTTACAAAATAATTTTGCAGAGATGTCAGCAAACCCAATAAAACTTACAGGCATTTTGATGCCTTAGAGTCTTCATATCTTGGAAACAAGTTTTGATCATTAGTTTCTAGATGTACAGAATATTCCTCATTCTCCTTAGGTTTAAGGCTACCCTTAAATATCCTTTCTGAACAATGTATTTGTCCCTGGTAATGCCCTTTTTCCTTAGCCCTTGCTCTTTTGTTATTTTAACTGAGTTACTTGTATTTGCATTTCTCTTGCTATGACTCAAAACTTTCTGTGGGTGCAGTGTTAGCATTCACATTCTTGTCCTTGCTCTACTCCTGAGTAGCTAAATAAGGCTAATTATACATATAAATAGAAACTGACGGAGAGAAAGTTGAATCATAAGCTTACTTCAAATGGAGAACAATGTCTGCCCTTTTTCTATCTTTCCGTTATGTAGAGGAGAATCCTTGAGAAATAAATTTCTGAGCCATTAGCCTCTGTAAGTAGTAGCCTAAAACACATTCCAGATGTTCCTTAGTTACTGGCCGAAGCCAGTTGAGGGTGTGTCATTGGATCCTTCTCTTGTAAGCTGACCGGTCAGAGTGTATGTTGGGATTTTCAGCACTTTGAATGCCCTCATACTTCAGGTACAAATTCATGTCACAACTGAGCTGATCTGACACCTAGACCTGCTGCTGAAACTTGCTGGCTATCTCTCACTCTTGGCTATAAACTCCTGATGTTCTTCTTGTGCAAGTTCTGGTGATTGTCTGGACATTTAATGAAGGGATGAAACATTTAAAAAGAAAAAGTTATCTCCTCATTTTGCTCCTCAGCATGCTGTAACAGTCACTATACCAAGTGCAAAGGAAACAAGACACTCAGAAGGGGCAGAGTAATGATGGCTAGCCTAAGTATAGCCAAAACCTTCAACCTCAGACTATAGGCCACTGCATAGCACTTCCTTCCTAATTCTCGTTCTTAAATGAGGTCTGGGTCCTTCAGAGATTTTTGGTGTAGTCAGCATTGCCCATAAACCATTCCCCTCAGCCTGAGGGAAGTAGATGCCTGGCTAAACATAGCACACATAATGTTTTGTAGAATTGGCCCTATTGCCTTCTGAGGAGGGATTTGAATTTATTTTGGATTAATTATATACTAAATCCTGAATTTTAGTGAAGATTTTATATATTTCACAATTAAAAAGCAAACAAAGGTTAGTTGTAAATGAGCAATGAATCCATGAAAACAGACTCAAGCACATTAATGGGTAGTGCTGCTTAAATAAGCACAGTAAAAATGTCCTCCAAAAATGAGAGATCTTCCTCAGATGATAGATGTGTTATTCTGATTATACCATTTGTTGTGAAAACCCCTGCATCAGTAAATGTAATAAAAACTGCACTACATGTGTATAAAATAGGTTGTCCTGAGAAACTTACTGGACAAGATTTGTTTCAAATGATAAATTGTTTACTTTTGAAACATATTTCAGTATTTTCTCACCTGTTCATTTAAAGGATAAATGTATTTCCTTGAAAAGGAAAAAGAAAGACGAAAAAGGCTTCAGAACTTAGGCTTTTGTTTTTTCTTCCCAGAAAGAACAGAGACATAAAGGCATCAGTAAAAACCCCCTGTAAAAGTTCCCCTTAAAAGTATTTTCTAACTTTCATCCATTCTCTTAATCTGTAAAAGAATCTGCCATTCACCCAAATAGTGCATTTATTTCCTATGTATGTCAGGAGCATATGTTCACTGCTTTGCAAAAGGCTATAATTTAACATGCAGCACTGGGCTATTAAAGCTAAAAGCTTTGAGAACAAATTGCAAATCTGACACTTTCCTAGGATTTTAACTTGACTAGGTTGGAAGGAAGAACTGAATAAAAGAACAGCTTTGCAAGCTTCATCTAGTACTTCAAATAGACTAAGTGCAGATTTTGTAGATTTAAATATTCACATTAATATTGATTTGCAAGAGTATCAAGGAAGAAAAACAACACCATTAAAAAGATAGAGACATAATTCCAATTACAACTGCTGCATTACTAAAAGCTACAGTCTTAGATTAGAGAGGTACAGTAGTGATTCAAACTCAGTGAGAAGATAAAATAATAAGAAACATGTCATTGCTACAAGACCAGAACCAATAAAGAATGTAAGCATTTAAACAGCAAGACATTATTCCTCCCAATTAAACTGTGCCACTACATGGAAGAGGAACTCTTAAATGTTTATCAAGCAAAGCTCTGAAGACCTGCACACTCTGAATGAGTCCTGGATTTCAGTTCAGACTTTCAAGACTGTTTCTGTATTTTACATGCTTTATATTTAATTTAAATACTCGAAGCTTTTTTTTTTTTTTTTCAGTAGCAGTTGTGGAAACGATAAACTGTTCTAAGGTACTAAGGTACAGTCAGGCTTCCTGAAGTGTTCCTCTTCAGCTGTCTCCCTTACATTTTTAAATGTCCTCAGCCTCACTTTGAGCCTTTTATATGACACTATGATTCTGTAATATAACCTCAAAAGCTGAAAAGTGCTATCTCATCCAAATTACATTACAGCCTTCTCAGAGAAAAAAAAAAAAAAAAAAAAACTGAAGTCAGGAGACTCCTTTTGAATAAGGGTTCCAGTAGGTTTTATCTATGAATAATGTGGTCTTGCAAATCAGGTGATCTCATGGCTGGTGTGATCTGTTAAGAGGAAGAAAGATGAAGTGTGGATGAAAGTCATCTTTGGAGTACAGGTGTAAATTCCCGTAAGACAACTTTTCTTTACTACAGCATATATTCCCTGTTGTGTTTCTGGTAAGGAGACAGTTTCATTGTGTTGATAGCACACAGCATTAATGTCAAGCCCCATCCATTCTCTGTGAAACACAGTGTTAAAACAGTATTTTAGTATTTCACTGGGAGACAGAACCTGAGGAAGTGAGTTTGGTCTCCAGGTGATGAAGAGCGGCAGAACTTTGGAAGTCAGTGTTCTTTTTTCCACTGAACGCAGCAAGGAACATTTTTTAGATGACTTCAAAACTGTCCTTGAGATCACCAAGTACAAAATAATATAGAGTTATACAGATTATTTAAACTGATAATATTAATCACATCTTTTAATTTTAATGATCCTAACTCTGGCTTTGAAAGATCTTTGAAATGTTGGTCACACTGTGTCGTTTGGGCCCTGGCAGACATTTGGTTTATGTAAAGATCAAACCTGCCAGTATGTCAAATGTTTACTGAAAGCCAAAAATGAAGACATGCAGAAAAAAATTCCTCATGCTTTCAGGTTTTAACTTCCTTCCTTCCACAGTCACTATCAATGCAAAGTAAGAATTAAGTTTTGACATACTAGGGACAAACACAGAAAAAACTGTAGAGTCGGCATTCTGTATGGAAGTTTACATTATTCTTTATAATATTTGGTTTGCATTTTTTAATTTAATTTTGTAATTTTTGTTTACTTCACTGCCTTTTTTTTCCCATTAGCATCTTGCCATTAGTATTTTGTTTCAATGGTGTCTCTCATTAATATGACATATGTAGTTCCTAGCATGCAAATTTTAATATAACCTAAATATTTTAGCAATGCTCATATTTGCTCCCAAACTTCCTTTTATGTTGTGCAACATTACTTTTCATTAGACGAGTTATTTTAATGGTAGAATTGTATTCTTTTCTGCTGAGACATTTATAGAAATTGATCTATACAACTGACTATTTCTCTTTCTAATTTGTCTTTTCATATGTTAAAATGTATCATAGGATGTTTAGACTACACAGAGAAGTACTGGAATGTATTTTTAATTTAAGCTACAACTCTCTATGTCAGTCTAACATATGCAATTTCTTCATATATGGACATGGCATTCCCTATATTACATGGAGTTACACGCAATTGAAGTAACAGGGCATGATAAGCCAGGCCAACATCATAAGTTTAGTTAAACAACATACACACAAGATGCTGACTACTTAACATGAATTATCTAAAAGCCTGTTCCTCTCCTTTTATAATTCTCGTTTATGAAGTGAAACCTTAGAGTTTGGTGTGAGTGCAATAACAGTAGAGACAAGATTTGCTTAAGAGAAAGGATTCTCTATGGCACAGTGCCCCAGTGAGGAACACAGTTCCCTTTGTAAGGACTTCTATTGCCTTAATGCATCCAGTTGTGGTTCATAATTTTATCCAGTCACTGTTCCACTGTATCAGCTCTTACATTTAGTCCTGAAGTTTGACAGACAAGGTCACCTTGACACACAAAACAAAATAATTCTCTATTGAATTCGCATACAATATAAACCAGTGGGAGACTGTGTGATTGCTTTCAGCACACCGTTGTCTCCAGAATTTACTGTCTGATAAAGATACTGGCCCACTAATATTTTTACAAAAAAAAAATTAAGTATTAAACGGGAAAAAAAGTGTTAACCAGTAAAGAGCACATACATCCATTCCTGCTGAAAGATTCTTCTTCCTTGGACACACTTTCAAAAAAAAAAAAAAAAAAAAAAAAAAGCCTGTTAAAAGCTTTTTGGAAACCTATGTGTACTGTTATGAGCCTTATCGACAAGTTCATTGGCATGGCTAAATTTCTCTTCAAAATTTGTAAGTCGTGGTTTTATTCTACAAAAGCTGTATTGACTTTTCACCATAGCATGATACATTCACTGAAGTCCGTTCTTTATTATAGTTCTGAGTGCTTTGTTTGGTACAAAAGTCAAATGCACTCAGACCAGTGTCTATTTCTGCAGAGGTTTTCTAAAAATCTTTGTGAAAATGACACTGCATTTACTGTCTTCCTTTCCTGTGATAACATGACTTAATTAAACAGAAGGCTTTGTACTATAATTATGATTGTGGCAACTTCATACTAAGTTTCTTGGGAGTTTATGCATAAAGAGAATTTAGTCTTTGCTAGTGAGGAATTATAGTGAGGAATTTTATTCTGCATCACTTCTTTCTCTTGGGTTTTATTCCTCATTCTTTCTCCTTTTTGTTGTTATTATTATTGTTAATACTGTTTTTTTGTTTGGTCACCTTTTTCTTCATTTGAATTTTTAAAGTGATCTTACCTCAACCCAAATGTTTTAACATAGTCTTCTGATTCTCCTCCCCACCCCACCAGTGGGCAGGGGGAAGAGTGAGCTTCAACAGGTTTTGTCATGAAAAGTAAACTTTTCTAGGAGGAATGCAGATACAGCACAGAGCCTTCTTGTCCAACCTCCCCCTTGTCAAGCAGGGTCAACTAGAACCTGTTTCACAAGACTGTGTCCGGATGACTTTTGAATACGCACAAGGCAAGAGACTCCATGACTTCCTTAGTTTGCTCTATCACCTTCACAGTAAAAAAATGTTACCCAGTGTGCAGACCAAACATCCTTTGCTTCAGTTTGTGCTGATTGCCTCTGGCCCTGTCCCTGGACACCACTGAAAATGGGTGTTCTGTCCCCTTTGCACCCTCCCTTCAGGTATTTTTATCCATTGTACACACTGTATGTATTTTACACATCATACATATCACCCCTGACCTTTCCCTTCTCTAGGCTACACAGTTCCAGCTCTCAATAACTCAGTATTTTGAATTACATATTATCACTCAGATTTCCAAATAACTGATTATAATATGTCCAGAAAAACACCAATTATTTTAGTGTATTGGGTTTACATGGCAAGGTTTTGGTAGCAGCAAAGGCTTGAAGTAGTGGCTTTTGTGAAAAGACACAAGAAGCTGCCCCCATGTCTGATAGAACCAGTTTCAATTGACTCTAAGGCAGACACACTGGGCAAAGCTGAGCCAGCAAATGATGTTGGTAGTGCCTCTGTGATAACCTCCCTAAGAAAGGGTAAAACTGCTGTGCAGTGGGAGGTGGGGTAGAGGAGTGAGAATATGTGAGAGAAACAGCCCTGCAGATACCAAGTCAAGGAAGAAGGAAGGGGAGGAGGTGCTTCAGGTGCTGCAGATTTCCCTGAAGCCTGTGGTAAAGACCATGGTGGGCAGGCTGTCCTCCTGCAGCCCGTGAAGGTCCGAAGGTGGAGCAGATATCTACCTGCAGCCCATGGAGAATTCCATGCTGGAGCAGGCTCCTAGCAGAAACTATAGCTTGTGGAGAGGAATAACTGCAGAAGTAGGTCTTCTTGCAATACCTGTGACATTGCAGGGGACCCATTACAGAATAATATGTTCCTGAAGGACTGTACCTCATGGAAAGGATTCCTGCTGGGACAGTTTGTGAAGAACTACAGCCCATGGGAAGCATCCACATTGGAAAAGTTCGTGAAGGACTTTATCCTGTGGGAAGGACCCCGTGGTAGAGCAGAGGACGAATGTGAGGAGGAAGGAACAGCAGAGACAAAATGATGGGAACTGACTGCAAATCCCATTCCCTGTTTCCCTGCGCCATTTTGGAAGAGAATGTAGAGGAGCTGGAATGAAGTTGAGCCTAGGAAGAAGGGAGGGGTGAGGAAAGGTGATTTTAGTTTTCTTATTTCTCGTTATCCTAATACAATATTAATTTGTAATTAACTAAATTAATTTCCCTTAGTTGAATTAGTTTTGTCCATGATGATAATTGGCAAGTAATCTCCCTATTCTTATCTTGACTCATGAGCTTTTATGCATGTTTCTCTCCCTGTCCTGTCAAGGGGTGGGAGTGATAGAGTATTTTGGTGGGCACCTGGCAGCCAGCCAAGACCAACCCACCAAATTTAAATACTGAAACCAAGACCACCCAAGGAACATGCATACAACTTTCATTTAATGACCTTTTTCTGGTAGTACCTATGTTGGTTATTTTCTCTTGAAACTCCATTTATTTCAAGGAGTTGCTCATGGATGCACAGTTTGCAACCACATATTTCACTTAGTCATGGTTGTAAGAAAGCAACTTTTGATCTCTCTGTGCTGATGGCCATGTCATATTCTTTGCAGCACAGGCTGCAGAGAAGCTAAAGAAGAGTTTTCTCTGGGAAGCTTCACATATCCTCTTCTGCATCTGGAAATAAAATGCTTCTTTTCTTTTGAAAAATAATGTACTTTACATGGGTAATATAAAATCACATAATCTCACATGGACTTTCTTCAGATCATATAGTCTGATTTCTATGCAAGTAGAGACTGTAAAATACCACTTCTATCCCTGTGATCCAACCAATACTTCATTGGTTAGAATGTATTTCTAGAAAAGCATTATATACATATTTGATAAGAAACAGATGTAATGTACTATAAGTCTCTAATAATTTGAAGGGACTAGTTGGAAAGGACTAGTTGGAAAGGGGGGTGTGTGCTCAGTTTTAGTGTTCTCCTTATCATCTCTAAAGTATAAATAACCCTGTTTTAATTTTTCTTTGGTAGAACCACATGGAATTAAACTGAGAGGGATAGCAGCATCTACATAGCTAATACTGCATCTGAAACAGCATTATAGTAGGAAATAACATTTTACACCAAAAGAGCATTGAACATTGAAACAATATATGTCAAACAACTAATTTTGTCTCTTCTCCCTAATGACTCTGATGCTGAAAAAGGATAGCTGATAGCTGTGTCTGGACAGTGGTTCCCCGTACCTCATCATAATCTATAAATCATGTGTCAAGCTACTTGTATGAAGGGGAAATTCAAGTTGTAACTGTTCAGCAGTGGTAAATTTTGACTGAGAAATTATCTAGCATGGAATCTAGCATGAAAGGTAGGAAGGTCCAACTGCCAAGTGAGTTGCAGTGGCTGGAAGTAGGAATGCCAGAGATAGAAAGATTCCCTATAAGGAGTGAATTTCCTTTGGTGATAAGAAACAGCTGAAGCATTGTCTTGTAGTTGTCCTGGAATGCGTCACCACCGTTGGGTAGCAAAGCTGTACTGGGGGATAGACTTAAGGCAGGGCTGAGGTGCCTCATGCAGCTGCTCAAACGACTGGTGCAAGTGCAAATATATATAAGGTATCAGCTAGGGACACATCTTTGCAGGCTCCTTATGGGATCACTTATAACAGTGGGACTCTCTCGAATACATTGATCATTATTTTATATTTAAGCATCAATGTTTTTAATTCATTTCAAAGTGTACTACAAAAATTCCCCAACATACATCACCTGTGCTACTCTATGCCCACTAGATCTGACTACACAAGCATCACTGTGAAGACTGGACTTCTTAATGAAGCACCACTGGAAGAGTCTCATCCTTAGACAAATCAACCCATCGTGTGCAAATGTCTTATTCAGTGCCAGCAAAACTACTGCTGTGCTTCTCAATCTGAGAAAAAAAGCCCTTACCTTATGTACCTTCAGAGTAGCTTTTCAGATTAGGATTCCCAAGGGGAAGGGAACACCTTCCAGAACTGCTGACAAAAGGTTTTTCAAGTCAGAAAGGCCTAGTTTCAAGATGCACATGCGAATGTATAATTTGCTTTTGTCACTTTAGCTTTGGTTGGGTAGCCAGAAATTATATCTATATTTGCTCTGGTAAAAATTATTTCATATCTATTTAAACAATGAAGACAAATGGCTCTATTTTATGCCTGGAGTCTTCTTAAGCAGTGTCTCTAAAACTGGATTGAGGAAGTTTATACATTCATAAACTTTAATACTGGCATGTGACTGATACACATAAAATGAGACACAATCATATGTGAAAGCAGATTGGCACAGAAACAGACAGGCATGACAACAGACACAGCTAGTCTTCCTCGACTAATAAACTGCAGTAGATACATTTGTGTAACAAGACAGGCCTGAAACACAACTAATATGGCTTATTGTTAAACATTCAACTATGTGACTGTGATCTCTGCTTCTTTAAGTAGTTCTGTTGGACAGTCACAATTCCCATTGTGTACCAGTGGGAGAGACAGAGACTTCTTCCTTTAATCTCCCATGCCTTTTTTATTCCATTGTTTCCTTATAGAACTAAAGTAAACCAGGATGATGTCCTGCCTAGGGTTTTGGAATGGGTACATACAACTTTATAGCTTTGTCGTGTGTAAATTTTATCATCAGCATAACTGTTCCACTGTCTTGTCAGCGAGTATGAAATAATAATTTGTCTACAAAGGACTTTCCTTGCTTTTGAAGTAATTAGAGATCCAATTGTGAAAGCAATTCTTCTGGGAACAAGGAAAACTGGCTGCTCTTCACAGTTTTCATACCCATCAGAAAAAAAAATTCAGACCTGATCATTAGCCTTATCTAAATATACCCTAAAATCTGACATTTAAGAGTGTAAGTTCTCATTAAAAGCTACAGGAAGGTAATAAAAATTGAAATTAGACTGTACTGTCAGCCCACTACATCTTTTCACGAAAGTACTCTCAAAGTTTAGTAATGATGGGATCAGCATGTTAAAAAAAACCATCAAAAACAAAAACAAAACTAAACAAAAAAACCCAACAGCAACAACAACAAAAAAAACCCAAACCAAAAAAAAAAAAAATCAACAAAAAAATCCACCTCATGTGGCCTTGGGAAAGAATCCAGAGAATATTAGATCATTATTTTCCCTTGCCTTGCACTGATGCCAAGTGCCAAACACAGTGTTAGTACCCACATTGTCCAGTGTACTGGGTCTGGCTGAAACAGAGTTAATTTTCCCCATAGCAGCCCTGACAGTGCTGTGCTTTGCGCTGGTAGCTGGAAAGGTGTTGTTACACCCCAGGGTTTTGCTGAGCTGTGCTGCCACGGCATCAGTGCTACCACAGCATCAGTGCTGTCTCTCCAACATCCCGCCTCCCCATCAGTAGGTTGGCAATGGGCCAAACCTTGAAATGGGACACAACTTGAACAGCTGACCCAAACTGACCTAAAGGATATTTCATACCATATGACATCTGCTCAAATATAAAAGCTAAAGAAAAAGGAGAAGGAAGGTTGGGGCAGGACATCTGTTGTTTACAATATTTGTCTTCCAGAACAACCACTACACATACTGCAGCCCTGTTTTGAATAAAATGTTTTGGATTTTTTCCTTTACTTGCACATGTGGTACCTTTCACTTTTGCTTTAGTAAACTGCCTTATCTCAACCTACAAGTTTTTTTCATTCTTATTTTCTATGTTCTGTGGAGGACATAGATTGGCTTGGTGGTCATCTGACATCCAGCCAAGGTCAACCCTCAACATCTACCTATAGAAAACCATGCAAGCTTTTGGTTAAAAGAGAATCAGACTTTTAAAACTTCTTGCACTTGTGGCCAGTGAAAAAATCCAACTCCATTCAGCATTTCACTATGAAGATTTAAGATTCCCCAACAAGTGTAAAAAAAATTCTCAACAGGAATCAACATCTTTCATCAAATAAGAATACTACCGAGTATTAGAGGTTTTGTATTTAATGACTTTACACTCTAGACTTATTCACTAGTGGTCATGGATGCTGAGTGGATTTCATCTCAGGTATTAGGTACTTGCTGTCTAGGTATCCACATCTAAACAAGTCATTACAAGCTTATTTTACAGTCAACAAGGAAAACTAAGCAATCCTAGGCCATGAGTCTCTTGAATTATTTTATACATCTGTTTTAGAACAAAATAAATCAAACTAACACGATGTCTACTGACTTTACTGACTGCCTGGAAAGAGAGGCCAAGCAAAGCCCCACACTTGGTAGATGAATCCTGTGCTCTGAGAGACATGGCATGGCAAGTACAGGGTTCATGTTCAGTGGCTTCACAGTAAAATAGTAGACCTAGAATAAAACTGTTCAGGGGCAGCATGTGTGTGAGAGGGGAGACCTGCAATTGCAGGTAATGTAGAAAATCTGTATCTTGGAATGAGGAAAAGTCAGAAAAAGAACAAAAGGAAAAATGAAATAGTCATCTGAAAAAAGTGAGCTGATGTAAATGGTAGGGAATAGCAATCAACATTTCCAGCTGTGATCAATCCAACTCAGATGTTTTAAATACATACAGGCTACTTTGGTCTTATTAATGTTGTAGAATCACCAAACACCAGAAGCATCAGCTTATGTAAGTAGAAATGGCTAAAATACAGAAATGAAATGTATCAAAATGGAAGGCAGAGGCATAAACTCTTAGAAGCTTATAGCAACAATAGCAAATACTGTCTTCTTCTTATCCTGTCACTGAGAGGGATTGTATTCCTTTCAATTTGGCTGTTTGGCAGACACACAATTTCTAGAGTTGACATCGTCATGTGTGCCTTTTTTCCATGTAGCTGGCAGCATTTTCAGCCGTGTTACAAGAAGGAACTGTCTATTAAGAAGGAATGGCCTATTAAGAACTTTAAATCTATTTTAAACTTTTAAATCTATTTATTTCTTTACTCTGAAAAGAATACTCATGCATGTATCATGAGTCATCTTCTATGAGCTTGAGTAAGCTATGGATCCTGAATAGAGCTGCTGACTCATACTGACATCTAACACATAGATTGTATTACTATTAAATATTCTAACTGACATTATTAGTGTCATGGGGATAGTGTGGCCAGACTGAAGTAGGTATGTTTGTGACTTAATGGGAAAGATGAATCCTGTAGACATTCTGTGTCTGCAACTTAAAAAGAGGCCTCTGGTTAGGGGAGATACTAAAGCCGTAGCAATTGGATTGGTGTTGTGACAATTCATTCATTCTAAAAGTGTTCAGCCATAACAAGGGGCATATAACAACGAGTCAGAAGGAGCAAAAGCATGAGCCTACCTTACTATATCAGGTGAATTCTGTAAAAACTCCAGGTCCTGCAATGTATGAAGGTTTGCTGGGACAGAAGAGAAGCAATAGTGCCTTGACCATATCATTTCTCTCTGTACTTCTCAGTGTGCTCTAAACTTCCCCAACTATGTTATGTAGCTCTCAGTTTTGATAATACCAGTGATATGTGATACTGGCAAAAAGAATAGATTCTAAGATGAAATTTGAGGGAAATGTAGGGCATGAGGAAGGGTGTTGCAAAAAGCTGGAATGAATATAAAAGTAGAGGAGTCAGGGGTTCTGGCAGGCAACAAGGTAAACATGAGGCAGATGCTGAAGACCTGGTAAATTTCACAATAAATCTGATATGTAACCAAACTGGGTTAATGACAAGAGTATAGCAAAAAGTTGAGGGAAGTAATTTTTCCCTGAATGTTTGCATCTCACAATACAAGGCATACTGGAGCTATTCATTGTGATGATTAGAGAGTAGAGCAAACAGTACATAGTTTTGAAACCAAATTAAAGCAGTTTCTTTACCCTGGAGAAAAGAAATCTGAGGGAGGTCATACTGCAGACTTCCATTGGAGGGAGACGGAGTCAGACATTCCCCAACAGTGCACAGTGAATGGCAAGATACAACAGTCGTGTTTCAGGAGGGGAAATTATGATTGGACAAAAGAAAAAACTCTGCACAGAGAGTTTTTAAGCACTGAAGAAAATTATGCAGAATGGCAGCAATTGTGTAGAATAAGCACTCTCAGAAATATTTGGAACTTGACTGGACAAGACTCAGAGAAACTTGGTCTCATTCAGAAGCCAGCATTGCTTTGAACAGCAAGTTTTCCTAAGTGATCTCCAGAGTTACCTTCAAAACATTCTTTCTTTTTATGATGCTTTGCTGCCTTTTAGCCCTGCAAATAAAGAACTCTCCCTCTGACAGCTGTTGCCATTAATATTTACAGGAAATCCTTCAGGAGTTCTTGGTCAGCTACCTTCATCACTGGGTTGCTGAAATCAGTCACTTAGACCACTGGTGGTTAGAATATGTTGGAACAGACAGACATAATATAATACAAATTAGAGGAAATGATGAAAATTACTTGCATCCTGAATTAGTTTTGGGAAAATAAATCACGCACATCATTGTAGCTATTCACTGAAAACATCTGTTCAGTAGAATGAAAAGCAACTAAGATTTTTAACTTTATTAAAAATAATAGAGATCATCAAAAGCCTGACACAGACATAGATCCTCCTATGCTCTGGCGTGTCACTATTTGATTTACTCTGGTTTCCACAGCAAGGTAAAAGGATATTACCACTAACTTTGTGAGTGAAGATATGTTTCTAAGACAAGTTTTCTATCTGCAGGATTCACGATGTCTCAATCAATTAATTAAATAATTTCACTCTGTATATAATGGTCCAAGTATCAGAATTATGGGTCATTGACCGCCTTGATAATGAGATGGGGTTTTGTTCCAAATGTCAAATGTATATATTCTGCCTTTTCACTACATTTATCTGTAAGTGCTATACGCCCTAAATTTCACAAATTGTCAGGCATATTTATTGTAGGAGTGTAGCTTTCTGCTTCCAGTTCCCCTTTCATTTAGAATTGCTAATTAGTTACCTCACAGCTTAAGATGATATGCCATAGACTGCAAATTATTTCAGTGTAGTTATAAGCTAGACGAAGAGCAGCTGAAAAACAGATGTCTGCCTTTTGGTTGGATGCTGTGCTGGAAATGAAGAGAAGGTAACGATTGCTGAAGAAGGAAGTTGGATAGAAATCCCTACCTCAATGTGCAAGTGCATACAGTATGTTTGACATTTTATCAAGTAAGTAAAAACACCACCACATTTCATGGATTTTAATGACAAAATTAGAATAATATATCAGTGAAAAGGTAGAATACCAGCAGACACATGAGGATTTGCATTGAAAAGTGCACACAAAATGGCCTTTGTACTGTTTAAAATTTGTACACTGTAGTGGAAGCAGAGGTCTGAATTATATGGTCAATTTTTATCCCAATCTTGAAGTTAGACTATGTCCAAATTAATAGCAATTCATTATGCTATGCCTTTCTGTTGTTTTTTTTATGTGCAGTTTTAAGCAGTTTTAAGCACGGAATACTTAACAGTATGGATTATCTCTCTTCCTTCTAGGACAAACTATACTTTCCTCCAAGAAAAGCCTTAAACTTCTGGTCACCAGAATCTTTTGGCAACCATTAATTTCACTAAGATTTAGTGCTTTTTTTTAAGTAAAATGTATTGAGCCAGAGAGAATTTGTTGATTTTTGAATCTCATTCTTTTAGCTCTTTCTCCCCAAAGCCTTGTTGGGATACATTCCTGAAAAAGACACCTTATCAAGTGTTACTTGCACATGTTCAAAGACAAGTTTTTTCTGAAAATAAAGAGGATAAGCAAGAACTTTTATCCCTCTTTGAACTCTTTTAGTCACCTCTCAAATCAGCTAGCATAAAATAGCATAAAACATCTTTTCTCTCTGGTCAATTATGACTCCTTGAAATTTCCCAGAAAAACAAACCCAAACCAACCAACCAAACAGCAAAAACAAACAAACAAAAACCAATGGCAAAACCAAACAAACAATTATGGAACAATTGGAACTTTCTGCCAGTTCTCAGCTTTTGTGAGCACAGAGCTCAGAACTGCAGTTTTTGCAGTCTGCAGCTGCCCTTTTTGTTCTTACAGAGATTGCTAAGGAAGGAGGGAGGCTGGAAAGCACATAAGGCTGGAAGTTTTGTTGAAATTGGGCAGCTCTGAAAGCCACAGGAGTTCTGGCTTGAAAAGCACATTTCCATGACATTTTCAATATTGAATTCTAAAGTTTGCCTTTTCATTCTGAGTAAAAATACTTTTTTTTTAGAAAACAAACAAACACATAAAAATTCAATTTCCTGATCATTTTTTTGCAGAACATATTTGGAACTCTGTGCCAGAGTAAAAGTGGTTCTAGTGACACCTTTCACTACAGCCCATCATAGCACTGATGGAAATGAATAGAACTAAGTTTATCTGCTAATAAGGAAATCCTGGTGTACAAATTCAGAAAGCAAGTGCATGAATTTTAGCTATTCTAAGGGACTGAACAGAGATTTACTAGTATTTCCCAATGTGTGCAAAGATTATTCAAAGTACCTATGGAAAGGATAACTTTTCCAGCTAGGAGCTAAAATATTATAGAATCAGTTTGTCTTATTAGGAAATAAAACTTATTTGTTGTGGGAGAGCTCTTCACATGGCATGAGGGCAGTCATCAATACAAAGCAATAAAAAAAGATGAGCCCTTTCCTCTGCTGGCAAGACTAGAGCTTTGTTTTTAGAACAAAGAATTGTCAGGTTGTATCTTGCAGTCTGCCATATAATGTGACATGTACCTAATTCAGCTTCAAACTTCAGTACTTGGAGCAAGGTAGCATTTGAAATTATATCTACTGAATAAAATTCCTGTGGATATCCATACAATAAGGATGTGGGACTTGAGTCAATTTAATAAACAAAGTTTTCTGGGTTTATTTTAGGCACCTCACATTATTTCATCCAGATTCTTTCTAGCTGCCACTCTAGAATATTGTGGTTGCCCTTTAGGTCTTGTCTCAGATGTACTAGTCACATGGGAAGGTCTCAGAAGCTTCACATGCCTTTTAGACAGCTGAGTTTGAAGCCACAAGGGAGCCTAAGGTAGACAGCTAGAGCTCAGGTACAACTTTTAATGCCCCAAAGTATCACATAATAAAGGATATACAGAAAACTCATGTCTTTTTAAAGTGACAGCTGGAAACCTATACGAATGTCTCAGGACATCATTAATAGTACTAAGTCATTTGTGTGGGCACCTGAAAAGATACCTCAGTGCTTATGTGAGCTGCTGATTGATGCCAGTGTCATGTTTTAACCCCAGATAGCAACTAAGGACCATGTAGCTATTCACTCATTCCACTACCGATACTGTCCCTCCCGTGGGATGAGAAAGAGAATCAAAAAAAGGTAAACCCATGGGTTGAGATAAGAACAGTAGAAATTGAAATAAAGTAATATATAATAATGGTGGTGATGAGAATGATGATAGTAATAACAGTAACAGTAGTAACAAAGAGGAAGATAATGGAGAGGGAGAGAGGAATAAACCCCAAGATAAACAAGTGACCCGGAATACAGTTGCTCACTATCAGCTGACTGGTGCTCACCCTATCCCCAGGCAGTGATTGACACCAGGACAACTCCCCACACTTTTTATACTGAGCATGATGCTCTATGGCACGGAACATCCCTTTGGCCAGTTCTGGTCATCTGTCTGGCTATGGTCCTTCTTGGCTTCTCGTGCACCTCTTTTCTGACAGCACGGGAAACTGAAAAGTCCTTGGTTTAGACTAAGCACTATTTAGCAACAACTGAAACATCAGTGTGTTAACAACACTATTCTAACACTACAATCCAAAACACAGGTACTAAAAATAAAATAAATTTCCAGACAAAACAAGGACAACAAGACACAGACACCAACAAATTTTAGAAACTTATTCTTCTTAATGATTAACTGATTGTCTAAAGATACATGCTCAATAATTAAAATCCCCTTTTCAGTGTCCTGACAAAGATATTCTAATTTTTGTTATTTTCTACAAAATCTGAAAGAAATTAATTTCACAAAATATACATGAATTATTGTTTAGCATAAGAAGTAAAAAGAATATCTGAGAAATAAGTTCCACATAAATATCAAAGATTATCAGTCTGTTTTTAAGTTATGGTCAGAGTTTTGTAGTGCTTGATGTTATTTCCTCAATTAAAACAGCCATCAGTGAGTAAATAACAAGCATTTGTTGAAGGTTGGTTGTTCACTTTTGATAGAATATTAAATCATTTTGGCCCAACAAACTAAAACTACAGTACAGCTGTTGCCTTCATCACATCACTTTATTTAAGCAACAACTTTGATCATACTTACTCCTCACTACAACTTCTTTAAGACTTATTAATAAGCATATAATGTAACAGTTGGTAGTCCTCCTAATTTATTGATAGACCATACTTTCTCTTTCCTAGTCCATTCTCTAAATGACTGAAGAGATCTGAAAGTGGCAATCTCCAAGCGTTCTAGATAAATTAATATTCACAAACTTGATAAAGCAGTCTCACTAGAAACTATATCTGGCAGAATTCATGCTTTATGTATAGTTGTCTCTATCAGATCCATAACTTGTTTACTCAACAATTTATTTGAAAATGTAATGAATAAATAGGAAGACTTCTCAAGAGCTTCCGAAAATTGATTGAGGAATAGAGGAATATATAATTGTTGAAAATCATTGTATATTGTTGTTCACAATTAGAAACAACTCACAATGGAAAAGACAGTTTTTCAACAAGGTTGCAAACATACCACACTTGCTTCCCAGATTATCATTACATCTACAGTTCTGGTTTGTTTGGATTTTGGTTTGGGGTTTCTGGTTTTAGTTTGGGGTTTTTTCCCTTTTTTTTTGCTTTCTCTCTCGAGTCTTTCCATTTGTTGATTGGTCACATTAGAAACAGCATATAATAGTAACTTATTACTGATATTCAACTGGTCTAAATTTGTACTTTTCATAGTATGAGTTTTGTGAACATCTACCATTTCTTGTGGGCTTAACAGAGGAAAGAGAAGGGAGATTTTTTAGTTTGTTTTGATTGATTTTTTAATAGTGTCTTTAAAGCAGTTTATACAACATGATTATCTAAGACCTAAATAAATTAATTTAAAAAGTAAAAGGAGTCAGAAGTTATTTTTTTTGTCAGCTTTTTTCTCTTGATATAGCTGTGAGCCCTCCTGAGACGTGTAAACAAAGTAATCATTAGATTGATGCTATAGTTTATTTCTCCCAGTAAACAAGAAAATGAAAATTGAAACCAAATTGCGTATTCTACTTTAACTCCTTGAAGAATATTATACCATCCCTGGATGGAAGACAAGAAATTAAGGAAAATTTAAATGGGTGTTAAATAAAATTTATCCGCATAATGAGGATGTATATAACTTTTTAAAGATAAATAGTTTAAATTGATCACTTTTTCCCTAGAATTTGAGTATTCGGAATAGTTTAAAAAAATTACAAGTTTCATTCCAAGGTTAGGAGCAGTGTATGTGCATTCTAAAATGAAAATAAGAACAAAGATGTTGATTTAAATGAGAAAAGTGGCTGCAAAACACAGTGGAATATAATTTACAGAATAATGACATAATCAGCTGCCTCTCAAAATTAGGGATAGAGGGGAAACATCACAAGACAATGACTGGATAAGACCCAGAAGGGGTTTTTTCCCTTTTCTGCAGATATCTTAGTGAATTCAGTAGCCACAGAAAGATAACATTTAAAGCAATTTCAGCAACTCATAACTATTTTCCTGAGGGATCTTATAGTCAAGTTTACAAATTTAAAATCAACAGAATCCTCAATCACTCTATACCTATTCTATTTTTGGTCCATAATTATCACGTAAATTTAACATTATTCAATACTTATCTAAAATGACTGTGTTATCCAAATTTCCTCGTTGTTCCTCATAGGCAAAATTCTCCTTTAAGGCAACTGCAAGTTGCACCAACCTTCATCGAAGAGCCAATGACACTCATTTTCTGTATTCCCTGTCTCCCACAACCGAATTCACATTAGGATGACAAATACTCTTCTTACTATTTGAAAACCTAACTCTTCCTCAACATATTCTCAACATCTACAAAATTAATCATTACACATCTCACAACAGAAGTTTAGGGGCTTTCACATATAATCCAATATTATCTAAAATAAAGTAACTCTGAAGAACAATTTCTTCCTCCCAAAAAGAAAGGACCTTTACTTTCTGTATGTATAGTATCCTCAACTGTGAATGGCAGAATTGCTATCACCGTGACATATTGCCTCTTTCAAATTATTTCCTAGTCTTAAGGAACTCAAAGAAACTTTTTATAACATAGTTTCAGTAACTTCTGTTGTTTATCAATTTCAGTGAGGATTTGTATAGAAAAAAATACTCGAAAATAACAAAATTACAGTAATGTAAATCTGCTATTATTTTCCACTTTTGGATGTAGATTTTCTTCTGTTTATGTGATGTTCTGTTTATCTTATGATATGTTATGTATCTTGTTCCAACTTTTGGCTATTGCCTCTCATTTCAGAGGTTGCAAGCACACGACATGATTTTCCAACTCCCATAAATTTAGTTACTGAATTTCACATTTGAAAGTGTGGAAATCTGGTAGTGCTCCACTAATGGAGAAGAAAATAGGTGAAAGGGAGAGAAGGAAGGGAAAAGATATTTGTCATAACCTTAATAAGATGATTTTTACATTGAATTTTACATTTCAATTTATTATTGAACATTCTTTACAACTTAATGAATTAACTCATTTTAGTCTAATACGATAGAATAGGTGACAAGTTTTCTTTTCACCAGCATTTGTCCAACAGGTTGTGACTTAAATAGGGAATATTTTCAGTAGATTTTATAATTATTATGATTATTTATAAAATAGTCACAACTTCTGTTGCCAAATCTGTTAAAATTGGTGTAATTATTACTTTTGATTACACCTGTCTATTAATGTTTAAACACCTCTTCATGACATATCATTTCTGTATTGAATTCAAAGATATTATTTATACAGTTAGCTTCACACTTTTCTTTAAAAAAATGAGGTTATAATTTATTAATAGGTATAATTTTATTATTATTGATTTAGTGCACTTCTTTTTGTTGTTGGGAATTTTGCTGAAGAGTTTCTTTCCTGTATTTTAGAGGCAAATGTCAAGATAATATTAACATGAAAAATCATTGAAATCTCTCCAGGTCATTTTTCCCCAGCAGACACCTATTAAAGTACTGCCAAAGATGGACGGATGAATCCTTATGTACAAAGGTCTCATGGTACTGAGGGGAGAGATTGAGTGTAGTGACAAAAGTTCATTTCAAGATATTGCAAGCAGAATCAACAGGAATTTTTCAAAATATGAGATGAAAGATAATGAAGTTCAACACACATTTCAGGCTTTAACCTTTCTGCATCTATAGACATTAAGGAATTCTCTAAATGCTGTACGTAACACAGAGGTGTAGAAGAAAGAAGCCCAGAACAGTCACCTAAAAGTATATTATTTCACTTTAGGATAATAATGTCTCTCCAAGGTAGAAATTACAGGGACTGTAAAGATTAGAAGAGCAGTACCTCACACTTGCAGATCAGTTTGGTTGCAAACTAAAATAATATAAGCTGAAAGTTTATTATACACAGCAGATCTATTTTAGCATAGGCCACTCAAGCTTCCTGTCTTGTACTTCCATTCAGCAATTTCCATGATGGGAAAAAAGTAATATTAAAAAAATTATTATTTCATTACTTAGGCAATTGTGAGATAAACCTTCTACATTCTAGATTATTTTTAGTTTCTTGTTACAACTAGAGGGTCTTGTTGATTGATTAGCCTGTTGCTGTGGACTATGGCAAGGTCTATTTCTTTTAGTCCGGGGCAATCCATTACAGGTCCTGAAAAAAAGTGTAAGCTTGTACATCCATCCTATGGGAGTGGTGAATTTTTTTTTAAAAAAAGGCTTTCCAGAAACCAGGGTACATAAAAGTGCAGTCATATAAAGAAGCTTTATCTTATCTTAATACTTTGGTGGGGAACATATATTAATATGGGGAATAGTGTTATGCTGTTTTTCTAATGAAAATCTTCCTTTTGCTGTGCATAAATATATATATTACACACTTCTTAGGGCATAAGAGAATCAATTTCTTATTTCAGAATATTTTCATCCACCTTAATCAAATAGGTGGGTCTTGTGACATGCAAGAACTAAACCAGGTTTTGAAATTAACTGTCAGTTTTTTCTCCTTCCTTATTTACACTATTTAAGATCTCTAGAGAACAAGACCAGATGTGATAAATATCAGTATCAAATAATTTGATATCAATAAGTTTTTCTTCCTACATTTTATTAGAACTTGATGCTGTTAACTTACGAGCTTTTGTGCTGACATCTGATTTCACTTTTATAAGCTCATGACACTAAACATGACAGGATTTTCTTCTAATATTGTCTCAAATGTCCAAGGGCATTTAAATGGGCAAAACAGATCAGATACAATTCAGTTTTCCTTATTGGTATATGTTGCTAAATAAAATGTTATTGACATGACAGATTACCCATCTTTATAAATTGTATACAGCTTTGTTTGATGTTTGGGAGTCATACATTCCAGGAATAAACTGATGTTGACTTATCTGTAGAATTACTGTATAAATGATAAAGACATTTCACAGATATAGAAAAAGCACTCAACTTTTAATCCCTTTTATAATCATAAATACTGTTGAGAAACGTTTCATAAACTCTATCAGATTAAACATTGATCTGACTTTTAATATTTCCAGCTTTTCTCATTCCTGGTTTATTTATTTTATCCATTTATCTTTCGTTTTTATGAGATTGACTGTTTTTTCAGTGGGCAAAAAGAAGCAGGAGAAAATCAATTATTTCTCAATGTATATGATGCCCTGGGCATAACATCATCCTACTGGGAATACTTTACAGTTTTAAGCTACACTTTTTCGTACTTTATTTGCAGGACAAAAGAACTTCCATGTCATATGTAAATAAAAAATATTTATTGTATAAAACGTTCAAATGTCTCAGTCACATAGGTACAAATGGAACACAAGTGTAATAACTTCCATTAAATGCAGAAAGAAAAGAAAGTGTAATGTGTCCAGTTCTCTAGTCACATATCCTTGTCCTCAGGATAGTCTGGGTAGAACATTCTCATGAATGGGTGATTTAGATCACTTAAAGAATCACTGTCAAAGGCATGAGCAAATGTAGATCAGGGTAAGAGTATGAAGAGTCCTTTCTCTGAGGAGGAAGGAGCAGCAGATACAACATGCATGAACTGACTGCAGACCACATTCCCCATTGCCTGGTGGAGAGGAGGTAGAGAATTCAGGAGTGAAGTTGAGCCCAGTAAGAAGTGGGAAAGGGTGTTTTAAGATTTGGGGTTTATTTTCTTATTATCATACTCTGATTTTTATTGGTAATAAATTAAACTGATTTCCCCAAATTAGAGTCTGTTTTGCCTGTGACAGTAATTGCTGAGTGATCTCTCCCTGTCCTTATCTCCACCCTTTAGCCTTTTGTTATATTTTTTCTCCCCTGTCTAGCTGAGGAGGGGATTCATAGAGCAGCTTGGATGGGCTCCTGACATCCAGCTAGGGTCAAACCACCACACCAACAGATACAAATTGATTCAATTTGTAGACTATGCAGTAATATTTTGATCCAAGAGGCCTATTCAAGAGACAATAATTACATGGTAAAACAGCCAGAATTTTTCATGTTATCAGTGCTTTCCAGGACCTTGTATTTCTCAACCTGTGTCTCTTCTCCAAACCCATACCAGCATCTACCATGACACCTTCATGTTTGAGGACACTGGAAATGGCAGAAATATACTTTTTAAAGCTTTATAGTTCATGAAACAGTAATTCTCAGATCAAGGAAATGTACAGACATGGTATTCCCTTTGCACCAAAGCATTAATAGAGAGGAAATTATGCAGGTAAACTTGATAAGCAGTCCAAGCTTGGATGAAAGATTTATTGAGTTTGGAAAAAAACCACAGCCATGCTACTCCTACTGTCATCTTCTCTGCTATTCTTAATCCAAGGCACACCTGGAGCCATCTATGCTAATATAACTCTGATGTATTCACCAATCAAGTTTCTATAATTTATTCAGAATGATGAAGCCTGATGATTATAAAAATCTAACACTATATTGTGTAGCAAAAGCCAAACACTCCAAATGCATATGTTTTCTTCTAGAGCAGAAGTAAAAATATCTAAGTGGTTTAGGACAAAGGATCGATAGATGTGACTGTGAAAATGAAAAATGAATAAATAATGGATTTTATGGGGTTTTTTACATTATTTTTACACTATTTGTGTTACTCTTTATCACTGAGTCATTTGGTTTAGCAACCTAAATTAAAGCTAACGATGATTTTTGCATGAAGATTTTGTAAAAAGTATATAATATCCAACAGTGAAAAGTAATATAATAGAAGCAGGATATTGCATTGATTTACTATATCCAAGATGAATTTGGTAACAATACCAGATTTAAGGCTACCCAGTTATTTGGCTCAGTGCTGTAATATAATTGTCTCTTCAGAAAGGTATTAAATTTTTACTGTGTCATGACGGCGTTTTGATCATGAATAAAATTCCTTTGTTGTTATGCTTTTCCTTCATCTGATGTCAGCCTCCAGCATTCAGTTAGCAGGACCAGTCAGCGTGAAGTATTCTCATTGTTCCATAAATACGATACACACGTGTATAACTACATATATGTGATGTCGTTGTCTCAGAGTATAATATAGGTATTTACCATGTTTATTGGCTAAAAGCAATAGCAATTGCAATTTAAAGACCAAGAAAAGTAACTCCTGTTTAAATAAAATTAACTTTACATATTCCAATTATCTGTTCCAATCTCTTTGATTAAACAATAGCTCACTAAATTAGCTACAACAATTTATAGACTACAAAGCTATCATTTTTTATCATTGACTCCAGTTCCCCTAAATACTATTCTTCAGAAACTGGCTTCTCAGATCATTTCAGGTTTTAAATAGATCTTATTTTTTTTTTACTTTATGTAATATGGGCTGATGATTTAAGTAATGTGAAAGACATTGAACACAAATTAAAACCTGAGTTAAAATAAACTTCAATGGAAGAAAAACCCATAATGGGGCCCATGAAGATATATTCACATTATTGCCATACGAACAGTTTTACTGGAAGAAATAGCAGACGAATTTAAATTGCCGAGGCCACTGATTAATATTTTAGTGAAAAGGGTATGAATCTGACATACTTTCAGCTTAACACTACCAAGGTAAAAAGGCAGATGACTAGACCTTGGAATGAGGTTTAGCTAAGTGAACAAACCATGAGAAACTACTGAGTGCCAAAAGAAAACTCAATGGACATAACAAATAACCAGCAGGTGGTGGAAGAACTGGTCCTGCTGGACCAGATGCTTTGACCCGGATGGAGGTTCAATTAGTATTGTAAGAATACCCAACTTAAGTGTAAAGGTAGCAAGTTCTGGGACTGACAGCGAGAAATTAATTGGAGGTGGGTTGTTTATCTGAGATGAGGAAATGATGGGACAGGCCTCATTGGGCAGGATCTCAGGGAACGAGTAAAGATGAAGGAAGACCAAAATATTTCATGCTCTCCTGCAGTCACTGTGCTTTACCTTGAATGACACAGTGGGACTTACGTTGCCTATTTCTAGGTACATTTATATCTGAGCTAGTCAGCATAGACTTTCCCTATTAAGCCATATAAACGCTCAAGTTTGTTTGGTCTGACTGGGATCAATTTTGTGTGACACAGAGGTCAAGTGACACCAGTACTGAACTCTCAGCATGTTTCTGGGATTTTTTTTCCTAGGTGATGGCATAGCTGTGATTATTTGACACGGAGTGGTTCTTTGTTGCAGAATCTAATTCACTTCTTCTTCCGTGGGTCTTAGTCATTGCCTGATTTACCTTGTTTGAAATACTCTTGCATTTGAAGCGTTCCTGAGAGCTGGAAAAGGAATGTTGTAGATGATACACAATAATGTTGTTTTCATCCTCTTGTCGTCAGCACAGGGTCTTCTGCTGATGGTACATTTATGTTGCAGTCATGAAAAAGAATATGTTCCTCAATGTTTCTGCTGGGAATGACAGGAAAATACACTTGAAAAGACACTGGGATGGTGTCCATCATTATCAATATAAGCCATTCTTTTAATCCTTGTGGTTCTGATTTTCTTATGTTTTCACACAAACATTTCCATTTATTTTTCATATGTACCAGTCTGAGTATTTCTGCTGCACATCTCTGTGCTATGCTGAAAAACCACTTCCTTTAAGCAATACATATGAAATACACAATATCTTTTTTTTAAGAAAGAAAGGGCTAGATACATCTGTATAAAATATCCTAACAATTTATTTCTATTTTGAGGCCTTTTTGTATTAGAAGATAAATATTCTACTTATGGATTAAATAAAAAAACCCTGAAGTTCAGAATGTGTTTTAAAATGCATTACTTAAAGAAAACTACCTTACGTGTTCTTTTTGCACAAGAATAAATAATTACTTTCTTAAAATATATATCCACTTGAGGACTAAATTTTCACCAAGGAACAGAGTGGGACTCAAAAGCTAAAACACATGTGTCCAATGCCATTCTAGAAAACAGGTGTCAGAAGAAAACTTCCAGGTACTACATCCAAGCTTTAAATGTCAAAATTCAGTAAAAACCTGGGAGTACCTAGTCCTTATCTGTAAATCTTTCTGACTTGAGGGATGAGCAAAACCGTGGAAGTGTTGGTCTTTACATGAAAAGAAAGACTGGAAAAGATCCACAAGCCAATGTCTGAGCAAGGCACAGAGGATATTGCTCAAGTGAAGTTCTGAAACTGAACTATGGAGAACCAGGTTAGGGACTGTGGCCCCTCTCACAAAGATGTTTGTGGTGTCTGAAGAATGACAGCCTAGTTCACACAAACCATAGCTGGGCCTCAGTGTACATGAAATTTGAAAAGGTGTGAACAGTGCATACAGCACTGTTCATCTTGTATACAGTGGTCAGGCCATTTAAAATAGCTGGATTCAAACTTATTTTTCATGTCTCTGTATAGATATTAACTTAGATTTCTCACTTTTAAGAATCTAAATAGTTGTAATAGTCTATGAGTTCCTTCATTTAGTCATGTTTAGTTTGCTAAAAATATTTTATTACTCATTAGGTTGAACATGAAAATGTTTCTGTATTTTCAGTTTAAAGTAATTCATGTGGGCTGTGGATGATTCAGTGTTTGTCTTCTCTCTGTCTAATTTAAAAAAGCTCAGATTCATTTGCAAATGTTCTCTCCACGGAAAATAGTGTTTCTAATCAATGTAGAATTTGGCTTTCTGTATATTAAAAGTGTGGATGTTAGGCCTCAATGAAAGTTACAGATTTTCTGTTGCTATAAAGAACTCTTTCATGTTTGCTCACAAGGGTCTATTTATTTAGGTTTCTATCTATTTGAAAATTGTTTTACTATTTTCTTTAAAGCAAATGTTTTGCCTCTAAAAGAGTAATAAATTTTAGGATATACGTATCCTCAGCTCACAGACATACTACACTCTTTTCTGGGAGTTTTAAAAAACTAAAAATATTAGTTTTGGAATTCCTCAGCTTTAAAAGAGATAACTTATGTGCATCTTGGAGCTTAAAGTCAAACTTCTCAAACCCTATTGTATTCTGACAGTGACTAATTTGGATAGTCATCTAGCTGTTCTTAAAGCAGACTTATTTCAGAAGAATGAGGTCAACTCAAAATGGCAATTTGTATGTTCATCTATCAATGCCATATCTTCTGAGCAGTGTGGAAAAGAATCACAACCTAGCTCACTGGTGTGAATGTACAGTGAGAGGCAGCGGACCAGGTCTGTATAAATCAATTTATATAAAAATATATAATCATATACCTATCTACCAAGAAAGATAACAATTAGGCCTACATAGCAATAGATCTTAACATTTTAATGAGCTATGTATATAATTTCCGATTGATGTTTTCCAAACAATTTTAAAGTATTAAGGAACTTTCATTCTTATTTATATTGTAGTCCTACAAAAATAGGCATATCTATAAGCATGGATCTGTGAATGGCAAGCTTCCATGTGCAGAATTTCTGCATGGGCATGAGCTCTGTTTTTTCAGTGCTGGCTGAACAGTTTACCACAAATGTTTCCAAACTGAAATTCCTAGACTTTCTTGTGCCGTAAGCTACCCACTGTCAGAATCTGGACTATCGTGTTTTTGTCATTTGGTCTCATATTTTTTTAATGATGGAAGGTGAGAAAAATTTTGTCTTTTATCTCAACTATATTTTCATCATAAGCTAGGCAATAGCAAATTACTTGATGAAAATTAATGATTATCTATCCTTTTTTTAGAAGTGACTTAATTATAAGTTTTATAAATAATGGATTACTAATTCATTACATAACAAGCTGTTGAAATTAGCTCATTACTGTACCTTCTGTCATGGTTACAGGAGCCTGCCATACATAGCAATTCAACTTACAGAAATATATCCTGTGTTGCAGCAGCACTCACTAGAACCGTGATGATTAAGCTACGGTGTCTTTAGAACTTTCATTACAAACCATGTTTTTTAGCTTCTAATTTCTCACCTGTTTAGATCAAACTTGGTGGAAAGGTTTAACACTAAATGCCTTCCCCTTCTCACTTTCTCTTGCCATAGCCAAAGTAGACAAAAAGTAGAATTATAAAAAAATTATTTCTCAAAAAAATTTTCTTTGGATGCTCTTGAAGAAGACTTGGCTAGGTATGAAATGAATACGTATACATTGATCTACTTGAGCTTAATACAATGACTTATTTGATATGAAATAAAGTAGAAACTTCTGAATCACTACAATATGTATTTTAAAACTTTGCTGTCAATGATGTACAGGTGCGTTTTTATATCTCATTATCAAAAGTCTAATCTTCACCATGATACTTCTGTTACAAATAAAAATGTCACTTATATTGTATGCTTATGTTCCATGGTATTACACATTAGCTAATGGGAGATGATTCTGCAATTGCAATTCATTTTGTCACATAGAAGATTCAATGCAAGAAACATAGTCCTTTTGGAAAGAATTTTTCCAATATATTTAAAAAAAAAAAGAAAAGGATGAACAAAAGGCCAGAAAACGGAAAACAAAAGTAAAATAAAATAAAAAAAAAGCAAATTCAAATTTTTATCCCAACAAATAAAGTTCATATTGCTACTTAATTTCATTCTTCTAATTCAAAGTCAATTTGGATTAGCATTAATTAGATGACTAAACAGAGACTCTTGCAATCTTTCACATCAAATCAAGGAGACTTAATCCTTCCTCAATTAGGAAATCTTCCGTAAGATTTTTCTTTTTTTATTTTTTTACTTCAAATAGATTTTGAGTTACTTTGAAAGTTTCCTACAATTATCTGAGCCACAGCTGAAGCAGAAATGGGGAGAACTGAAATGTGGAAAATGCTCATTTTAAGTGAAGAGAAACATGACATACTCTTTTCATCACAGCAGAACTCCTATATCTCTTTAAATTCTGCAGTTAGTCAGGAGTTTGAAAGCCCATCCAAGTATTTCTCATCCGGCTGGAATAGGAATTTGTTTGAGCATTCCAAGGTTGTGGGCCTTAGATATGACATGTTCATTTTTCAGAATATAGGGATATGCAATTCAGACTTTATATGTTTACTGACAAACAAATAGATTGAAACTGTAGATATAAACTTCATCTTCACTTCTCTATCAGCATATAAGTCTGGTGATAAATCAACATTGGTGGTTTGGTTTGGTTTGGTTTTGCAAATGAGCAAGGAAACTAATTTTTATTATTATTAACCACCTCAATTTACCAAGATAAATCCATTAATAACTCAATAAAACTGACCAAAATTCAGATACCACCTCAGATACTTGAGGTGAAAAGTGAGACTGGTACCCAAATACCTCATATAGTATGTATTCTGAGACATGCTTCTGAACAGATTTGATATTGAAAACAATATGTGTGGATAAAAATAGGGAATACTTTATGTCCGTAACTCTTCCCCTCCTTGCACTGACATGCCAACTGGATGATAAATTCTGCACGTAATTCACTGGTGTATGTTGACCAAATCCATATGACTAGAGGGCATTATTCTACTTCCCTATTACTGTATTTGAAGTGAATTTTTAGCTGTCCTGTGAACTAATAATCCCAAAGAGAAGGGCCTCACAAATGTTCTGAAGAGAAGCACTTCCTCCCCAATGCAGCTTTGCACGAGCAACTTGAATAGGAATTAATTATGTTTGCATTCATCAGTATTCAGCTTTGGGATTCTTCATATGTGATAAGAACTACCAGAAGTGATTCTGTGGGCATCCCCCTTGCTGCCGTAGTGCAAACAAGCTAATAATACTCAGGAAGCTAGGGAGTGCATTGCTGCCTCTTATGTCAATAAATATTGTTTAGGAGATTTTCTTGAAAAATGACAGTGCCTTCCAGATGCTTGGATTGTGTAAATGCCATAGGTTCTCCTGGAACTAAATGATATTTTGGGGTTCCTCATGACATTGAGAGGAAATCTAACTAGGGAATTCATAAGTGTTGTTTTCCTGTTTTCTCAGCTAGGTTTTCGTTCATGTCAGGGTATCTGTAAAGAATCCAGATCTGTATCACTGGAAGTTCTGTCACCTACAACTTCTCTGGTGGTAATGTCACAGTCAATTCAAAACAAGCCAAGCAAAAGCTACTTCATAGGCAATCCCAAATATGCTTGTATCTGAGCTTTTTGAGAACAAGAGACTGAAAACAGCTTTCTGACTCCAGCTTGCAAAATTACCTCACAGTAGAAGTAATTTAATAATATTTCCTACGTTATCTTTTTAGTAATTGATTTCCTTAAAAATTGGATATCAATATGTTATAAGCTTCCTCTATTTTGACTGAATTTTCATGCATTGATAAGTGTCACCTAATTTTCAAAATTTTATTTTCCATTTCTTCTGTGTCTGACCTAAAGCATCAAAAATTGCTGAACGGAACAGAAATGTGAGCTATATTGCAAAATTTTACAAGCTGGCAATGTTGTTGGCTATTATATCCTTTCCTACAGGAGCCTGTGAAATGAAAGACTCTCCCTTGTGTAAGAACCCACTCTATTGAGACAGTGTTTACACAGTACCATTGTGAAATTCAGCTTCAGAAGAGGACAGAAAAATCAATCCCAATTTTACACTTCAGTTTACAAATTCAGAGCTTTACCTCTCTTGAAGTGTCAAGGAATAAAAGTTAAATTTCATGTAATAAAATACACAGAGGAAAAAATATTGAAATGTCCTGAGGGTACTTTTTTCTACTCTTACAGGCATTTCTTTTATGATGTAATGAGTCATTGAGGCACATATTAAACTATATGTGTTTGTAGGGTAAATGGTGTATCTTTTGGAGGGCTAGTGAAGTAACTTTGTCTTAGTACTGTTTTCATAACTGTCCTAGGTTATGTCCACAATGTCGTTGTGTCCTACAATATCAGGTTAAACTGCTTGAGTTTAGATAAATGGGTTGTAACTGACCTATCTCTGCATCACCTGTAGGTGAAATCTTTTTTCTGTATTGTTTGTTTTTGGTTTTTTTCTGGGTTGATTTGTTTGTTTAGGATTGGGGGTATTTTGGTTGTTTTGTTTGGTTTTTTTTGGGGGGGGGTGGTTGTGTGATTGGTTTTGAAATTGGGGTTTGGGTTTTATCTTTGATTTGTTTTATGGGAGGCTTATAGAAGTGTATGTGCTTCAATGGTTTCTGATTTTATCTTGTAGAACCTAGTAAGGTACTCAGCAGGTCTGAGTACCTTACTAGGTTCTACAAGATAAAATAATTTAGGTATTTGTTTCATCTAAATTTCATTCAATTCACACAGGTTGTTGGTTTTGCCTCCATAAATCAAGCATTTATAATTCCTATCCAGTCAGTGAAGTAAAATCTATACCAATGGAGATGATTTAGTCCACCTAACTTAGGCATCTACCTCTCACCCCATTAGATGCCTTGAGTCTTTGTTTTAAGGCATACAAGTTCACATATACTTGGCTGTCCAACCAGTTTTGTTAATTATTTTAATTATTTATACTGACAATAGTGTTTGTATTATTTAACAGATTTATGATCATTTCAATTTAATTACAGTTTTACATTAATATCTATGTAGTTTATATAGCTCACTTGGGAATTTTCATGGTGTTTTATTTTCTTGGGAAGGAATTCTATTATGTAAATGTCTTCTTATCAAAATTAATAGCCCATTCTTGTTTGATGTGGAGGGTAATTATATGGTGTTAAATTAATTTTAACAAAATCAAATATCATTTTTTCTTCTCATCCATCTGTATATCTACGTAATTAAAATGTCATGTCATGTTTCTGGAGGATAAGGAAGAAATTGCCTGTTTCAGTGTACTGGCATTTTAAGTAAATATTTATATCAGACGGTGCATTCAATAGCAATAAGATTATCATCTTCCATACTATGTTACAGATAGTCTTTCAGTAACATCTTAAGAAATGGAGTTTTTTGAAAGGGTTACAGGAAATTTTGAATTGTTTTAAGGCATTTTACCATTAATTTATTAACCAGGTGCATTTCATAAGCATGTTTGTGTTTATTAGGAGATTTAAATATGTTCCTTGCCTCCTTCTAGCTACCTCGTTATGCATTAGTGCTCCTAAACGGTACAAATGCAAACTCAGTTCTTTTTAATGAATATTGAACATGAAACTGATTCAGAACCCTTCTTTTCTTGACATTTATAATATTATATATTATGAAAATAACACATCTTGAGCATCTTTCTATTTAGAACCATTTAAGCCTTTTAGGAAGAAGAAGAGATGTGAAAACACAGGAAATGTCAATGGATAGATATTGCAGAAAACAATTTAGGCTGTGCACAAGCTGGGCATTAATTTCATTTCACTACAGTTAAAATATAAACTCAAAACTAAAAAGACAATTTTGGAATAGGACATTAAATTATTTCATTCTGGAGAAAAAAAATAAAAGACTTAATATTTATATAATGATAAATAAAAGTCCCTTCTTCCCTGAAACTTCATGGAAACAGACAGTCAAGTTCAGTTATGATATTACTTTACTGATTTCCTTTATTTCTGTCCTGTTAAAAGAGAAAAAGTTCCCTTTAATGAACTTTCCAAATGACGAAAAAAGTAGACTTAGAAAAGCTTTTTTTTTTTTTTAATGTAGTAATTAATTAATTATGCTATATCAAAATTAGCTTATTGGCAGGTTATCAGTTTTAAGATTAAAAGTAATTGCTCTGGTAGCTGCTTCTAATGCAGCTTCTAATGACTTACCGTCATGCCTAACCTTTCAAAAATCAAATTGCCTGACTTTCAGATGATTTCTGATTCAATTAAATTCTGTTTCTATTCAAGGAACAACTTGTCAATGAATAAAATGCCTTTAAAGTGGATAATGAAGCTAATGGACTCTTCTTAGCAATGCTTGGAATAATACGCCAAGCTAGAGACAGTACAAATGATGGGACAGGAAACAAAATAGGAGCTATAGAATTAACTTCCAAGTGAAGTTAATAACTTGGGATGAAAAATATTTCTGACTATTTTCTTTTGTTTTGAACAATGTCATTTGCAACTCTGCAGAGCAAAACACAAAAGGCATGCACTATCTGAGAAAACCAGTGGAGTTTTAACAGCAGGTTTACAAAACTGTGTATGGTAGCAAAATATGACAAATTGAAATAAAGGTATTGGAATGAAAAATTCTGAAGTATTTTCAATGTACTATTTCTGTCCTAATTTTGTAATTCATCTCAAAACTCAGTGATGTTTAATTACTTCAAACAAAAGGAAATTAGAGGAGAGAGCTGGCTGCAAAATGAAATATTTCTGTCTTATTAACATAATTAAAATAAGCTTTGCTAAGAAATTAAACATGAAGCATTATTGCTTTTAAAAATCCTAAAATTCCTGTGTTCTGTGGCAGTATTGGAACAGATAATGAACATTCTTAACCTAGAATAAGCATGATGATATGGGCTTGATAAAAATAGGTTTAAGTTAAGGTACTTAATCCTCAATTTGAAAAATTCTGAAAGTGTATATAAAGTTACTGAAGTTAAGTCTCAGTTACTGAATCAGAGAACTTATAAAATAAGGTGAATAATTAATGAGATTGTATTTTTAGTGTAATTTTTATACATATTATATACCAGCCAAAATTCATAAATGTAAGATCAAAAGATTTAATAGAGAAATTGACTGTGTTTGACATCTTTCCTAACTTTTCTCATCATTATGGACAGCCATGCTGGGAATGCAGCCCTAACTGGCAATCTGAAAATGATGCAAAAGTATTCTTAACAAATTTAATTTGGGTAACTTTCTCTTAGCCTTACTCCCCTTCCTCCTTTTGTTATCATTAATTTGAAACGAATTAGTGAGAGCAAAAGGAGTACCACCTATTTCAGACTACTTTTCAAAACTTATGAAGAAAAATTTGTCCTGAAAACTATAAATAAAAGAAACAGATCTCTTTAGACTCCTTTTACAGATGAAAACTTCTAAGTGTAAGAGAGGTAGATTGACTTTTTTGAGCTCATCAAGCAGCTAAGTTGTAGATTCTGAACTAAAAACTTAAACCTTTCACTTTACACTTTACAAAAGCATTAACAAGATATGTCAGGAAGAAGAGCCCCTAAGTTCAAATGTATCACAAGGACTTTGGAAGTCTCATTATTTTCTGATGCTCACTATAGTGCAGGAAACCATTTGAACTAATAGTTAGTCTTCAGAGTTTTCAACCATAGTATGAATTATATTCTTAATTGCTCTGGCTCTCTAGCACTTATACTACACATTCTTTTCATATTTTTGCATAATTTGCATAAGGTCAGGAGATTTTCAAGCTTGAATATCCTTATTTTTAAAAATTACATATATTTATGCATACGTATCTAGCAATTTGCAGAAATTTCAGACAGACATACAGCAAGAGCATCCTGCTTCTTCTCTTGCTAGATATCTCTAAGGAAATCACTAAAGGAAGTTTAAACAAATGCATTATTTCTCTATTCCCTTGAGTGTACATGTGTTTTTTGCTTACAGTTAGAATATCTTTATATATATATATTTCTGCTTACAGAAAGAATAAATCACAGTACATCTTGCCTATTAATTGGTATGCATTTGTCTGAAAAAACTTGGTATAATTTCAATTGTATTGCTAAGATATGTCATGGTTGAAGAATCTAATTTACATTGAGTTGGAACTTGGCTTACCAGACCTCTAGGACAAAAAAAAGGGTTAAAAATACTGGTTTTATTCTGAATTGTCATTCTGGGGAAAAGGTAAAAAATTAAAGCTATAGTGGGACATTAATCATATTAATTTGTTAAATTATATTTCAAAAAAATCAGATTAATTATATTTCTGCATTTCTATCAACTTGCAGGAATTGTCTTTTGTTTTTACTACATACTGTATTCCATGATCTACTTCTCCATAACAACCTGTCTCTGTCTCTGGGAGGTGAAACCTGTAAATTACTCTTCCTGGCCCTGCAAGCATCTACCTCCATGAGAGATACAGGCAGCATAACCTCTCCAAAGGCTAAAGTACACAGATTAAGCAGTGATCAAACACGCCAATACCAAGAGCGAAGAAGCAAGCTAGTTTAGTTCCCACTAGAGTGCTTGAAATAAAGCACAGACACATCCATTTTCAGTTTAATCTAGAGCATTAAAACTTTTGCCTAAGGAGTATGAATCTTTTTGTCTAGCTCTTCAGGGACCAGAAGAAATTTTGTACAAATTCTGAGATAGTAAATTAACAAGAATGAGACACAATAACCTACTTAACCAGTGCAAGTTTTACAGGATTGTGAACAACTGAGGGGTTTTTCCAGATAAGCATTTTATGGGCAATAACGTATTTCCACTGAGGCCTTTCAAGTCAAAACACAATTGAAAGTGAATTCTCCCAATGGAAGAAAAAATCTGAAAGAAAAAAAAAAACAAAACAGCAAAACAATACATAAAGTAAAGCAGTATAAAATAACTGACAACAAGGCATCTATAGTGTTTCTGCAACAAGCCAAAGCTATTTGGAACTTCGGATATCTTTTATACTTATGACTAGAGACCTGCAGGTTGAATAAAATGCTGACTAGTAGCCAGATATATATCCAGGGTGCTTTTCTGACCTTAACCTTATACCTTCTAGAGGTAACCTTGACTTTCTATAGACAGATGACTGTAAGACATGGGGTGAGAACACCACAAATTTCAAAGCTTTTACTTCAACCCTGCAAACAAATACAAAATGACATTTACCCTTCCAGCAGGCAAAACTCAGATCTTGAGAAAGTAAGCCAACACCTAAGCAGTATCACTTTATACCAGATCTGCAGGGATTCATTAGGTAATCTTAGAGCAGGGCCATTGACCAAGGAACACAGATGCTATCAATGTTTGGCAGGCCCTCTTTTGCTGGATCAACTCGACATACTTGAAAATACCATTTTGATATACTTGCTTGTTTGCCTGTACCAGGAAATATTTTAGCATGGAGGATACCGCAACAGTTCCTGGGAGAATGCATTATCATTCCAACAGTGTCTTCAAAACACTAAATGTTTTAAGTACTAGCATATTTATTCAAATTCAAATAGGTTTCTAAAATAAATTAACCGAGAGAAGAAAAACTTATTGAGCAGCTCCAGCTAGAACACTAAAATGAACTCTCTTCCTACTGATTGTACCTCTTGACATTTATTCTTCAGCTTGCAGTGCTGAATTTTCAATACCCTGGGAACGAATGCTGAAATGCTGGTGAAATTCAGGTTGGGTGAAATTCAACATGGGTTCAAGCATGATGCACTGCAGTGTGATGCAGATTCACACCCATGAGACAGGGTGAAAGAGAGTACCCTAGGAACTGTCAGTATTGTACTTCTGTGGCAAACCACCAGATGTTATACACAGTCTTCCTAAACTTTTCTTCACAGTGATTAAGCACAATTTTTAGTCTCGAAAAAACATCACTTATTGCTAGATATGTGTGAAAGGTTCTTTGTAACTGAGATATTTAAAGCAGGTGATACTTCGAGAAAGACCTAAACTTAATGCCATAGGTTGTTCTGCTGTGGAGATTTCAAGACTCTTAGGTTTACTTATTCTTATTCACAAGACAGTGCTGGTATCAGAAGAGAGCACTAGGTTCAGAAGAAGATGAAATATTTCTCTTATGAACAGCATAGCACGTGGTTATTTGCATTTTTTAATACTGCAGTAATTTAATTAATTTTAGCTCTTAGCTAGATCTTTAATTTCATAATTATTTGGTGCTAAGCAGCTAATTAATATTTTGAGATCTAATAAGACTAAAGAACTTTTAGTTTACTTTTGAGTGCTAATACTAGAGATTTAGAAGTTTCCAAACAAAGTCATTACTGTATTAGAACTCTGAATTGTATTAAAAGAAAAAGACAAATGAAAAATCATGATTTTTAACACACTGATATGTCTGTTTCATGGGTGCCAGTAGAAAATTTTCCTTGGTTTCATTAACAATGACTATATTTCAGTTGAAAATAGACATTTTTGTCTCTAAATAATCTGTTTGTGAAATGAGTAGAGTCAGATGGAGTGGGTGGACCCTAAAGTTACAATGTCTGTACTGGAAAATTTATATTAAGAGTTTGCATGTTATTTGCTCATCTCCTAATTATCATAGAACCCTAGAATCCTGCAATGGTTTGGATTGGACAGGAACTTTGAAGATCACCTAATTCCAGATTCCTGCCATGGACAGAGATACTTTCCACTAAACTAGATTGCTCAAGTCCGTGTCCAACCTGGCCTTGAACACTTCCAGGAATGAACAACTTTTCTGGACAACCCGTTCCAGTGCCTGTTCATTGTCATAGTGAAGAATTTCTGTCTAATATTTAATCTAAACCTATTCTCTTTCAGTTTGAAACCATTACCTCTTGTTCTATCACTGCATGGTGTTGCAGTAAGTCTCTCTCCAGCTCTCCTGTAGCCCCCTTTAGGTACTAGAAGGTGATATAAGGTCAAAGACTTCTCCAGGTTGAACAACCCCAGCTCTCTCAGCCTGTCTTAATAGGAGAGGTGCTCCAGACCTCTGATCATCTTTATCACCCTTCTGTGGACTTGCTCCAACAGGTCCATGTCCTTCTTATGGAATCATTAAGATCTTTAAGATCAATTCCAACTGTCAAATGTTATGTTGAGAGCCCCAGAATGGAGCACAGTACTCCAGGTGGTGTCTCACAAGAGTGGAGGAGAGGGGCAGAAGCACCTCCCTCAACCTGCTGGTCACTCTTCTTTTGATGCAGCTCAGGATGCAGTTGGCTTTCTGATGAGAAAGAAAGAACAGTGATTTTTTTAAGTTACTTTCTTGTCTTACCCTTGGAAAAAAGCTTGCATAGAAAATGTCCTGTTGGGTCTATTCTCAGATCCCTATTCATCGGAGATACTATTCTCACTTTAATATGACCACTAGCAGATGAAGTGACATAAAGTGACATAAAGGGAGGCAAGACATCTCCTTCAGAACTCAACTTGTCTTAGAAGGATTTACTTTCTCCTACATCTCTGTAGTGTTTGCTTAACAGATTTAAAATAAGTATGTTCAGAGCTACATGCATTTTAGGAATGGCTAACATTTACTTTTTGAACTACCACGCTGACTGCATGAGCAAATAGAACAATTTTAAATTCGGTCCCTCTGATCTTTAAAAACTCTGTCCTTGAGAAATTGTTAATAATGACATACTTTCACATAAATGTAGCAAAGAAAGAATTACACCCTAGATGTACTTAATAGTTTATATTTCAGTTTCTCTGGACATAAAGTAACAGAGTGTTTATCCAAGGAAAATTAGTTTTGCATGTTGTTACATCAGAAAAAGGATCTTATGGTAGAATTTGGATATAGAAATCTTCTTTATTCTCCCATGATGTTTTTTGAGAGATCTTTTATTGCAGTAGGGTGATATTTTTTTATTTGAAAATTATCTTTCCTTCTTTTTATAGTTACCTAATAATAAAATTATCACAAACCACTTTTAAAGTAGATGAAAATTACAAAGATTCTGTGTGAAATCCAAGAGTAGGGTTTTTTGTGTGATATCTCAGTGCATCAAACTATCTCCAGCCTAAAACACTGCACTAGAGAAGAAAATTAGAGATTGACAGACACCAAGTGATGTGAATGCTTCCAAAGTACCCTAAGTAACGAAAGGAACTGTACAAAAAAAGCTTTTTTTCTGAGCCACCAGGAAAATTTCTGATGTTCAACAGCTCTGAGAATTTCCCATTGCTTGCCTTTAATGGGATGGCTTAGCAGACACGCACTGAGACACGGTAATGAAAATCCGCAAACTTAGAAACTGCATTTGTTCTCTTACATACATTAGCATCTCTTCTTTTTTTGCCAATCTTCTAATTAGTATTTTAAGAATATTGTTATTTAAGCTGTGTTGCAGTTAAAGATGTGGTCTAGAAACTGGTTGGGATTTGGAAAATTTAAGTATAAAAATGTGCTTGTAGTTTGATGCAGTGGCTGCATTACACTGTCCAATTACACGACATTGCCCCTTTACTAATATTTGGCAGATAATTGAGGACACCATGAAACATGAAAATTACAGACTAGCTTCTAGTACGTTCTTCGAAGCAGCCTAGAAAATCAGAAGCCAGCAGCAGCTGTTCTTAAAAAGCCTGTAGCTACCAACAAGGCTGAGTTCTGCAAGGCTGACTACCAAACTCTTTTCATGTCCTTACTCTCTACAACATAGAGATGGTTCCTGCTTATTTGGAATGGTTCCTAGCCTGAGCCACAAAAAGGAATTGATGGGACAGTAGTAGGATTCCATATTTAACAGTTCAGATTATGATGTTACATTACTCAGAATCATTTTCACTCACTATTTCATTTACTGATACAGACAATAGAAACACCTATCCCTCCATTTATTAAGTCAGCTGCATCATTATTTCAACAATACTGTGCCTGACAAAATGCACATTTTCTTTGTACAAGACAGAATGAATGCCCTGTCATATATTTCAGGAAAAAATACCAGGTAAGTTGATAGCACTGGAAACAGAAAATGCCTTAGCTCCATGGGGACCAAAAGATAAATGAGACCATGGGATGGGAGCCACAGCACCACTACCTGCTTCAAGCATTCATCTTTCCCAGGTAGCCCATCATTCTTTGTCCACATAGTAGCTATTTCACTGATAATCATGACACTGGCCTACCTAGCCTATGTCCACACAAGATAAAAAGTATTGGGGTTGGCTAGGTTATTCTTAGGAGATATCCCTACCTGAAGGGTACAGCAATTTGTTACTAATCTCCTTGTCTTTCCTACTGCTGTGACTTAGTCACATAGCAGGTTCCATCTCTGCTATGAGTCAACCCGCCTACACTTCGGCTGTTTCCACAGTCTTTCTCCTAGGTGATACATATCCAATCAGGAGGAATCTAGCAACTCGGCTGATATTTTCTTGTGAGGATGCTTGATCAGAAAATAAGGAACAATTGAAATATGGAAATCTGGACTGTTCAAGGAAAAAAAGAGATAGGCTTGGTACTGCTCAAATGATTAAAAAAAACTACTAGTCACTCCTCTCGTGATTTAACTCCAGTTGATAACAAGGGATCACACAGCCGCTCCCTCACTCCCACCTCAGTGGCATGTGGGAGAGAATCACAGGAGTAAAATCGAAAATACATGGGTTGAGATAAAGACAGTTTAATAAGTAAAACAAAAGCCAAGCATAAGCAAAGCAAAACAAGAAATTCATTCAAAACTTCTCACAGGCGGGGAGGTTTTCAGCCATCCGCAGGAGAGAAGGGCTCGATCAGTCTTAGAGGGGACTTCAGAAGAAAAATGCCATCACTCTGAACATCCACCCTTCCTTCTTTTTCCCCTAGCTTTATACACAGAACATGATGCCATACGGTATGGAATATTCCTTGAGTCAGTCGGGGTCAGCTGTCACAGCTGTGTCCTCTCCCAGCTCCTTTTGAACTCCAGCCTTCTCACTGATGGAGTGGGTTGAAAAGCAGGAAAGGCCCTGACACTGTGTCAGCACTGCTCAGCAACAACGAAAACTCTTCATTATAAACACTGTTTTCATCACAAATCACAACCATAGCCCTACAGTAGCTACTCTGAAGAAAATTAACTCTATCCAAGGCAAAACCAGCATATTCCTAATCATAAAATCATAGGATCATTTAGGTTGGAAAAGAGTTTTTTAGATCAGAGTCCAACCATTAACCTAACACTGCAAAGTCCATCACTAAATCATCAAGTCGACAACCGGGGTTATCTCAAGTTTTGCTTCTAGTTTTCTCATGAAAGAGCTGAGTTAGGGGAAAAACACTCAAAATATTCATAGTTAGATGTTCTCACATTCCTGCACAAATAATCTGAAAGAATTCATCTTGTTGTTTCTAAAGCACAGCCCTGACCTTTTAGAGGCCTTATGTAATGTGGAGGTATAACATTTTTATTAAAACAGGGGCTCTATAATTTTATTCATTTTGCATGGCAAGGTTTTGGTAGCAGAGGGGGGCTAAAAGAATGGTATCTGTGAGAAGTAGCTAGAAGCTTCCCCTGTGTCTAATAGAGCTAATGCCAGCAAAAGCCTGCACAATTGCAGCCAGAGAGAGGAGTGAGAATAGGTGAGAGAAGCAGCCCTGCAGACACTGAGGTTAGTCAAGAAGGAGGGGGAGGAGGTGCTCCAGGTACCGGAAGAGATGTTCCTCTGCAGCCCATGGTAAAGGCCATGGTGAGGCAGGCTGTCTCCCTGCAGCCCAGTGAGGTCCATGGTGGAGCAAATAGACACCTGGAGCCCATGGAGGACCCTGTGCTGGAGCATGTGAGAAGTCCATGCTGGAGCAGGCTCCCGGCAGAACCCATGGGAAAAGAAGCTCACACTGGAACAAGTTTGCTGGCAGAACTTGTGATCCCATGAGGGACCCATGCTGGGGAAGTCTCTTTTCTGCTCCCCCTCCTTGACCCCAGCTTTTTTCGAAAAAATATACAACAGGGAGAAGTAATGTTGCAGTAATTTTATTAGAGAAAGGTAAAGATTGTCTTCAAAATCATATTACCTAATAAAGTGCATACAATCCCCAGGCTGAGGATTGAAATACAATAAAAAGAGAGTAGAGACTTTACATAAAATTATAGCTGAGAACTGCAAACAAAATAAAATTACCAAGAAGGGAATCATCATTTGAGGGAGCTGTGTTTTCTACAGTCACAGGAATTCTAAAAGTAGAATTCATACTGCACCAATTATGGTAAGCATAAGATATAAATTAAGATTTAAGGTTTCTTAATTCTAGTATATAAGGATATGTAACTGTTGGACAATCTGGTAAAAAGGTCATACTTTGACAATCCAAAATCACCTTCCACTAGGAATATGTAAGCCCTCAACAGAGGTGGTGAAAGTAGCTTGACAAATACCCTTCCAGAGCATCCAGTTTGGGATCCTCCGCCGTTCCTGCTATAGACCCTGGAGGTGCCCAGAGGCTCTGTGGAGACAGCTCTTATCCATTCTGTTAGTGCTGCTATTCAGGGCTCATGGTGCCCCAGCGACAATATGGTATCCATGGTGAAAGAATTCTTTACAATTTGACACCTCCCCTTTTCTCTAAATTGGTCTCAGAAGATTTTACCTGATATTGAACTTAAAAAAGCCCAAAGAAGACTCCTAAAGGACATTAGCAGGCTTATGTCTTTTATCAGACATTATTACTGAGATCTCTAAGTAATTAGATTCTCTAGTCCACCCTTACACTTTATTATCATAATCTGTAATAAATAATGGAAAAACATGTTTAATTCTCAGACACAGTTAAATAATTTTCTACTGCAATTTCTTGGTCAGTCCAACTCCAATGTGCAGAATTAAATATATTTCAGAGTGTTAAATCATGGTATAAGAATAAAAACAGTTTTCAGGAAGGAATTGATTACAGAATAATGCCATAAATACCCAGACACTAAAATTTGAAATCAGAAATATTTCTAAGATCTGCACAGTTTAGGAAAAAAAAAAAAAAAAGAAACAAATCTGTGCAGGATCTGATATGGCTGATCTGCCTAATATATACTGGTAAAAAAGACAAGATTAATTAAAAGCACATTCTCTAAAGAAAAGAGGGGCAAAACAGGTGGGAAAAGATACCAAGGGCTGTTTAAGTAATTTGAAACTAATGGTTTTCTGAATGCAGTTTCATAACAAGATAAAATTGTGGCATTAGTTACAAAAAGCATTAAGAGGGTGCCTGTTTGCTCAGTGCAATGAAGTACAAAGTTGATAAAGTTAACCTGAAGTCAGGCAAACCTTGAACAGACTGCTATGCTACTGAGTTATATCTGCATATTTATGGTGATATATTAGTATTAGCTTGGCTATGGATTTCTGCCATTTAAGCAATCTGCAAAAGAGAAAGGGATAGCAAGAAAAGTAGAACAGACTTTGCAGTACACACAAAATAAGATGTAGTACAGAACAAAGCAATATACTGGATAAGGAGAATATTGATATAAAAAATGGATATCTATTCTGAAAAAAAGAAGCATCAAAATGCAAAAGAGTTATTAAGAATAATCCACATGAGGGAAATGAAACAACAGTAAAGATAGTTCCACAGCGTAAGGACACGTTTTTGAGCACTTCTGTCCTGTTTCAAATGGGCTTCTGGATTCATAGGAGGCAATATCTGTCAACTTTTTGCTTTAAAAACCCCCACTGAGAAAGGTGGAGAGTTGTGGTTGTTTTACTGGGGTGATTCTGTTTGTGGTTTTGTTGGGTTTTCGTACAATGCAGAACAAGGCAAAAGAAAGCAATGGAGCTCTAATTATCTCATTAGCTCTCAAGTAGATATCCTAAAACATTCAGAATTGACACTGGAATATAACTAAAAAGCATATTTGAGGACAAATATAGGAACAAATTTAGCCCATCATATAAAAATTGTTTTTATGGGCAAAATTAGGTATAAGATTGGTCTATACAGTAGCATACTCTAGAAGTGATAATTCCAGGACTGAAAAACTTGAAGTTAGCATATTCAGCAAAAGTCCTGTACAAGACTTTCATGTTTGGAAAGCTCAGTGCAAAACATAGTGTTATTCAATTTACCTGTGTGTCTGAACATCATTTGTACGAATCTCAGTTGACCACTCTGAAGTCGTTTTAGAGTCAATGAAGAGATATAGATGATTCACTTCAACCTAAAGTGGGTGAACAATATCGGAAAAAATAAACTATAACTTTAGTAGTTATTCTATATTCATCTTAGTCAATTTCTGAATTGTAGCACTCAGTAAGATGAATCCTATTAGAGACTGTTTGCAAGGTATTGATGTGAAACAAGTTTTCCACAGAAGTACTATAGACAGTAAGTACAGAAAAGAAGATAGAATTCCAACATTGGGCATACATAGCTGATTGAAAAGATGGAAGAATCTTCAAACTAAATTAGTTATAGGAAAAAGGTAATTACAGAAGAAGGCAATTGATTTGGATATGGAGAGGACTAAATAGAAAGCACAAAATACAGTAGCAATGGAAAAACACTTTATTCTTTTCAAAGAAGATGCATCACCTCTATACCTCCTTAGTAAATTTATTCAATTTATTAGATTTTCTCTATGACTACAAACAGATTAGATATATAAAAACAATCAGCAAGCTAATCACTTTAAGTGCAATATGGAAGAATCGTGGTAAAGGCCATGATTCTTTCTAGAGGACAAATGTCTCTAGTAAATCCTTTTACTAAGAACTGTTTTAGGAAAAAGATGTACTATATAGTGAAATACCTGATTGGGGCTGATGTCTTTTCAGTGTCAGTGTGCTTTCTTTTAATATATATAGCTGCACCAGAGAGGAACAAAACAGAAAATTATATGAGGGATAGAGAAAACTAGAGTGCAACTTGAAATCGGATCTCAGTAAAGTGCCAGTAAGGTTTGAAAAAATGGATTGCTTTAGTCCCTTCTTTGAAAAAAGAGTCACCAAATTGGATCTCAACAAGTCCAGAGTGCTAAAGGATTTTCTAGCACAAATCTCTTAAGGAGAACTGAGCAATTCAGTTTGAAACCCTTGGTAGGAATTGTGACATTTATGTAGTTCAAAGTTATCCTCTACAAACAAAGGCCCCCTGGAGGAGACTCAAGTGCCACATCTTGGCAGATAACGCTTTACTTGATGCAATCTTGGATGATGTGGACATTTGGTAACAACTATGGGCCATATGTTCCCCTCAGCTGGGTCTTGCCACCCTCCTGCAGGATCTCATAGGAGATATTCAGCCAGCTGGCTGCTCAGCAGTGAACATGCACAGGCAGGCTTGACACCAGAGCCTCAGTGCCATCAGTACCATGCCTCCCCTATGCGCCTCATACAGCTTGAACAAAGAGCAGTGATCTGCTCCAGCAGGAGAAGTCAGACTCAGATCAGGTCCTCCAGTGCGTCACTGCCCAACCTGGCCTTCCTGAACCCTTAGGACCTCCTGACAGAGAAGTGTGTGAGACCATCTGTGCCTGTCTGCCTGGAGACCAGTTCCATTAGAGCAACAAACACTACGGTTCACTTTCCTGTACAGTAACAGCAGCTAAATATAGATCTGTTTTTCCTCTCTCCTTCTTTGCTGATCAACCATACTCATCTGTATCCTCCTCACCATCCTTCTGTCTGTTCTCTCGCTCTTGATGCGCAGGACGGTGACAGCTACAGCCCCTATCTCTTTCTGGGAGGTGCAGCTTTCAGCTGTCCCTTCTCTCTTAGCTGTTTATTTGCTCTTTTTGAGCTATGTATTTGTTCTTTACTTCTCCATGCTCTACACAGGCAGAAATTCTCACAAGACATTTTTCGCTTCCTTATCATAGCCAGATCACACTTAGGGTTTCATTACCTCTAGTCTTATCCGTTACTCTTTCCCAATGTTGCATTGTCCTCTGTACTCATGCTGTCTACATGGGCACTTAAACATCCTTTAGGCACCAGGCAACAACATTAGCAGAAAACAGAAACCTATTACAAAATTTACTGTATGAAACTTTAGGGTTCAGAAGATGTATTTAAAAGGAAAGAAAAACAGATACAAAAACACAGGGAAACTATCAGAATAATTAACTGAATAAACAAATAAAAAAGGTTGTGTGTTGCTTCACAAAGCCTTTCCACTGCAGGCTCTGTAGAGACAATGGAATGTGTGGAGCTGCAAGAGACAATCCTAGCATAAGAGAGGGTTTACTTTAAATAGATTAAACAGTCGATAAAACCTGAAGGTCCTCCTAGTTCCTCTATTACTTGAGCCACTCTTGCATGTGGGTGAAGTTCACAGCCCATTGCAAGAAGGCCAGCTGAGGGTTGCATTGGGTCAGCCTATGGTTCTAAAGAAAAGGACTTCAAACCTCTACCGATAGATGTCGTTGTGCAAGGCAGCTTCTGTGCTTCCCTAGATGCTTCCCAGACCTTATCATCAGGTGTCTCTGTGAAGTCTTTCCTACAGTCTGGAAACATATGACATAATGTACTGTCTCCCATGGAATCTTTCCACATTCATCAGAAAACCAAGTCCACAGCCACGTTTGAAAAGTTCTGAGTTGGACCCATTATACAAGCTGGGAAAAAACCAAGGAAGACTTTTCAACAAAATTGCTCTAATAACCTAGTTACTGTGGTATGCTGGTGTCCTGGGCTCAAGTGTAACAACCATAATATCTGAATAGCAGCAGTAGTAAGCTGAGGGCAAGGCAAGGTTGTGTGGTTTTGGGTCATGTTTGGTGTGAAGTGGCTTCTCTACACATGAAGCTTCCTTTCTGTCCCTTTGTAGTCTGCTTTGTGTGGGAAGTATTGAGAATGAGGTGCTGCAAGAAAAAAATTAGCTACTGGTGCCTCAAATGGAGGATGCTTTCCAGTAGACAAGGAGTGTTGACCAGACTGCTCCATGTTTTTTGTGCCATGCTGCTGCCCTGCCAGGTACAAAAGGAGTCAGACAGGGTTTCTGTGATCTCAACAGGCTACACAGCTGGAACAATTACACCTGCAATGTCAACTGTTGCACAGAAAAGCTACCTACTGCCTCAGAGGAGCTGTGATGAGATTTTGTAAAAGCACCCCAGTGAGAACCACATTCCCTGAACCCAGAGCTTGTCCTATGAGAGGAATTAAGCAATGCTGGGTTTTACCCTAAATGTCAAATAAAAGCACAGACTGTCTGTCCACAGACTGAAAGATTAAATATGAGTTTGTCAAATTCTGATGGAGCTGGATTGGAAATAGGGCATACTCCAGATTTCTGCAAGGTTGCAGAGAAAGTCAGCAGATAAAACAGACCTGTATCAATCTGGAAGGGTGAGGAGGAAGGCATAAAAAGTTAATGGCTTAGCATTTCTTTTGAGTTTGCCTAGGCTGAGTTGGATTCATGGGAAATTCAAGAAAAAAGCAAGAGTGGCAAGTTCCTCATAAATGAAATGACATTTGGTATTAAAGGTGCACTTACTGCTCTTTGGGAGTGTGGGAGGTATGTTTTTTGGAGGGCAAACAGTATGTGCAGTGACATTTTTATGAGTAACATAGTTACTTTTTCCCCATGCCAGAGACAAACAATCAGAAGACAATACCATGTGTGGCCATGTGTGGAGTCCTGACAGGATCTGTCTTGTTCAGGAAGTATGAATGTGTGACTGTTTATTACCACACCAGACATTCTTTGGGGTAGCACCCTTCTCTGTGCTATAGCTGGTTGCTAAGCAGACATAAACCACCAGCTGATGAGTCTTTTCTTTCTTTTTCTCTGAGTTCCCCTGAGAGACAGACAAGCTGCAGGTTCACCCTCCCTCAGATGTCTTCCCTCTCTCTCCATGCCATTCTCACTGTCACTGAGCTTGAGATTCCCCTTCTTCCCTTGCCTGCCAAGAACATAATACAATTTACACTCACTAAATCTCTCCTCAGTCCTTCCTTCTTCCCCTGAATTTGACAATGATGGCAGCAGTGGCAGGACAGCAAAGGCAGGTGTCTGCCCTTGGCACAGACTTTGGAAAGAAGTCCCGCAGTGGGGTGCTAGGCTAGTCCTTTGGCAGGAGGGCACTGCAGCTGCAGTCTTCAAATGCCTTCCTTGTATGGAACAGCAGCAATCTGGCGTCTAAATGTTCACTGCTGTGTACAGTATGAGAAAGTAGGGGGAGTTACAACGTGAGAGGTCCCCAGCCTGCATGCAGGAGGGAATTTTTGTTTAGCATTGCATTGCCAAGCACCATGCTCTGACACAGGATACCTAGTCACCTCAGCCAAGAAGAAACAGAAGTTTGTCACAGACAAAGCAGTCTTGACTAAGAGATTCTTTTTTTTTTTTTTAAACTTACTTTCTTTCCATTTAGCATAACCTTTTGAATACTGAGTAATGAGAAAAAAAAGAAACCTAAGCATTTAAGGAATTACATTTCCTCTATCTTCCCCAGGCTCTGCATAGGCAAAACATATTTCCTCCATATTTCTCAGTCATGACTTCCTTGGTTTTGCTGCAGATTATGCTCAGCTAACCCAGTTCCTCTAGTGAGGTAAGGAGACTGGGGCTGGTGTATAATGGCTTCTCTCTGACACTTTGTGTTTCTTACTAAATTTTCTCCACACCTCCTGACCTCTTCCTTATTTTCCCCTGCCCCAGTATGTATCACCCATAACCACTGTCCCTCAGGAGTGTCCCCACTCTGACAGGGAGTACCTATGTCCCTAATAATATCCCCTTCAACATCTTGTAGAATTACAGAATGATTTGTGTTAAAAATTACTTTTAAGGTTCATCTAGTCCAACTCCCCCGTGAAATGGGCAGGGACAACTTCTATTAGATCTAGTTGCTCAAAGCCCTTACAGAAGCCAAGGTAGATGACATTATTTGCTCTTCTCTTGTCCACTGACACAGTCACTCCATCATAGAAGGCTGGTAGATTAGTCAGGCAGAATTTGCCCTTGGCCAAGCCATTTTACTTTCTCTAATCATCTGCCTTTCTTCCAGATGCCTTGATTAAGCTTTTAGGAAGACCCACTCCATTTCCTTACCAGGCATGGAGGTGAGGCTGACAATTCAGTAGTTACAAGGGTCTTCCTTTTTACCCTTTTCAAAAATTTTCCAGTCACTAGGAATTTTGCCTGACTGACCCAATCTTTCAAATATGATGGAGGGTGGCTTGCTCTGAACAGACCAGGCTTCTCAAAGGTGATCCATGATCACAGAAGCCAGAACCTTCACTATGGCTCCAGCCATGCAGTCAGTTCTTTACCAGTTCAATTCGTCTCCTCCTTCCTAAACCCTTTCTTCTCACTGGGAGGGATAGAGAGGAGACTACTTTTGTGCCAGATCCTTTTAACATTGCTCCAAGGGACATATATTCTCCTTTGAAGGTTTAGAGTTATGTCCCCACAGTATAATTAGGCCCTAAAAGGAACGGTAGGAGCAGATAATATGCTACAGAGTTCACCAGGCTCCGCAGTCTCTAAGTGGTGCCATAAATGTGAGCTCCCGGTAGGCAGCTCCTCCACTTCTCTCACAGTGGCTGGTAGTCAGCCTCTTGTCACTGCTCAGACAGAAGCAGTGTGGGATCCCACAGCTGCTGCAGTTTTGGGGTGCAATGGGCTGTTTTTATTGGTCAGATCCAACTGGAACTAGCTGTGCCCAGCGCAGGGCAGGTCCTGAACACCTCCCACACAGGGCACTTTGGCAGACCCCTACCACACCCAATGTGCCAGTTATGTCTGATACAAAAACATGAATAATTCCCTTTGAATTCTGGTTCCTCTTCCTTACAGACAATCACGCTGTTGGTGCCTTGCATCTCTTCACTATTTTCCCAGTTGTACACTAATGAGAGGGTTAAAAAGCAGCACTTTAGAGGGGAATATTTGTAGTACAATAGCAGGAGTTGCTTGGGCTGTTCAAGTACAATAAGGAGCGCATGAAGGGACAGATATGTAGCCTTCCACCATACTGCTGGATGACTGTGACTGAGTGACACTGATATGGGCTCATCTATTCCACGCAACTCCATTCCTGGGCCAATTACAACTGGTAAGAAATGGTTAGCACTGCACAGTGCCATCTGGTTTGGACACAGTGCAGAGAGCTACGCCCACATGGACAAACATCTTTGGTAATGGGGATGATAGGATACAGTTTACCCTTAACAAGTTCACAAATGATACAAAATTGGGACGAAGATCTGATAGACCAGATGGTTGTGTTGCTGTTCGAAAGGACCTCAACAAGCTGGTGCAATGGGCAAACAGGAACTTGAAGCAGTTCAACAAAGGTGGTAAATGCCAGCTCCTGCACCTAGGGAGAAATAACTCCTTGGGCCAGTACATGCTGGGGAACAATCAGCTTGAAGGACCAAAACAGTTTTTCAGGGAAGGAACTGAGGAACCCTGTGAACAAAAAACTGAAGATGAGCCAATGCCGTGACTCTGCAGCTAAGGGCAATAGCAGGTGGGGGACATTAGGCAGGCAGCACTTCCAGCAGAGCAAGGAAAGTCATCCTTCCAGTCTGCTCAGCCCTGATGAGACACATCTAGAGTGCTGTTTCAGCTTCTGGGCTCCCCAGGAGAAGAGACAGAGACATACTGGAGCAAATCCAGTGAAAGGGCACCAAGATGATAAAAGGACTGGAACATGTAACAGACAAGGATAGGCATCTGGGATTATTTTCCTCAGAGAAGAGAAGGCTCAGGGGAAACTGATCAATTCATATAAATACATGATGAGGCAAGTAAAGAAGAAGGAGCCAGACTTTTCTCAGTGTCATCCAGTAGAAACACACAAGGAAAAGGACACAAACTGAAATACAGGAATTCCATTTAAACATAAGACAAATCTTTTTATTGTGAGGATGGTGAAACACTAGAACAGGTTTCAAAGAGAGTTTGTGGAGTCTCTATCCTTGGAGATATTCAAAACTCATTTGAACACATCCCTGGACAAACTATTCTGAGCTGAACCTTCGTGGAGCAAGGGATTACAACTAGGTCTGTAGCAAGTCAAAAACTAAGCCATCCCAGCAGAGGCAAGAAACTGAAATGCTTTATTGGACTTACAAGTTCACATTTAAAGGGTTTAGGGTCTACATATTCAACAGGGGGCTGTAACTATTACAATTTGTTATAAACAGGGGGTTTCAAGGGATGACATAAGGGGATGACATGAGGGGAAAACCCAGATGACTCAAATTTGGGGTCTTCAAAATTACCTCATGGGGAGAAACCCATTTATCTTAGGGGATTTCACAAGAGGGGGACAGGTATTCAATTCTACAGGATGCAAGGTGTAATGGTTTGGTCCAGGCCTCGTCCTGGTAACCAGATCGTAACTAAGGAAGTAGCCATTACCCAGTATTCCATCCTGTTTTTTACATAAGTAAGAATATAAATAAGAAGGAGAAAGGAGGGTCTCCCTCTCTTCTCTTCCGTTGGACTTTGAGACAACAGGTTCTCGCTTATCTGGGGTGAGCCCTACTCCAGCCTGTTGTTTTCCTGGTAAAGGAATCTGGTGAAGTAGCTTTCGTCTTTTTGAGGAAAGTATTTTGTTCTTTTGTTTTCTAGTTCTGTATTAGCTGTGTATAACTGCATATATCGGGGGTTTTTGTTTTCTGTTTTCTTTATTTTGTTTGGGGGTTGGGATTCTCTTGTTTATATGTATATAGTTTTTTTAACCGTATATAGATGTAAATGTATATATATAGTGCTTTGTTTCGATCATTTCATTTTTTCTTGGTAGCTTTTCCTCTCCCTCCTTTCCCTTGTGTTCATGGAGGAGGAGGAAGGGACTTTCTCTGCGGTCCTGGGCACTTGGCTGGGAGCCAGGTCCAAACCACAACACAAGGATTCAGGAAACACAAAGGGAGAAATAAAGTTCAATAGGTCTCTGCACAAGTTTGATGAAATTAAGGTGTGGACTCTCTGGGCTGGGGCAGAGCAATCAACACTGATGATAGCTCATTTGTTTCTTAAGCCTAAGTTTTTTCCCCAGTTCTCGTAGCCCATGGCTTTCTGCAAAGTCCACTCAAATCCCTCTCTGCAGATACCATATTTTGGGATCCAACATAGGTCATCTCCAGAAAGTCCCTTCATTAGCTGTTTTGTGCTTCTTTGATTCTGTGAATTTCTGCTTTGTTTATTTTACTGGTACAGGTGTAGCTGTAGACACCCAGACTCCACAACATGTCCTGCCTCTGCTATACAGTCAAGATGAAGTCAAAGTTGCAAAGTGTCAAATACAGAATTGTACACAGGATGGAGCTGGCTCAGGCTAGTCATGTCAGAACATGGTTTGTTTCTCTTTTGTAAATCCATTTAGATATGTTGTGAGACCAAGAGACATGTGCATTCAGTGCTAAGTATGGGAGTACCTTTAGGCAAGTATTTAAAAGACTTGTTAAGAAAAATCTTCTTTGATTTCACTATATTTCTCCACTGATGAGAATGTTCTATATCAGGCAATAATCCAGAAGATAATAATAGAAGACAGAATGAAGGACAGATCTGAACATTACTAAGCTTTGAAGGATCTTCAAAGAGGAGGAAGTATTTTTATGTGGCCTGTGAGGAAAAGGTCTAAATGTGAACTGAGCAATGAAGAAATATGAGTTAAAGCTTGTCCAAACAGGATTCTATAGAAAAAATCTCAGACAGCATGATCTTCTTTAGACTGACAAGGAAAAAAGGAACTGTGTTTATATTATATAACCTATTTTTCCCCTTCAAATTAGATGTGTTTATTGAAGGAAAACTATAATAATTTATGAAGGAGTGAGAACCCAATATGACTCAAGTTTGCACCTGGCTTCCTTCAATTATTGGGAAAGATATTGTCTTACCCCCTTGAATGATATAAAGAAGAAGTATAGTGACAGAATAATATAAAAATAAATATGATACTGTGATGACCTAATTTTTCACGTCTTATTGTACTGTTAATCTAAGTACTCTGCTTCACTACATTTTATGTTTTCCTCATTTTTGATCGTCTCTTGCTAAACTTGCAGAACTCCCACTGAGATTCCATTAATTTCATTAGAAATGCCATACATAAAGTGGCATGGAATCTGTCCAAAAATTAATAAGCCTAAACCAAACATAAGCTGTTCTATATCTACTCAATACTTTGAGAGGCTTTGCTAGTTCATGCAACAGTATCATTACAGTGTCTCTCAAGACAGAAAACTAAAAGACTTTTGGAGCTATGGAAGTACAGTTAAATGTCTAATTTCAAGGGTAGGTTTGCATGAGAAAGGTTGGGGAAGGAAGTAAAATTATCACAAAGGTCTAAAACAGAGATGTCTCACTACTTAGCATTTCTGTGCTAATTGGGGGAAAATGCATATCAGTTTAAAGCTTCTGACCTGAAAGAGGTAAGTACAGAAAAAGCAATCACAATACAGATTAATAATAAGTATTGCTTGAGAAATAACTAGAAATTCCAGTGAAAGCCTTTGTTCAGACTGATAACTTTTCCTGTGAAATACAGCATTTTAAGAACTGTAGGAATAAGATCTACAATCCCCTCTACAATGTAAAGCAAATTCTAAACATTTTTCTTTTAACCTTAAAATAATGCTTGTATTAAGGTAAACCTTAGCACAGCATCATATTTTATATTTATATCAATGTATATTTTTTATCAAAAGTGTGTCTGATCATAAAGACACATCATCAAAAGGAGGGGTTTTTTAGTATTATATTATGGAGTCATCTAAAAGCCAGCTCTATGGATGACTTTTCTTTTTGCTAGATGCCAGATAAACATCTGGTCCACAAATAAAAATCCTTCATTTAAGGGGATTACAAAAAGGGGTCTTTCTGTTCCACCATTAGTGGTTTTGAAACTCCAAATATATTTCATTCTGTATTGGCATGAAATTAAGTGTTAAGTGGTGTAATAGACTGTTTCCACTTTCTCCAGGTGGTCATCATTCAGTGCAGGTCATCTCCAGGCTGGTGGCTGGAACCCATATCCCAGGGAAGCCGTGGCCTGAAGTTGTGCCAGGGGAGTTTAGGTTGGATATCAGAAAAAGCTTCTTCAACCAGAGGGTGCTTGTGCACTAGAACAGGCTCCCCAGGGAAGTGGTTACTGCACCAAGCCTGAGAGAGTTCAGGAAGCGTTTGGATGATAATCTTGGGGACACGGTGTGACTCTTGCAAGTAGTCCTGTGCAAGGCTAAGGGCTGGATTTGATGATCCTTGCGGGTCCCTTCTGATTCAGCATATACTGTGATTCTGTGGTTCTTCCTTTTTTTTTCCCTCTTAAAAACGAAGGTTGTGTTTCCCTTTTCCATTCAATAGGAACTTCACTCAACTGCCGCGACTTCTCAAATACAATGCATGGTAGCTTAGCCATTGCCTCCTCCATTTCCCTCAGGATCTGCAGATGCATCTCATCAGTTTGCATGGACTTGTGCACCTTCAGGTTGCTTAGGTGTTCTTGAACATGATCTTCTCTACACTGGGCAGTTCCTCATTCCTCCCATTCCCACCCTTGGCTTCTGTGACTTTGGCAGTCTGGTTGGAGCACTTGCCAGTTAAGGCTGAGGCAAAAAGTCATTGAGTACCTCAGTCTTCTCCATATCCTGGGTAACCATTTCCTTCTGGAGAGGTCCCACAATTTCCCTATAGTCTTCCTTTTATCACCAAAACACCTAAAGGAGCTTTTTTTGTTGCTCTTGATGTTCCTGGGCAGATGTAAACATACCAGGGCCTTGGCTTTCCTAAACTGATCTCTGACTTCTCAGGCTATGTCTCTGTATTCCTCCCAGAATACCTATCCTACCAGCCACTGTCTATAGGCTTCCTTTTTGTGTTTGAGTTTGTTCAGGAGTTTCCTGTACATCCACACAGGCATGATTGCACTTTTGCCTGACTTCCTCTCTATTGGAATGCATCCCTCCTGAGATTGAAGAAGGTGTTCCTTGAATATTCGCCCGTTTCTTGGGCCTCTCTTCCCTCCAGGACTTTATCCCATGGCACATTAGCAAGCAGATCCTGAAGAGGTCAAAAGTCATTCGGGTCACCTGTACTGGTTGCTTTCCCTCCCAACTCCTTGTTCACCCTTAACTACTGACTGGTAGGGTGGAGTGAGAAGCAGGGAAGTCCTTGTTGCTGTGTGAATACTGCTCAGCTGTAGCTGTTTTCATCATAAATTCAAAACAGAGTCCCATACGAGCTGCTATGAAAAAATTAATTCTATCCCAGTCAAAACTCAGTGCATCTTATTACCCCTCATTGCATTGAAAAAGGTCCTTGAACAGATGCACTTAAAGGAGAAGCCACTGTCCTTCCACATACCTTTGCATAAGACCTTTCAAAAATTTGTGTCAAATGAGACAGGGGAACTTCCCTAGAACATGTTACTGTATTCTCAAAACTATTTTAAACAGTGCAAGGAAAAAGAGATTCATGCCAGAATCAAGAACTAATAGCAACATTTACTTGAGACATAGAAAATCATTTCCTGCGATCTTGGCACAGCAAGGAACCTGGGTTATCAGTCTGGCGTTATCACCACTCAAAGTGAATGCCCTGAAGCTTGAAGTGTTGGCACCTTTTTGCTAAGAAATTTCTGTCTTTCTTTTATTTTTTTTTTCTTTGTTCTGTATGTTTTTTCCCCTCTGTAAGGTTTACTTTTACATCTCATGTTGTGGAAAAATTCAGATTCAGTGGGCTGACACATCCCAACAGAAAATTCACCCATTTTTTACAAAAGGCCTAAAATAGTTTTTTTCTAGAGGAAGGGGATTCTTTATCCAGTTTAAATTCACTGATATTGTCAGACAATAACAAATTATGTGTACCTGCAAGGGCATTGCTGTATTACTGATTTTGGTGTGGGTTTTTTTCCACTGAACTGTGGAGGAAGGAATTGAAACTCTGATGCTATAAATTATTGTATTTTTGTTCATTTGCATGATAGAAATTTTTTAGCTTTTAAAGTTTGCTATCTGCAAATGGTATTAGAACTACAGTCAAATCACGAATTTCCTAATAACTAATACTTACCTTAGCCCAAACTTTCCTCTGTAGTGTTGTGAAGAGGTTCTGGTAATATGATGACAGTTTATTTCCCTATAGGTTCACTGTTACAGCAGGAATTTAAGAACTATCTTATGGAGCAGTTCTACTTAACTGTGATGACACTTTTTACCATCAGCTTTTAAGTGAACATGAAAGCATTGACTATCCAATTTATTTTAAGATGCATTATTGGCATATTATTAAAAATATTCAATCTTGCTAGATGATTAGTATTTCTCTTGTCTGTTATTGACCTCAGCATCACATCCTTCTAAGCTGACAACATCAAATGAAAACTGTAAGTATGAAAGCAGACAAGTTCCTTCTCAGTGAAAAATAAAATAAGAATTTCAACCTTCTTAGCATCAGAAGCCTCCTTCTTTGTATGGGACTGAACCAAACACATTCAAAGTAGTAGGCACCTATTTTCCACCTAGTCCTAGTCTTAGACTCAATCATTTGTAATCACTGCATGGGATTCTCAATTCAAGCATTCGAAACCTCCCTGTTCCTGAAGGATACCACAATATCATCACCATTGCCTTGTTCTTCTCTTCTCTTGCTACTAAATGCTCTTCTTCCAATTTAGCACAGAAATCAAATGAATTTAAAAGAGCAATTTTTTATTGTGAAGTTCTGGAGCAGCATGGGTAGAGATATTTACTTGCTACTCTGCCTTATAAAATGTGTTCCTGGATTTAGTATGCCTTAATGAATAAACTTGAATATGTCCCTATTCTCTAATGGGGTTTGATTTGCTTTCTGAAATACCTGCTATTCCTTACGCAGTCTATCAACAACATGGATAGTGAATGCAAAATTTTCATTGGAGCAAAGTCATCAAGGGTTATGGTATTGCACACTTGGTGTCAGTGGGGGCTTACCATGTACATTTCCAAGACATTTTTGCCTTAGCTCCAGATTCTGTAAGGTCTCAGCCACTCAAGGAGTGAAACACATTTTAAGTGCACATACTTAGAGTTTAAAAGTAAGCTTCCTCTTTAATGTAGATGAAACTTGAATATGGTATGATAAAGCCCTTCAGTCTGAAAGATGCTTTTTATCAGAAGTACAGTTTTTATACTGCGTGAAGGAAAATCCATTATTCATTTTCAAGCAGTATAAGAGATCATTGAGGTTGGAGTACTGCATAGCCCTGATGACTAGTAATGAGACTTGACTACTTTTTTGATCCGAATTACACAAACACAAATAGAAAAGAAATTGAATGTAGGCAGTATATTCATATCTGTAGTTTAATCCAGAGAGACTGTGGACATGTCACAGGGAGACAGGAGATAACCTGGAAATACCATGTAGGCAATGTTTACCCAGCACAAGCTTCAAAGTCTCTGAGAATATACCAAGGTAGGAGAACCTATCAATCCACATAAAAATGTAAGCTTTTTTCGGTGTCTTATACAATTAGTAATGACAGCCCTCAATGGAAAAAAAAAAAAAAACAAACAAAAAACAACAAAAGAGAACACAAAAACAAACAAAACCAAAACCCCCACAAAAAAAATCCAACAAACCCCCCCCAATGGAATAGGTGAGGAGAACATACCCATCTGGTCATAGACAAGAGACTTGGAAGACCTACAAAAAGAACTAGGTGCTTCCAAGACTCTTTGGCTGACATACTGACTCACAAATACGGTTGAACAATAATTGGTTCAACCTTACAAGCCTGTATGAATGAGTTTGGGTCTAGGTGGCAATGGTAGATGCTCACACAGCTACTCAGGAAGAATTTGCTCCAACCTTGGTATACGTACAGCATTTTTACTGTCATGCATAGTAACAGATACATCTCAGAAGCTGGAATTACATAAACATTTCTTTCCAGCCCCTTCCTCACAAATCAGCACAAAGTTAGTAATTACTAAAAACAACAGCTCTATACTTACTGTGTTCAGTTTACTTCTACAGAGTCCTGTATGTTACATAGTTTAAGTTAAATCTTCAGCAAACTAAGATACAAATGAAAAATACTGGATCTATGCAGTTCATAATTTTAAGCTTTAATGTTTTGGTATGATTCATTGAAGAAGTTTTATGAGTCATATCTTTAATGTCATTGACTATGTAATATTTAATCAAGAAAATATTTACAAGTAAAAGGCAAGTGTAAATTTCATCTTACAAACCCCACATTTGTGCTAAAATGTATTGTTCAGGTAGTGCAGAACTCAAGGTATTTTTTTCAGAAATTACTGAAGCTAACATTTAGATGTTCTAACAAGAAGCTATTTTTCTTAATTTAGTATTCTAATTTTGACCTCTATTTGGGGCAGGATTATTTAATTTTTGTTAGAAGATCATCAGCTTTGATAAATGTAACTTTTAGTGATGGTAAACAAGCACAAACCATTATATATGTTCCAAATATCAATTATATAGTGATTTTGCGTGTGTGTGTATTTAAAGCAGTAAAAACATACAGAAATCAACATAGAGAGCTGTCTGTCATTGTTGTTGGTATACTCACTCACAGCTGTGGAACATACTGATCTTTATCAGGTATCACAAGTGCTGCTGTAAGCACCTGTTTCTGAATGACATTGGATTTCTTAAAGAAGCGGGGTTAGTATGAGATTCCAAAGTGGATTGCACAGAACTTGAATGGACCTGTACTAGTAAGAAGAGAAAATTACTTTCTAAGATATGAGTTAAAGGGCGGGCTTTGGTTTAGCAAACCCAGTGACTTTGAATTTAGCCGGAACTCTAATTCATTTGAGATCTCTAGCAGTTAATAGTACTCAGCAGCTACTTTTTTAGATAATACTAACAAAATTCAAAATGGAAATCTGATGTTGAGCTTTATCACTTAAGTGACAAGAAAAATTGTTTTTACCAACTTGGATGAAATACTTTTAGTCCAGATTTTCCACGTTGCATTCTTAAATCATGGTTAGCAAATATTGAGAAAAAGGTTATTGGAAAATCAAATTATAAAGAAATTAAAATACGATAAACAAAGTCCCAATGTAAATAACAAATACTTGTGAAAAATGGCTAATTTCTTCCTCCCACCGAAAAATCACATGGATTTATTTTTTTACCCTACTCTGTCACAGATTAATCTTCCCTGGTTAATCCTGTGTTACACCAGATATTTATAGCAAAATGTAACATATATCTGAAATAGAACGCAATGTAAATATGGTCAGAGAAGTCTGTGGGCATCTGAAAAACCAACACCACCTTTCTTTAAATTATTTGGAATTGTCTTCTTTGAATTTTTATTCTTTAGATTCCATTCCTGGATTTCAGATGTTCCCGAATGATAAGTCATGTTATTTTATATATTATACTATATTAATTATATTATGGTAATGTTAAATTATATTTTTAATATATTTAAATATTATCTATATCTATACAACCATTATCTAGATAGGTTTCTGTGTGTTTAATATATATATCTTTATATTGCATGGTGAAAGCATCTCAGTACATGGAAATATATGGAAAGGTGTGCCCACCAAACAGTATTCCAGACTCCCTTATTGTTAAACTCAATCCAGAACTTTGTAAGGAAGTTTTTTTAAAAGTACATAAATAAACTCTCACATTTGCAGACAAAAGTCTTAGTAGTCTTACACTGACCTCAATAGGGCAACAGCTGTTTAAATAGTAAAAGTTCCCATTTTCCCATCTTTTTAGAAAAATGCTGAAATGCTTACTGACACTCATGCCTCATATATGTAACTTATCATATATATAAACAAATAAAACTCCCCCACAGAGTCAATTTTTTTTTTCTCAACTTCTATTTTATCACAAGGTGCTCTCTGGTCCATGGAAGGAAAAAGGCTCACAGACAATGACGTATCCATTTCATTCATTCAGTAGCCACAGATGATGTCTAGACAATTAGTTTAGCATAGAATTCTTACAGTTCAGATGGTTGATCGGATTTCAAATATTTCATCCAAACAACACACTTTTGTTTGTGGAAAGATTTAGTCTTACCTTAGAATTAGGTTTATTAAGAAATCTATCTGTTCATGGTGACTTTGGAGAACATTTTTTTCCAGGAATGAAACTGGAATATTTCAGGATTTAATGCAGGATATACCTACAAAACTATAACTATGTCCAATTTCTTTCTGAACTAGAATGTGCTAGGGGCAAAATGAAACAGATCTAAGAATAAAATTCATACTAGAACATTAAAAATTCCAGAAACTAAACCACTGTGTTTTAATATCTCATCAAAACTGTACAGCTGCTTTTTTTTTTTTTTCCCCTTCTTAAGTTGTATTTATCCAATACTGATAGACTTGACAGAAAAAAAATATCCTCTTTTTATCCACAGACCAGTTGCAGTAAAAACCACATAATTGTGTTTTCGGTGTCCTGCTACTGTTCTCAAAAGCTCAGGAACCTGTTTTTAAAGGTGAGATAAAATTTGTCATTTTCTATTTTTCAACCCTCTCCATCCCTGCTGAAACTACCAATAGCTCCAGCTCCAGTGTCATTTGAGTTCAACAAAAACCTGAGGAAACCAATACATTTTGTTAACAAATTCTTGTCATCCTAAAAAACAATTAACTGGGAGAGAAATAAAAATAAGCAGCTATTCTTAGTTTGGTTAAACTTTGACATCATCTGATCTGCTGGCCTGTTGCTTAATGTTCAAAATCACATTAGAGATAGATAAAGTTCTTACACTTTATTTTTTCAAATAAAATAATTTTGAATTTTGCTTTCACTGTTTTGGGTTTTTTTGAAGTTCAGTGAGAAATAATACATCCAGACTTAGTTGAAACATAATCACAGCCTGATAATAAATATGCACACCCACATCAGCAGGTACTAAAGATCAGTAAGGGCACATATGGGGAGAAAAATAGCTGGTGATGAGTATATGTTATTTATACACGTTTGTGAAGGGTTGACCTTGTCTAATCATAGAACCATATAATGGTTTGAGTTGGACAGGACCTTAAAGATCATCTAGTTTCAACCCCTCTGCCATGCTCAGGGAACCGTCCACTAATCAAGTTACTCAGAGCTCCATTCAGTCTGGCCTTGAACACTTCCAGGGATGGAGCACCAACAATTTCTCTGGGCAACTCATTCCAGTGCCTCCCCACCCTCATAGTAAAGAATTTCTTCCTAATATCTAATTTCACCCTCTAAGTGCCCAACAGATGCTCTTACTTCAACCTCCCAAGAAAACCTCCTGGGAAAAATAATGGCAGTCAAATAATGGTAGGAAAAGAATAAAAAACAAAGGGTGTATTACAGACAATGACTCATCATATCTCACAAGCAGACCCATGTCCAGGCAGTCCTCAAGCACCAGCTACTATAGAAAGACTCCTTCTCCAGTTTTATTGCTGAGCATGGCATGGAATAATTCCTGGGTGAGTTGGGTTCAGCTGTTCTGTCTGTGATCCCTCCCAACCTCTTTCCTACCCCCAGCCTACTTGCTGGGGGAGACAGTGCTGTGTAAGCACTGTTCAGCAGTAGTTAAAACTACAGTGTGTTATCAACGCTGTTTTGATCTCAAATATAAAATATAGCACCGTAAGAGTTGCTTTGAAGAAAATAAACTTCATTCCAGCAAAAGCAAGTGCAATATTCCCTAAGAGTTTTCCCAACATTCACTTATTTATTTTAGTCCGTAAATTTTCTGTCTAACTCTTTAGTTCCTTTCAGTCATTCTGTGAATTATGGCTGTGAGGTCCACCCACCCACACGATCACGCACAGAAGTTGTTGGTTGCTACTGTTACTATCTCTTGAGCCAGTCACTTTTAATAGAGAACTTTCACTGAAAATTATATAGTAGGAATACAAGACTCCTCTGAGTGAATTTTCCCATATATAGCAGTGTCACATGTAAATTAAAAATGACTAAACTAGATCCAAGTTCATACTTATATGTATATATTTAGACAAGTGTATGATACAAGATATGTTTGTGTGTGTGTGTGAATATATATACACATATATGTATTGATATCACAGAACTGGGAATCTGAGAATGGCTGAGGTTGGAAAGACCATCTAGCCCAGAGTTGTTGCTCAAAGCAGCATTAAACAAAATAGATATCTCAGGGATTCATCTAGTCAAGTTTTTAATATGTCCAAGGATGGAAACTCCACCACCTCTCTGTTTAACCTGTGCTATTGTCCCAACATTCTCACCAAAAAGTTTTTCATTATGCTTAGGAGGAATTTTGGTTATTTCAGCTTGTGCCCATTGTGGCTTGTCCTTTCATTAGATATCTTTGAGAAAGTCTGGTTCTGTCTTCTTTGCTCCCTCTCATCAGATATTTATACACATTGATCAGATCCCTACAGAGCCTTCTCAAGGCTAAACAGTCCTATCTCTCTTGGCCCCTTTCTATATTAAAAAGTTTTTAATTCCAAGTTATGGAATATATGAAACTGTCTTCATTTAAAACCACCTCTTTTCTGTTGTTTGCATCATGATCTGCTTACACTGAATTACTAAGACCCCAGTCCCTTAGATAGGTGAACCTACCAGAGCTCATCATTTCTGCCTTCTGAACTGTGCATCAGGGTTTCACCCTATAGGATACCAAGAAAGAAGGATGATGAAGATACCCCATGGATGTAGAGGTGGGGTGCAGCCAGAGCCCAGAACCAAGAGGCACTCTCAGATCCTGCAATTTAAAAGGACTCTACCAAATCAACCTAATATGTCACATGCAATATAGAATAGCATAATTGTCTAGCAGTGTTTCACTGTAGTTTTATGCAACTCCTCCCAAATTCTTTCCTAGTCTACAGGTTTAATTCAAACAATGTGTCCTTTCCTTAGCTCTTCATGCTCTAACAACCGAGGCACTGTCCAGCAGTTTTTCTTCTAAACAAGATGGTGGTCTGCTCCCAGTTGTAACTTACGGTTTGCTGCTGTCTGTAAGGAAGGACTAGTTATAGCAAACATTTTACAAGAAAGACTTTAAACACCAGTTAGCTTGGTTTTTGGTTTGTGGGATTTTTGGTGTTGTGGTTTGTTTTGTTTGTTTGGGTTTTTTTTCTGTTATTAAAAAGAGATAAATTGTGTTGTTTTACAGAAGTGTCAAATATGAACACTTTTTAGCTACTCTACTCTTGGGTATACCTTTTCTTTTAAACATCAAAGCAAACTTTTAATTACAGGAAAGGAAATGAAAACACACAGCATTTTGATTTATAGCAACTGCATGGTATTTCTGAAGCCTGAGAAAGTTATTACCCTAGGGGGTTTGAAACACTTCACTGTCAGTTCTTATTTTCTAAGAAAAATAATAATAAATATTGTCACTAACTAGATTAAAAACCACTTTATTTTCTCTCCTTTCTCTCAGCTGGGCTAAGCAGAGCTTTGGTCCTGATAAGAAACTGGGTCTCAGCTCAGTTCAAGATCTTGTTACAGTTATAGAGGAAGATTTACATCCTCTGGTGCATGGGGAGAAGTAAGAATGTGAAGGAGTGGAGGCAGTCTGCCCATGACAAACCAACTGCACTCACCTCTGCATCAAACTGCTGCCACACCTGCACACAGAGGCAAATACACTCTAGAGCTGCAGTTTTATCAGGTGAGGTGTGGTGAGAAACACCAAAATCCTCCTGGTTGCCTTTAAATCTCTTTTCAGCCTTTCAGCTGGGAGTGAAAATGGTTTTTATAAAGAGACAGGCATTATTTGGCTGATTCTCCTTTCCCCCAGTGCTGTTATATGTGAAATAGCTACTCTTCTGGGCATATGCTATAACATTTTAAGCTACTACTGCCACCCTATTATGGGATTATAAATCAATTTGGTTAGAACCATCTCATACAATAAAACATTTCTATGAAGAATCAATACCTGTTCCTCTGGGCTCACTCTCTTTCTTTGAGTTTTAATTTCCTCTGTGCGTGTAAGTGCGTACATGTCTGCAGCTGCTTTAACTGTTGTGGCCTACAGGACTCAAGTTAAGCAGCATTACTAATTGTTGACTGGGTCTGGATTAAATGTGACCAGTAAATACTGGTCATAACGTGTATAACTTCTCCTGGAGTTAAGATTTTTCTTCTGGTACACTTATGTCTTTCTCACAGCTTCCGGCAATTTTTATGTCTGCTTCTCTACTGGAAAAAAAATTCTTACAACTATAAAAATACATTTTCAACAATGTAGATTCATATATTTTAAATATTTTGATTGACATAAAGGTTAATAGAAGGAGCACTAGGATTGAGGAAAACCAAAATTATGTCCTTATTTCTCTGTTCGCCTACAAATGTTTTCCGTGCCATTAATCAAACAATTTAGCTTTTGTGTACCTCACTCATCATTACATGAAGAAAACTGTATGACCATATCCTCCTAAAGGCAAACTGTGTGTTAGGAGAACCTACACATTACATTATCATGGTAATTATGATGATGAAACTCAGTTATTAAAGTAATCAAGCTATAACCTAAGGCAGAGAAAACACAGATCTAACTAAGGTTTGTGTTTTATAGCTTATTTCTGTCAAAATACTGCATTCTTGAACACTGAAGTTATACCTAAGCATATTACTGAGAAATTTTACAAAAAAAGTAGGAAAAATATTTTTGAGAGTTTTGCCCCTAGGAGAGAAACCAAAAATAAGTTTACCATTTTATCAGTGGTGAGGACTCTGTTGGGAACAACTGACATGAAACAATTCAAAATAGTTACCTGCTTCTACTTTCTTTATCTTATAATCTCTGTGAATTCTGGAGTACAACCACTCTATAAAATATCTGGAAAAAATAAGTAAATGCTGATTACAGAATTTTTTGCATCTTTTTATGCTCACCTGTGCTTTTTTTTTTTTTTTTTTTTAATTTTT
>VXAY01000612.1:748189-760384 GCA_013399855.1 Oxyruncus cristatus | reverse complement strand
TTTTTTTTTTTTTTTTTTTTTAAACTTATACCTTAGATCAGAGAATTTTTTGGGGTTGAATCACCTCAAGACATAACTCAGGGCATCTAGATCCAAGCTGCCTGCAAAACAGTCCCTTGGGAAACCAGTCTGAAGCTGAGGCGTGTGGAGCATTAGTGGTAGAATAACTTCAAAGATAAGCATGGTTTATCATGGAACTGGGAGTAGACACTGAGTATCAGAACATAAGAATAGTCACACTGGTTTAGTCCAAAAATCAATATAGACCCATATCTTACCTCCTACAGCAGCTGAAGCAGACAGTTAGTGAGAAGTATGAGAACCAGACACATACACATAGGACCACCAGGATGCAAGAACAAGGATTCTTGACACTTCTGCTTTGCCAGAATATACAAACAGACATATTCACATAGATGCATATAAAATATAATAAATAAATATACAAAATATATAGGTTTTGGGGTGGACATTTTTTATAAACTTTCACTTAGAACCTGAGCATGATTAAAAAGTTAGGCTTTTCTGCCAAAAAAACCCTTCCACAGCTACACTGCTGAGATGGTTGGTTTTATCTCAGAATTTTTGCTTGTCTCCTAAATTTCCATAAACCAGAGGGAATTTGTCTGGAGTGGATTAGGCAGGCACATCTGGAAAGGTTTCAGCTAAATAGAGCAATGCCCAGGAATTTTATCATTTTTCAAGACTGTATAGAGACCTAGCAAATATAAGTGATTTTTAATCTCAATTCCAGAGTGTTTCATCTTTTTTGATTTTGTAGTAATCTTCTCCAGAGAAAACTTACTTATGTTGTACACTTTTAATATTTAGGTGGTCTGTTAAATACAGATAAGTTGTGGAAAAGAATCTGAAGTCCTGCTCAGCCCACCTGGCACAGAGTTCCAGCTTCTCTCTGAAGAGTCTCTTCTGTCAAATTAATTGAATATTTGTTTAATAACAACTCAGAATAATCTAACTCCCTTAGTACCACACATGTCACACATTTTCTACCTTCCAGGGCACAAAGCAGCTCTTTCTAAACTTTTCAACTCAAAGTGAAGGGAGTGGGAGTCAAGTTGGGTGAAATTTCCTTACCTGAAGAAGTGGCTGACAAGCTTTATGGTTTCAATTATTTGATTTATGGATTGAGGGAGGGAGTTGCTGGTGGTGGCTTGGTTTTGGTTGTGTTTTTTTTCATTCTTTACAGAAATAAAAAATTCTACCTTTTAAAAATATACTTAATTTCTTCTAATAGCACACATTTGGTGTTTTAAAAATATATGGCAAAACAAGCAAGAAAATCTTCATTTAAATTTTTTTAAATAGAGGTTAAACTTATTAGATTTCATGCACAATACACTAAACTTGATAAGTTCCAGGAACACTGTGTCTTTAATATTTCAACATAGTTTAGGAAAATAATGATAAATATCTTGTTTCTCAAGCTTCAGTTAAACTATCCAGGCTACATATTTTGTTCATTTAAATCTTCAACTACAAAATGTCATGACTTATTTTTTGATATCATTTCACCTAACTTAACTCATTAATCTTGAACCACATCATAAAATATTATTTATAAGAATTGAAGTTGTATATCCACATATTCTTATCATTCCATCATTCTATTTGTGTCTCAAAACATTTTCTAATTATTTTAAATTATACATATTCTCATTTCATTTACTTGAACATTTTCCACTCCCAGCATACTATCATCTTTTAGACCAAGTAAATATACCATTTTACTTCCTCAATATACTATAAGGATTTTAATAAATGATTACACACAAACTCATCCAAGAGAGTTGGCTGAATAATTCATAACAAATCTTTCCTATTATTCAATTTGCATGAATAATTGCTAGGCTGTAGACTATTCACAAACAGTTTATTCTGAGTATTCACTACTTAAAATCCTAAATCTGTGCTGGTTTATTGATCTGTAGGTTATATACAGAATGTGGAATATCACACTTTCCTTCCTTGAAGACTGAAATTCTTAACTTAAGCAGAAAATACTGAAAAATGTGGTGCCTTATTTACTTACAGAATGGGAGAAGGTTTTATGGAGAATGGACTATCAAGTAAACGTATTTCAGGGACTCAAAGAACAGATCTGGCAGACAAAAAGAGCTATGTAAATAAAATATATTTGATAAAATAGGAAGAGTATAATATGTACGTGATGTCACAGTAAAATGATGATCATCTTTGAAAGGTCATGGCAAATAGGAGAGCTGCCTAAGGACTGGAAGAAAGAAAAAGTCACCCCAGTCTTCAAAAAGGGCAAGAAGGAGGACTCAGAGAACTACAGTACACTCAGCCACACCTTGATCCGCAGAAAGGTGATGGAACAGCTTATCCTAGAGGCGTCTCTAAGCATGTGGAAGACAGACGTTGATCAGGAGTAGTCAATATTGATTCACCAAATGCTTAACCAACCTGACAAACTTCTATGCTGGGGCAACTGGCTAGATAGATGAGGGGATAGTAGAGGGTATTGTCTATCTGGAGTTCAGTAAGGTTTTTGGCACTGTCTCCCATGATACCCTCCCAGGACAGCTCAGGAAGCGCGGGCTGGATGAGTGGATAGTGAAGTGGATTGAGAACTGTCTAAATGGCAGGTCTTGGAAGGTTGTGATAAGTGACCCTGAGTCTAGTTGGAGGATTGTAACTCATTGTGCCCCACAACGGTTGATCCTGGGTCCAGTATTGTTTTGCTTACTCATCAGTGTCTTGGATGAAGGGGTAGAATGCCTCCTTGACAAGTTCACTGATAACACAAAAGAGGGAGGAGTGGCTGATCCTCCAGCCTGTCTCCAGCTTGCCAGGCTGGAGGGCTGGACAGAGAGGAACATTTTTTAATTAAAGAAATGCAAGCACAGGGTCCTGTACCTGGGGAGGAATAACCCCAGCTACCTTTAGATAGTAGACACTGGCTATCTGAAAGGCAGCTTTTCAGAAGAGGACCTGAGTGTTCCAGTAGGCACAAGGTGGAACATGAATCACAAATCTGCCCTTGTGGCAGAAAAGGCCAATGGTGTCCTGGCCTACTTTAGAAGAAGTATTGCCAGCAGGACAAGGAAAGTAATCCTTCTCCTCCATTCAGCAGAGGCCATACCTACAGTACTATATCCAGTTTGGAGCCCATTGGTATAAGAGAGACATGGAGATATTGGAGAGAGTGTAGCAAAGGGCTACCATGATTATGAAGGATCTTGAGCAAGAAATTGCAGATTCAAACCACAGACCTTGCTGCTGCTAAAGATGTCTCAGAAAAAGAATAATAGAGCAACTCTTCTATGAGAAAAGGCTGAGATAGCTGGGACTGTCCAGCCTGGAGAAGTGAAGGATTGAGATCTGATCAATGTATGTAAGTATCTGAAGGCAAGTGTGTTGGGTTCCCGCCAACTGTCAGAGCCCACAGGGAAAACCTCCCTCTCTCTTCTTCTTCTACGGCAAAGGAAAAATTATAGAAATGTAAGAGCTTGAAAACAATTATATCAAAATATATATTTTTACATATATTACAGTTATATACAGTTAGAATACTATGTACATAATAACAGGAACCCCGAACAACCCCACCCCAAAGGGAAGAGGGATGTAGAAAAGGGAAAGGGAAAAGGGAAAACAGATATAGACAATCAAAACTCGGGAGCAACTAATAAAGAACTAGTAAAAGAAAGCTTACTACTTTCCTTGAGATAACAGAATCGTGCCAAATGACCACTGGCACCCACTGCTTCCCAAGGCCTACAAGGCTTCACTAGGCCTCACTCCTCCACACGAGTAGGACTGACAGCAGAGAACCTGCATGCTCAGACCACCAGAAGAGAAGAGAATGAGAGCCTCTTCTCCCTTCTTATTTATGCACTTGCTTATGTAAAAATTGTATGGAATCCTGGGAACATGGCCTTGGTTCCTTGGTTACAATTTGGTTACCAAGGAAGGCCTAGAATCAAGATGTAAAGAAAGTGGAGACAGGATCTTTTAGTAGTGCCCAGTGACAGGACAAGAGGCAATGGGCACAAACTGAAACACAAAAGGTTCTGCCTTAAGAGCAGAAAACACTGGTTTTATTGTGAAGATGGCAAAATACTGTCACAGGTTGATGAGAGTGGTTGCGCTGTCTCCATCCTTGGCCATAATCAAAAGCCATTTGACAAGGTCCTGGACAACTGTCTCAGGGCGCCCCTGCTTGATCAGGGAAGTTGGGCAAGATGAACTCCAGAGACCCATTCCAACTTCAGTGTTACAATGGTACTGTGATTCTGCTAAATTGCTGGTGGATTTAATATAACAGCCACCATCAGAAAGTGCAACCTAGTAGCAGTGTTTCTAGTTGAGGTGCATCAGGATTAGCCTTATGTTTTTCAGGATTTTAGCAGTGATGCAGAGTAAAAGTCTAAATGCAGTGTTGATAAAATTTATAGAGGAAAAGGTTGTCAGAAAGGGAAGAAAATAGTCAATAAGGCAGTTATTTTTAGAAATATGGACCACTTAATGAAATAGATATATTTGCACAAAATATGTTTTAATTTGGCCAGCTGCACATCTGAGAAAGCAAACAATGGAACCTAATGATTCTGAAAATATCTAGGAACTGCTAAAATCAACACTAAATGGTAGTATCCATTACAGCTGTGACAGAGAATAGTTGTTCTTTTATTAAAAAAACTTACCATGAGAATAGAAAATAATTTTATTTTTGCTTTTAGCATGTGGAAACTGGGGGGTTTTGTTGTTTTTTTGTTGTTTTTTTTTAATTTAGAATAGCAGTTTTGTGTATACACAAATATGGCTATTGTCAAATGGAAGTACAAATATACAAATGAAGAAAAAACAGGACTAAATACTTAGAAGACTAAATGCAGTTGGGAAGCTTCGAGACTTTTATTTCTACAGCTTAGAAAAGAAAGTGCCGAGACATAGCTTAATGACAGTAGCTGAAAGTATCAAAGAAACTAAAATCTAAAAGAAAGGAAAACATCATCCCTGACAGAGACTAGTATAGAGTATTCCTACCTCCTTTTTTTCTTTTCAAATACGTGTTTCTTTGTGGAAACCTTGATCTCTGAACTTACTTTGTGACATGAAGTGTTCTTCAATTCCTGAATGCCATTTCCACCATAGGCAACATAGATTCCTGCACATACAGATCATCCTTGGGTGATATAAGAACTTCACTTTCTAGTCTGTCTGTGAGGAAAAGAAATGAATCATAAGACACCTTGGACTGTTGTCCAAGCAGGAACTGGAGCCTTTCTTGCTTTTATTATACCTGTATTTTTAGAGATTTTGAAAAACATTAATTTCATTCTATAATGACATTAAAACAAATGTCGAAGTTCCTAGATTTTTTAAAAAAGTTGAATACTTATTGTTCTTTCTAGCTCATCTTAAGAATTACCTATTGAAATAATTGCCAGAAGAAATAGATTTATCTATTTATTTATTTATCAATTTATTTATTTATTTTGCTTTGTAAATAATGTTTAAAAAAATCTAACACTGCTCCTTGGGCTGGGAAGAATTTTTTGACCAGCACAAATGATTGCTCTTCATACCTAGACAAACAAATGAAATACTTAAATCTAAATCAAACAGGAGGCTTGTTTAATGATCAGATACTATTTTCTGTATGTTTAATCTATAATTACTTGGAAAAAAATACCCTTCTAATAAAAATTCTTCCTAAAGCAGTGAGATGTATGGGGAACTGAATGAGTTGCTTTCCTATTTTGGAATGTTCTGTTTTGGAAAGATTTGAAACAAAAGCCACCCCAGCCCTAAGGCAAAACCAACAAGAGAGGAGTTGCAATCCTATAACCCAGGCTCTGACTGTTTCTTTATCCTATAACCTAGTGATTAGGGCACTCATCCAAAGCCCATGATAAAATTGCTTTGCTTTCCTGCAAGGATCTGAGCCATGATATACAGTGATAATACTCAACTATCCTATAGTGTTCTTTGAGAAAAGATTGTCAGTCTCTCCTAGGGACTCTGCTCTACCTTTACTAAATATTTAGTAGACATTCTAGTAAGGTCTGGAAGATAGGTATGGATCTAGACAACTGAACTACAGACCTAAGCTTTTTCTTGATGTTTTAAAAAACACTTAATATTTACTGTAGAGAAGAACAGTATCAACAGCAGAGACTAAGGTTTGTCTTAGAATGCATGTTATTGGGAATGTACTATGGCTATGGCAGAAAAACTGAAATCTTCTCTCTCTTCTTTATTATCAAAGGAAAAAAAAAAACAGATTAATTCCATAAAGTTGGATTCTATATCTTGCTTGAGCTTTCTGACTATTACCATACTAAATAGTGTAGGAAATATTTCCACTACCCATTGTAGCTTCTAAATTCATTCTTTCATTATCTTTACTTTTATTACATAACTATTGGAAAATTTCAGAAATTTAAAATCATATTTAAAATCATATTTAAATAATTGTATTTTAATATCTGCAAGTGTTTTCCATTCTTCTCTCTCTCTCTCTCTCTCATACACACACAAACATTTAATTGCTAAAAGACAAAAAAGGTAGTTCTGACTAAGCCTGAGTTTTTCCTTTTTCCAGTCCACAACTCAAACAATCAACTATTAGTATGATTTGAACAGGATAATCTATCACAAAATTTGAACACACTGAAATGGACTGGTATTTCCCTTTTATTTTAATAAATGCTCAAAACGAAACCATTTTTATGTTACTTAACTTTCTTCTATATATTTTCTTACATTTTATTTTAATCACAAATGATTTACAATTTACTTTATATACCAATGCTTCTAAGTTGGACAGAAAACTTTGCCTGCCACTGGACTTATAAAAGTAATTCATCTTTATTATAGGGCTGTCAACATATATTTATGTTCATGTGAGTATCCTCTGTTTGTGTACACTATATTTATCACAGAGAGACAAATAGGCTCACTCTGTGTGTGATGCTAATTACTAGGTTGCCAGCATAGCAGCACTAAATTATGTTTTACCAAGGCAGATCCAAAAAGATTGGAAGCCTTCCATCCACAGTTCATGAAAAAGACCCATCTGTACTAAAAAAACTGAGAAACAGTTATTTCCCATAATAATGACATACAAATTTTTACCATCACTCCAGAATTTTTTTTTTTTTTCTGCTGTAGCTGAACACTTCCTGGTTTTGTTTGTTAACTGGAAAATGGTCCATGCCCTGAGAAACCTTAGGCAGTGGGTGCTGGAGAATCAGCACCATATGAATAGTGTACCTACAGTGATGGACTATAAACAGCCTGGTGCTAGTACTATCTCTCATGCTGTTTTATCTGTTAGATGTTAAATCTGTTAGGTCTATATTTAAGCTGAAAATCATCTAATATCTGTAATCAGAGAGGCTCCTAGAGGGACATTTAGTAATTCATTTTAACAGCCTTTGGTGTAACAGCAGTATTGCTGGATGTCTTTTGACAGTCTACTGTATTAAAATGTCAAGCAACTTGGCAATATGTTTTTGTAACAAGGAGGCAGCAGTTTGCTTTTGCATTTCAAACCCTCCAAATTTTTAATCGTGAGCCCCCTGCTGGTAAATGAGTTAAATTGATTATAGTGAGGACTTGACTAATAGCAAGAAATTCGTAATTAGAAAGTCATGTTATTGATCTTGTTATGAACTGTTTTCGTTCAAAATGTCTAGCTACTACCATTCAAAATGTCTAGCTACTACCATTCCCCTGAAAATGCTTCTTCACAAAAATAGAGACATGCCTTATTAATTCTAATGCAAGGACAAACTTAGTCATTTGCTTTAAAATGTGAAACATTCTTCAAATTGACTTTTCAGCTCTATTTTTTATTTATTTTAGTGATGCAGAAAAAGAGTTGAGCATTAAAATACACAGGAACTATAAAAAACAACTTTAAGAAAATGAAGCTTCTATATACTATCATTCAAACAAATTAATCCACAGAGAGAAGTTATTTCTCTCCATATGAATATGAGTATTACAGTCAGAGTCTTCTGTGGCTTTTATCTTGTATGGCAGCTACAGGAAACAAAAATACTAAGAAAATGTTTTAAAGTAAATATATTGACCCTTCCCTTTTCTTTCTTCATAACTATAAAGCAGAACATGGGAAAGTCATAGAGTGAATCCTTCCTCCTCTATTTTCCTATGCACAGGTTTAAGAACCCAGGTGCATAGGGCACAGTTTCCTAATGACAAAGATCTTTGCATAAGCATGAATCTTTCAGCTTTAATTTTGAGACAGCTAAAGGAGAACATGTTGAAAAAGGTAGTAGGAAAACTCAATTATATGGACTTTCTAAATATAGATTTCAAGAGGACGGTGTCTCAGAATAATAACAAGCAATGAGTGACCTATTCAGGTAATTTCTTGATATATTGTGTATTCTAATGCATCACTGACCAAATTTTGTGAACCACAGATGACTTCTGAAGAGGCTCTTGGGGGCTTTCCTCATCCCTCATAGACACCTGGAACATAAACACCTGTGGCTGAGCTATTTTTACAAGTTTTTTTTTTTTACAGTAAGAGTCTAACACACTCTTAGGATAATACCAATCTCATTTTAATGTACACTTAAGAAAGGCAGAAAAAATACCCATTTCTCTCTGAACTACAGAGGAAGTGAAATGCATTTGGTAGACATTAGCAGATAGTAACTCCTAGTGCTGCTGTTCAGATTCAGGTAAATTCTGATAGCTTACAGTGTATATGAGTGAAAACTAGACAAGGCTACAACAAGTCAGAAAAGAGCAGCAGAAATGTGTTTTGAATGCCCTTGCAAAGAAAAATGCAGGCCCAGCCCATAAAGCCCCTCTGGGCCAGGTTGGTGTGCCAGGATGGCATTTTCCAAGGGCGAAATGGCTTGGCAGTCCCAGAGGCTTACAGCAGGGATGTGGCTTAAGCCCCAGAAGCCTTGGTAAGGCAACACCAAAGGCTTCCTGCAAGGTAAGTTGGGCTGCACAAACCGTGTCACAGCTGCCCAGACACCACCACCCTAAGAGGACCCTCTGGTGTGGCCAGCTGAGCATCCAATACCTTTATCTGTCTCATTTTGTGTCTCTTTCAGTGTTTTCCCCTGAGTCTGGCACATCTTTTCCGTGTGCTTCAGTTGGGTACTTTCAATAAAATTAAGGGGAGTGTATCTTGTGTTTGACTGATTACTTCTTTGTGTAACACCAGCATCACCCTGGAGACTACACTCACCGAAAAGCATTCAAAACAATCCCATGTGTCTTTGGAGACATCGTCAGTTTCCAGAGGACAGTGAAAAAAAAAGAGAGAATAGATAGAAATAAATTAACCGAGAATTCAGAACTCTGTCCAAAAAGTATTACATTACTGAATATCTTCAAACTCAATACATTCAATGTAAATGGATGACTGCAAGCAACACAGACACTGGGGAATACAGAATCCACTAAGTTGCTGTGCGGTAAAAGCAGTTGCACCATCTAAAAGAATGCTTGTGGCTACATAAATATTAGTAAGATGAACAGGGGTGGAACGTAATCCTGGGTGCTGAGAATCAGCTGTGCAGGTTTAGTGAGCATATTTACAATTACTCTGCTCCTTTTCCTTAAATAAGCCTAGCTTCAGACTTGATCATAATGCCTGTGTAATATTAGCCACACAAATCAACTTTTAAATTATATTGATAAAACATACTTTTCCCCAACTAGCAACATGTTCTAGGAACAGTAAAACTGTAACACTTTTGTAACCTCAAACATCTTTGATAGCAGCAAACTAAATGAGATCTAGTGGCAATTGGTTAGATGATTTGCGGTATGTCAGGGCTAGTCATACATCAGACCAAAATGTTATCTGGCATTCTTTTTCTGTATTAAATATTTCATTGATTGATACAATAATTACAAAAATACATGACTGAATAAAAATCATTTTTTTAAAATAAAAAATATAGGGTTGTTTTTTTTTTTTTAGTTTATAGTTATGGTGATTTTCCACCTTGAATGTTATCCCCATAGTAAACCAAAAAATTGTTTCTGTCCAGAGGGGAGTTGTTAGTGTATAAGATTTTGGAACTTAAATGTGTGATGTTTTAAGACATTTTCTGGGAGAAAGGATATTTTTTTAAAAGGAAGAATCCTCATAACCATGAATATTCAAATCACATACTGCAAAAGCTTAATTACAGTAAATGTCGCAACAGCTACTGGTAAAGATAAGAGAAAGCAAGAAAAAAAGCTCTGTGCCTTTCACATAAAATCAGTAGTGGTAGCGAGGCCTCTAGGCTTCATGAAGACTCTCATATATTTTCACCAGAGTGCTAGGAATGTTTAGAATGTTTTTTTCATGTTCTATCTGAGATGTCAGCATAGCTCAATGCTGAAAAGATATCCAAAGCCACTCTTTCAATGCGAGAAATCTGTGACAATCGATTTTCCTATCTACTAGGATTATGATGTTCCTTGTAACTCAGTCTGCTATTGCACAGAACTGTGCATGTATTTTCTCTCTCACATACATATAAATACTCACACTCAGGCACTCACAATTGCTTTGTAAATCATAATTTTAAGTAACTCAAAAGTGAACTTGAATCCACTCAGAATCAACTCAGAGACTAATGCCCAAAATAAACTGAAACAGCTGAATAATCACGTTATGCAGTGAGTGAGCAACTGGTTCACAGGTTGGGCACAAATAGTTATGGTGAATGGGGTAACATCAGGCTGGTATCCGGTCATTATTGGCGTTCCACAGGGCTTCATCTTAGGCCCAGTTTTCTTCAAAATCTTCATTAATGACATGGACACAGGACTCAAAGGAATGCTAAGTTTGCTAACAACACTAAATTGGGAGGAACTGTTGACTCCCTTGAGGGCAGAGAGGTCCTGCACAGAGATCTTGATGAATTAGAGAGATGGGAAACCAACTGTAACAAGGGGAAGTGAAGGATTCTGTATCTAGGATGGGTCAAACCTGGTTGTGTGTATAGAGTGGAGAACGAAAAGCTGGAGAGCTGCACTGTGGGAAGGGTCCTGGGGGTCCCGGTCACTGACAAGTTGAATATAAGTCAACAGTGTGCCCTGGCAGCCAGGAGGACCAACTGTGTCCTGGGGGCCATCAGGCAAAGCACCGCCAGCCAGTTAAGGGAGGGGATTGTCCCACTCTGCTCTGCACTGGTGCAGCCTCGCCTTGAATACTGTGTGCAGTTTTGGTCACTGCAATGTAAGAAAGATACTAAGATATTAGACAGCGTCCAAAGGAAGGCCATGAAGATGGTGAAGGGTCTTGGGTGGAAACCTTATGAGGAGTAGCTGAGGTCACTTGTTTTGTTCAGCCTCGAGAAGATTAGACTGAGGGGAGACCTCACTGCGGTTACAACTTCCTCATGAGAAGAAGTGGGGGAGCAGGTACTGATCACTTCACACTCATGACCAGTGACAGGACTTGAGGAAATGGCATGAAGTTGAGTTGGGGAAGGTTTAGGTCAGATATCAAGAAACTGCTCTTTACCCAAAAATGTGACTGAGCACTTGAACAGGTATATTTCTCCAGGAAAGTGCTCACAGCACAAAGCCTGTCTGAGTTTGAGAAGTGTATGGACAACACTCACAGGCACATGGTGTGATTCTTGGGGTGTCCTGTACCTGACCAGGAGTTGCACTCGATGATCTTGGTGGGACCCTTCCAACTCAGCATATTCTCTGATTCTAAAAAAAGACAGGAAATAAAAAGAAAACCAACTGCTGCCAAAATAACAAATAAGTGGACAAATTCCTATAAGTTTCTTGTATCCCCTGATATTTCATTCCTCTAGTGACATGTATAGATGGTGCATCACTATATGTTATTCCTGTTGTGCTATTTTTTATTATCCTATGTAAGCTGGCAAGTGAAGGAACCTGAGATGTCCTTGGCTCTTCATTCAGATTATCAGGAAATTTTCAAAGAAAAGTTTGAAAAACTGAATATTTTTCAAAGCCTGTAACACAAATATAAAAGTAGGCTTAATCTAAAATGATGTTGTTTGTCTTAGCATTCTGCAGACCTTACTATCTCCAAATTTACACTGCAAATGTCTTTGTTAATATTAGTTCTACTCTGCACTGTGCCTGTATCTCACAGGATAGTCTTGACTGGCTGAGACCCCATAAGGTAAGTTAGGTGATCTGGGAAATATAAAGAGAAAAAAATTAGAAAGC
>VXAY01000612.1:646321-748147 GCA_013399855.1 Oxyruncus cristatus | reverse complement strand
AAAAAAAAAAAAAAGAAATTAACCTATTCCTGGCTGAAGAAGGAAGATTATAAACCAAGTCCCACTAAATGTGCTGAAGCACTATAATTAGTTGTCCAAACAGCTGTGGAATCTCTGTCCTTGAAGACTTACAAAACTCAATTAGCAACCTGACCCACTAGCTCTAGTGATAGCTCTGTTTTGAGGAACAGGTTAGCATACATGACGTCCAAACAAGACATTCCAGCCAAAATTATCCAGTAATAAAAAAAAGCCAACATTGGAGATATAAGCAGAGATAATATCTCCTTTTGAATATTTTGAAATCTGGCTATAAAAAGTAATAGTTTCTGTAAAACAAACAAACCCTCCCCCCCCAGCAAAAAATTAAAATTAAACACAACCAAACAAAGAAAGCAACAGCAACAAAAAGCCCAACCAAAGGAATCCAAACCCAACAGTACTAGGAAATAAAATATGGTTTTCACTGTCAATTTGTCACACAGGGTAAATTATGAACAACTTGTCAACACTAAATTATCATTTTTGACAGCCAATGACAGTTTGCTTAAGACACAGAACATATCTTTAAAGTTTATGACGTTAGTTTTCCATACTTTCTTCCTGTCACTAGAGCGCCAAATATGACATTAGTCAAAGAAACAGCATACTCAGCCCTGGGAAAGAACAGAAGTATCCAAGAATTTGACAGTTTCATTAACATTAGCTTAGAATAACAGAAACTATAGAAAAAAATATTTTTTTCCTTTTAATTTACAATCAGGATGTTTTCAGCATGACACTACATTCTTCATACTATATTGTTCAATTTAAATTTTGATTTGCTACATTAGCATGGAGCAATTGTCGCATACATTAGCATGTAGGTCACTAAGAATTTGCACACAGCTGAAATTAAGCTAGAAATTGTATCTGCTTGTAAGAAGTTGTTGGTGTTGCAATCAGCAAAAGGCCCACAATAAAATTTGTTGAAGTAAACTGGAAGAAAAGGTTTAATGATGTTGTGAAGCATTTGTTAAAAAACTTTACTGAAATAATACTATGAAGAATAAAAGTGAGCTCAGGAGTAGACTCAAGTAGACCAGTCAGCCAGCATTTATGGCTTAATCCTATATATACTTGACTCTCTTGTGTTCCTCCAGAGAACACTTTCCTAAGGACAGTGACAAGATTCAAATTGCTAACTGAAAATGTCTGGCAAAAAAGTTACATGAAGAAAAGAGATTTTCTCTTCCTGAGTATTCCCAAAAGTATTTTAAGCTGTGGCTTGGAGGGTAAAGTTCGGATCAGAGAGGTTTCATCACAAAGACCGAAAGTGTTTTCAACTTCAACTAATTTCTCCTCATAAGTGCAGAAAAGATTGTGCATTTCCCCACCATTTCCAGCACTTCACCCTTAAAGAGGCTAACAAAGATCATGCAGACAAGGAGTCCACCACCTAGAATGCCTAAAAATTTAGGAAAGAAAAAGCATTATTCTTTCTCAGTGTTTCATTTTTTTTCCCGGGATCTCCATTAACAGAGAACATCTTGATCTATGTTCACATGAGGGTATTAATTCAGGTCTTGGACTTGAATTATAACTGCAGTTCACCCATACAGCCTACATTTTGACTCACATTTGCTGTGAGTCAAAGGTGGTTTTTATAATTTAAAACTCAAAGTCAGAATTTCAACCATGGTATCAAGGGCTAAAAGAAGTCATACATTCAACATTCTGTCATTTTTCTTTACGTTATACAGGGGTAAAAAGAACCAGAGCTGGAGCCCTGAAAACAAGCATCTCATCTTCATGTTATGTGCATAAGAAAGTAAAACACAAAAGCCAAAGCTGTAATAAAAATAGTTCCACTAACTCTCCCTGATGATGGACTTCCATATTGCCTAACCGTGATCTAAAATTACAACTTTCCCTTTGGAGACTCGTCAATTCCAGCTGGATTGTCTTTCTCTAGATTTTGAGCTATGAACAGATATTTTCTCCTTCTCTTCCTAAGCAAAACAAAGATGGTTTATTCCAAAATTCTCTTTTCATGGACAGACAGATGGTCCCTGGTGACAACCAACAGCTTTCATTCATCCATTGTTCTGGCATATAAATTCAGGGCAAACAGACAGAAAATAAAAAAACAAACCCCCCCAAAAAAAACCACAACAATTTTTACTTCACAAACTTTGCACTGTTTCTATCTTCCTGTAACATCTCTGTGATATGAGTGGTACTCAAACAAAGGTGTAATAAACAGTAGGAAGAATGGCTGAATTTATGTAAATATTATCAAAAAGCCTACCTGAAATAGCTAAGAGTAAGAGCTGAGGTGACTTTTTCTTTGATTTTCAGCTTATATATCATGATTAGCTAAATTTAGATTAGCTAATCTAAATTAGCTAATCTAAATTAGCCGTGTCAGCTGTATACAAAATTGTTGCTAAGAGTAGAAATCTCTGCTCGTGAGACAAGCTGGATGTATAATGGTCCATAATATTTAGACATTTGAAACTGATAATTCGATCAAGAAATAAATAGAATGTGTAATAAGACACAGAAAGGTCTAATATAACAGATGTCCTTCCTTGGTACTTAAGGCAAATAATATATTTTTGTTTAATCAATTTTATGATCCTGATCCTTTTGGTCCTTCTTTACTCTGAATTTCTGATATCATGTGATATTTTTTAAACATTCCACACTAGTATACTGTAAATACATTCCAACTGTGGGATAATATGGCTTCTCCTGATTTATTTTATTTGCCCAAAACCTGGAATCTCATTCTATTTAAATACAGTCTTTTCAGACGACACTTGGTATTTTCCAGTATAAAAAAATCTTTCTTTTTTTCCCTTCCCTGTAGAATAACTCCCCCAAAGAGAAGCCCACAATATTTTCCATTAATCCTTTTCATTGAATCCATGCAATAAGATTCACTTACTGGTCAGAATAGTCCAGGATACTGACACAGAGAGAAATTTAGTATACTTGTGAAGAATGTTACTTCAGTGTCTCTGTTTATGTTATTCTGTTTGATTTCCATTATTTGGTGTTATTGCATTCTAATGTATGCTCCCCTTGTATAGCATGAAGAGCTCTTCAATATCACTGTGACACCTATTAGCTCACTCACAAATAATGGTTCTCGCTTCATAAACTGTAATTAAGGTCTAGTCTGAGATAATTATTATGGCGGCTGAATCAACCTACAAAATATACAGAGAAAAACCAGGTTATTTGAAAGAAATGGAGGGAAAAAAAACTCTCAAACTCTCAGTACTTTACAGAAAATAATATAGATAGAACAGTTCTTGAAGTTCAAAGAAAAACAGTTTTGTGAATTGATTACACAGAGGTCAAAAAGAAGAAGCTCCATGTTTTATTCTGCTGTTATTCTACCAGTGGAGTAGTGTCAATACTCACTAATTAACAGGCTCTTTGAAAAGCTGGCTCTGATTCACATTTTAATACAAAACATGGATTACAGTTACAGAAAGCAGTGGTTCTGAGGTGCAAAGATAAAAATTGATAATATCCAAGTTAGAAGTAGTCTATAAGCTTTGGCACAAAAAGATCAGCAGGAAAAATTTGCATAAGACTATGATAATAACATAATTAATTTCCAAAGTAGTAATGAAAGGATATTAAAAAGAGTTTTTCCTGGTGAAAGCAACCAATGGCTAGTGATGTTTCTCTGAAATGTGACAGATAGACCAAGAGAGGCTCTATTAGCAGTTTATTGGCTTTGAACTGTGAAAATATTGAAACTGGTAGCCATTTCCAGATGAGTTGCTGTTCTGAGGTGAACAGACTTCATTTCAAGCCTTGATGTGTTTTACTTAATAGAAGATTTCTTACCTGCAATGACTCTTTTTCTTCTTTTGTTGATTTCTTTTCTTAAGATCTGTTCTATAATTCCATATACACCCCAGTCCTGCTGCTATTGGATCATTACCACTTCTGACATAGGCTATTCTCTAATGAAGTCAGTCATGTTCTTAATGTTTGCTGTTAATGTAATGTTTTATTGCCTGTTAAAGCCTGTCTTCACAAATCATCAGTGAGAAGGTTAGGAATTTAAGTTAGTGTTGCATTCTCATATAATTGCATGATTTTACCCATAAAGCTGTTGTTATATGAGGCATCAATGAAGTATGAATTTCTCATATTATTGTATTATTTATTTTACTACTAAAATAATTACAGATTTCAGAACACTTTCCCTAGGAAGTGCATCTACACTGTGAATGTCTAATGAAACCTTTTTCTAATGAAAAAGATTTAATGCCTCCATATTGTCCACCTGCCAAATTATCCAGAAACATCTATGTGACCCCTAAGTCTTCCAGGACCTATTCATTCAAGTAGAAAAGAATTCAGTTTGAAGACCTTCAAACAGCTTTCTCTCTCACTGTTGACTGTACCAAAAATTCAGGTCCCAGTACAAGAGATGGATTTCACCAGGTAATTTAAATTTTCAGATGTCGCAGAACCAGAAATTAATATTACTGTTATAGCACCTGCCTCATGTCTTCCAGTTTTTTGAAGATGTCTCTGTTTATCTAGGCTGCCTCAAATGGATCTAGATACATGTGTTATTTTACACATCCGAGAAATCTTTCTGCAAGCATACATGTTTTCAAAGGCAAAAATAAAAGATACCCACTAAGAGCAAAACAAAACAGGCAAGTGTTTGAAGCTTTAAAATGCCTCCCTGTGTGTTGATGTGTTGGCCCATAATTATCTCATTCAAATTCAGCAGTAACTTCCTCATGTGCAAAAGCACTATTAAAGCAGACAGATTGTAATGTGGTATGCCTCCACTTTTTATCAGAATTATTTCTGAGGACTTCATAGGCTACGGTGTTTAGAAGTCAGGGAAGAAAGTAAAAGACTTGTAGAAAGTCTCCACATGTGAAGACCAAGGGCTGCCTATATAAACCCTGTGTATATAAAGGACATATCTGACTATCCTCATAACAATAAAAACAAAAAAATGAAAAGTAATAGTTTAAATGCTGGACCAAGCTGAAGCCCTTACTACAAAAATGCTCAGGTCCATGGTTCTATTAATTAGCTCTTAGAGGAAACTGTTTCTGTAAACCAGGCTGCAGAGAACTGTGTAGTTCTATACTACAGATCGTCACCGAGCCAAAGTGGGTTCATTCTGTATCAGCATTCAGGGAACCATTTTCACAAGCCCAAACACTCCNTTGTTATATTCTAACTTGGCTGAACATTCACCATTTGAGGTAAAATTTTCCATGATGCTTGGCTGTCTATGGCTGATAATTACAGTCCTTGTTTTCCTAAATTTTACCAAAAAAAAAAAAAGGAAAAAAAAATCACTTAATCTTTACTTTTCTACATGACCAATACAGTTTGAATTCACCAGGCAGCTCTAACAAAGAAAAGCTTGCTTGAGACCTGTCATTACTTATTAACATGTTACTGAACTTTCTGAGGCAAAGGCTGTATCTCTGGATTAATGACCAGAAGATGTTATCCATTACTTCTATTACTCATATCCTCTGATTGTACCTGGCAACTGGTGCAAGGATCAATATCTGTGTTTCACCTTCAACTTTCTTCAATAAGGGGTCACTTTATCCTTACTTCATCCTTTATTTTGCTGCCTACTTATATATAGTCTCCCTAGAAGGGTTATATGCTGCTTTGTGTTATTCAAGAGGCAGCCAGTGGCTTCAGCCCATGCTGAAACAACTTTCTCATGAGAAATAGGCTGAGAGCTGGGCCCCTTCAGCCTCAAGAAAAGACAACCCAGGGGGAACTTCATCAACATATCTGAATGTATCTGAAAAGAGAGTACCAAGAGGATGGAGATGGTGCTAAACAATAAGAGGCAACAGGTAGAAACTGATGCACAGGAATTTCCACCTGAATATGAGGAAGAGCATTTTTACTGTGTGAGTTACTGCGCACTGGAAGAGGTTGCCCAGAGATGTTGTGGAATCTCCCTCACTGGAGTTATTCAAGAACCATCTGGACACAATTCTGTGCAATGTGCTCTAGGATGACTCCTGCTTGAACAGGGTGGTTGCACCAGATGATCCACTGTAGTCCTTTCCAGCCTTATCCATTCTGTTATTCTGTGCAGAACAAAGCAGGGAGTACATTAGAGCTAAGGCATTTACAGAGACAAATATTTTCATAAACCCAATTAACTGTGGGAAGGAAGGACTTTCTGAGAATTGTTGTTTTTCACTCAGGCACTAAATTGCAATACAAGAGGTTTCTAAATTCTGACAGGAATGAAAAATACATCAATTGTCTCCCTTGCTAAACAGTCCATATGGTGTCTCATAGAAAGACTCCAAGAAATAATTGTCCCTAAACCTCAGTGCTTTGTAATACCCAGAACGTAAAACAGTAATAGAGCTGGACTGGGTTTCCTGATCCCCTGCAATATATAATACACAAAGAGGAAACATGCCTAGACACCTTTGTTTCTGGGAGTCTCATGAAAGACTGGTGACATAAAACCTCTGTGCTGATGATCCTTGGTTGATGTTCTCTGAATTAATTTTGACCAAATATTGATAGCATTTCCTTCTGAACACTGAATTTCAAACTCAAAAGCTGTACATTTCTCTGTCTTTCCAAACCAGTCTCCAACTTAGGACTGAGAATTTTTGGCACAAGCTACTTAACCAGTTGAAAAGGATAGATAAAAACCACTGGATTGTCTCTCCTATGAAAAAGTAAATCAAAAAAGTAAGTAACTTATCCAGAATCTCTTAAAAGCTTAGGGTTTTTTAGAGGATTTTTTCCCCTAATTTTCTGTACCAGAACAAAAACTTCCAAAAGCAAAAATATTTTTAGTGGAAAAGCTGCACAAGAAACTAGAGAAAGAGGTATCCTGCTGTATGTTCTTTGGGACTATTATTATAATTTACTTCCAGATAGTAAATCCAGCTTTTTTTAAGGCTTTCTGAAGCTTTCGGTTTCCTCTTTCTGACTTCCTCCTTCTGATAACTAGTGAGTAACCAGAATTAGAAGTTTCTAGATTTTCATAAAATGGCAAACATACTAAAGGGAACAGGGTGGCACTGGGAGCAAAATCATGGACTATTCTCTGGGAATGACTGAATAGCAAGATCATTATTGTTAAAAGATCTGAGTTTGTGCCCACAGAAATCAATGAATACATCGCTGAGCCACAGAACTGTAAAAGGAATGAAGCATCTGTTTCAGTGGAGAGACTAAAGAAAAAAACACCAAAAGAAATTTGTTCCAGGTCTACCTGAAATGTTACTTTGAACATGAAATATCTTTGAATTCTGTTGAACTTGATAAAACTAAAAATATATTTCAGAGTGAAATAAATCAAATTAGCAATTTTTACATATTGATTTTCTATTAATTTAAACTTCTAAGCTGAAACACTTTTTCCTGAATCTGTCCTGATTTCCCTCTTTTTTAAATTTCACTTCTCTTTTGGAAGCTATATATTTTTTTTCTTATTTTATTATTTCACACATCCTTGTGAAAATTTGAATCAAGTATTTCCACAAAAACTGCAGCTAAAAGTGGGCATTAGCTCCAGACTGAGACAACTAGATATATGTGCCTGTATGTAGGAAGGTCTAACCTAGTATTTATTCAGTTCATGAAAAGAGAACCTCACTGTACTCCACCAGTTCCCCATCTACCAACATAAGTAAGCACAGGTTATCCAAAGGTCTTATGTTACATCTTCCAGAAATTCGTGTGAATTTGTCAGATGCCATAAAACATTTCAGAGGGCACTCGAAAACTCTGTGGGGCATATGAATTGATCTTTAAGTATCTTCTTCAGAATGAGCTGAATTGTGATCTACTGAAAATTACTCCACTGACTGATGTATCTAGGTCTCCACTGACAGTACCAGGAGCCTTGAAAATTAGCGTATGTGTACGTCTACATCTAGACATGTAAATGTAGACCCCTGTATGGAAATGATGTCCACTTTTACTGCCATTTTGAAATTTCAGTCCTAGAAAGGAGAGAAACAACCACTGATTTCACTGAAAATTCTGCAATTTGACCTTTGTAATTGCAAAAAGTAATTATGACTTTTTTTTTTTTTGTTTTCTCCTATGAAACAGTATTCTCAACATGATTTTGGGAGTCACTCAAAACATCTTATTCAAATAAAATTATTCTTGTTAAATATCTAAAATTTTTTAACTCTTTCCACTTTATTTTTGGTGGATAGAGAGAATTGCTGCCAAAAAAAGAAAAAAAAAAAGTATAAAAGATTTGTTGCAGAGGGCAGACAGAGCAGAGAACCGTTCACTCAGTGACTCCTTTCTGCTCACTGGAAGAAAGCTGGAAAGGTTCAGCCTCTCCATTGGGTGCCAGAAGCAGCCCCACACCATGAGGGAGCTTGTGGGCCACTTGCAGGGAAGAGAAGGATGGTCCCCTGAGGGGCTTACTCACTTAACTGTGGTGTTGGCATGGAGGTGTGTACGGCTGGAGTATCCCAGCCTTCCCCAGGAAGGGGTAGTGAGTGATGAACATGCATGCTGGTTTGCAGGGGGAAGGTGGGGGTTTGTGCATCCACGCGCACCTGCGTAAGTCACGTAGCCTGTGGAGAGGTCAATGGATTTGGAACAGCACCTTTTTGGATTAAATTGAGAGAGGGGTGTTCAGAAACTTGTAGTTGTAAATTAACATTCTCTAAGCTTCTACTGCTATGGTTTACCTGTTGTATGCCTGATATTAATCCTGAATGCACAGTTCACTGATTGCCAGTTAATTATGTGTCATTGATAAATCCATAAACTACTTCAAATTTGATCTGGTTTAAACTATGTGAACTGAAAATTTTTCCCCTGTGGCATAAGTCTATAATAGTGAAAACTTGACTTGTTATGCTGCAAGATTCTCTCCAGAAAAAAAAAGAAAAATTACAGAAAATAAATATTTGTTTTCACAAAGAATCATAAAAACATCATTTAGAACAGTTAGTAATTACTTTGCTACCTCCATCTGTCAGTCAGGGTCTACAACAACCTTTCCACACTATGAGAACTTTGCATTTTTTTGAAAGTATGTCTTCCTTTGGAGAATATAGAAAAGATTGAGATTTTCCTTTAAAACAGGGTCCAAAGTATGCTCAGGAAAAGAAATACAAAACCATCTGCTATTTTAATCCAAATTGCACAAAAGAAGAAATGACTTGAAGCTAATAATCTTGCAAATAAGTGAAAGCAGATGATTCATGAAACAGGGAGGAAAGTGGCACTTCGTTTCTGAATATAAGTAGAATGTACAGAGAGAATATAGGTGGAACCTAGACTATAGGTTTTCCCGTGCCATACCATGAAGCTCTTTCCTACAATTATAGCTTTCTATATTTAGGGTTGAAAAAATCTCTGCAATGTGTTATTCACTTATACACTTACTGTAAATTTTCTATAGTAGTATATACCATATATTTTACAATGTGTTAATTAAAAGTGGTTTTAAACAGTCAGGTCTTTCCTACTTTCATGTCAAAGGAACAAATTCAATTGTGATTATTTTCTTCACTAAATTTACATGGTCTTGCTGTTGTAGAATTACTGTCATGATATACTGAAATCCATTTTTCTGCAGTACTGATATTTGCTGCCTTAAACCTAGGCAAGGAAGATATTGTTGAGTCCAGAAGATCTCCATCTAGATATTAAGTCTGGCAAGTCACTATGATCAACCCTTTGTTCACTATGTTCCTCTTAGAAATAAATGATATTTTAGAGATGTTCAAGCATTTGAAGTTCACTTTGTGAGACAGGGTTATATAATATTTAGTAAAACAAGTTTTTATTTTATCTTTTAATTGAGTTGGAAAAATGCTTCATCATTTCTTCCTATAGCCTACAGTGTCTCCAGCATATTTTCTTGAGGAATACAGGAATGAAGTCATTGGCACCTTTGGAAACAGGACCCTCATGTTACTTGCTCTAGATATTATATGGATTCAATTTCCATTATTGCAAGGTAATTCCAAATATATTTCTCAGATCCTGAATAACAGCTGTTTGAGAAGTATCTGTTCTGTACATGATTTTCCTTTAGCTTCCACCTGCTGCTTCATTATATCTGGTAGCATGTTACATCTAGTTTGATATAGAATAGTCACATAGAATTCTGCCTGGGTTGAGAATCTGAAAGGAAAAAAGTCTGTGCCAGGAAAAAAAATTACTTTCCATAGTGTTCCTTTAAAACTTTTTAGTTTTAAAGCAAAGTTGAAAAACATATGGGTACAACTCCTGTGGTAATTTCTTCCTGCTTTTAAGTGTGAACAATTTCTGATTCTTAACCCAGGCTTCTCATTCTAATTTGAAGTGCTTTCTACTGACTTTTCTAGTGACATCTGATGAATTCATGTGTAACAATTAGAATAATGGTAGAAAATCTCCTCAAAAAAATCATTCTTTAACATAGTGGGTTCTATCAAAAAATAAAAAATGAAAGGATTAAATCTGTATCATAATGATGTATGTTTACTAGATGAATCAAGTCTGTTTCATGGTAAATAGGATTTTCCCCCTTTTTATTGTTTTGGGGTTTTCCTTCTTTTGTTTTATATGGTTATTTCACTGTATTAGATTCTGGCAAATTTTATTGTGTTTTCCCCACACTGCATCTCTTAACTACACTACACTGCATAGTTAACTACAGTGACATGAACTTCCCATTCTGAGTCTGATCAATTTACATAACAAATAATAAATAACAGGTTTCCATTACTACTAATCCTGCTTTTTGGTTTTGTATTTTATAAACAGGTCAATTCTCAAATTCTGAATGCAGATTACAGAATATCTTCAGTGAAGAGCCTCAGACTGTGCAACAGATTTATCAAGATCTTTAAATTCAGTCTTGATTAGTTTCAGAACTAGGAAAGATTGATCTCTGCTTTTTGTCTTCTAGTTTTATTAAATTTGAAAAGAAAGTTAAAAAGGTAAATATATAAGAAAAGATGGAAGAGAAAGAAAATGTCAGTTCAGACGTGATACTATTTTCAGTTGTTCTGACAGTTGCAGCTATAGAAGCACCTGAGAATGATACCACTCCAATACTTTTATTCCTCAGCCTTGTCTACACCATTGTAATCTCTGATGAATATCACCACAATGGTACCCATCAGAGTCTTTGAGTGGTCTAGGAGTTCAGGAGGCTGAATGTATCTTCAAACTTCCAAGTGAGATGAAAATTGCAATGAGGATTAATTTTTTATCACAACTAAATTAAAAGTCTGTAATGAAGTGGTGAAAATAACACTTGCACTACTTAAGAGGAAACTCCTTTTCCAATAGGTGGTATCTCACATTTCTTTTTTCTTCAGATGCCAATGGATTATTTTATTTACAAGTATACCTGGTTTCCTGCATACTTCCTTTGGAAGCCCCAGTTTTAGACACAAAGGACAGAAAGTATTGCCGTTTTGGCAAAAAGCAAAGGCTTCCTCTGAAAACATCATTGTATCACACAAAGCCCTTACTTTCCTCCTGTATCAGAAATATATATATTCTGGGGTCTGCAAGTTCCTCATGGCCCAGAAATGTCAGGATATTCTCATACGTATAGAGCACAGTTATGGTTGTAAGACTTTTTGTTTCAGACTTTCTCTCCTCTTTCTGTGCCCTGTGAGATTTCCACTCCTCCTTCCCTACACACTTCCTCCCTCTTGTTCATATATTTACACTTAGAGTCATGAGGACATTCAAGAGCACATCTGCACTGCTCTGATCAATAGACAGAAGGAGCAAGCCCTCAGCAACACTCAATATTTGCCTCTCTTCTTCTACTGACCCAAAACTCTGGCAGATTTCTTGGTCCCACTCAAGAGCGATGAGAATCAGTGGTAAAATAGTTTCCACTGTGGTGTTGTGCACTCCCAGGTGCTTTTTATTTATATCCTTTTGCATACAGTAAGAGTACACTTTGCATTCAGCACAGACTCTAAAAACACTGAATGAGGCAATCTTTCACTGTTGCTATTTATTAGCCTAGTTTCCAAAGAAACTCTAGCTTATTCCGCTCAGTCACTGAGTCTGGGCATGTACACGAGAAAGAAAAAGTGTTTCTCTAATAACTTCTGAACACCTTGTCTGATTTTAGCCAGATATGACAGAGGAGGTGAAATATAAAGACAATTTAAAGTATATAAGGTCTTAGTGAAAAATAGGCAGCTGATGTTGGAAAGACCTTATGACTCTCAGTAGTTGTCACAAAATGATTTCTACAGAGTAAGACTAAAATTAGATGCCAGAGGTTCTGTGGCAAAAGCCTTATTGGTGTTCTGGTCACAGGCATACCTTCCACTGAAGCACACAATTAACTAAGAAATAATAAATCCATAATAAACCAGACTTCATTAGATCTCTGCTTACAGAACTGGTAGCTGGCAACACAAAAGCAGTCAAAACCTCAGCCACAGGTCAGATTCCCATTTGCTTCATCAGTGTACAAATATAGAGCAGAAAATCCATTCTCAAGGAGGTTTTCTACGCACACATATCCTCATTAGGACTGACCCTTTAAACCACTTAGCCTTTTTACCCATAGCAAGGGCAGCTGTTTCAGTGGATCTGCACAAAATCGTCAAGTTAAACAAGTTTCTTACTAAACCATAAACAGCTCTAATCTTGTAAAACTTTTATATAGTTGAGGTCGTAAGTCAAACTTTGTCTTCCTTTCTGACGGTGCAAAAAGTTTTAATAGGTTTCATGGTTTCAAAACTCAAAGCCAAGGGGATAATTTTATCATCAAGTCTGACCTCCTTCATAACAGGGGCTTTGTTTCAATTGTACTATCCACTTAGTCAATTGATAACAAGTGCTGGGCCAAAGAAAGCTCACCAAGAGCTTACACAGTCCTGTGGTGTACTATCCTTTGCAAAGAGCCAAACATCCACCCACCTGCTCACTCACTCTCCCCCCTCAGGGGGACAGAATCAGAATAGAAAGCTCATGAGTTGAGATAAAAATGGGGAGATTTCTCACCAGTTACTGTCACAAGCAACACAAACTCAACTTGGGGAAAATTAATTAAAATATTACTACCAGATTTTCCACACCAATCCTGTTCTAATTCAACCCTTCCCCATATTATTAAGAAGTAAATAAAGAAAAAAAATGTTTCTCCTTGGGAGCTTATGCCCAGCTGCATGCCTCGAGCAGAAATCTTTGTCATAATGGTTGTTGTCAGAATACATTCCTCCATTGTACAAGATACTTTCTCCAAAAAGAAAGAACAAAGAAATTTCAGACTGTAAATATTTTTTGACTTTTCTTTGCGCTCTTTTGAAGTGAAGGCAATATGATACATTGACTGAAGTTTCTTATTTTCTTATTTAGTTATTTCTGACTGTTACAATACAATAAGCTACTGAAGTTTGTCCAGGACAAGGTGGAAAATCTGTCTTAAAGCAGACTCATTTATTTTGTAGAAATGTTCAGTCCTAACTGAATAGGAATTTAGAGTCAGTTGTGAAATTATGGCAAAATAGTAAAACATGGAGACCTTTCCCACAAAAACCTCTCTTTAGGAGGTTTAGAAAGTATTAATAGGAAGTATTAATAAGGTTGTTCCTCTTCATTCCCCATCTAGAGCACCTGACTACAGCTTTAAGTAGGTCATTAAGTTGGATAGGGTCGAAGAGTAGTTTCAGGATGTTAAGCACCAGCAACTGTTACTGTCATGGGTTTACTTGATTCATGTTTTCAATTATTCAGTGCCCCTTACTCACATACACTCAAAGATTGGGAAGAAGGGAAAAGAAGGAGGAAAAAAAAGAATATTTCTGTAAGATTCTGTCAGGCCAGCTGCATTTACTGGTCCCTACCTTAACACAGTGCTCATCTCTCATAGCATCACATTTACCCTTGTAACATTTCAATGAGAAAGGAAAATGTTCCTTCTCTTTTCACACACATAGAGAACTGATAGTGAGAGAAAGTAAGTGACTTTAACCCCTATCTCCAGAGTTCTTGTTATGTTCCTGGATGCAATAACCCACTACATTTTTCACCTGCTGGCAATAGAAAATAACAACTCCCTCTGCTCTGATTCTGAACCAGAATTATTCATCTTTCAAAAAAAAAAACCACAGCAGGCTCAACTAAACAAACTCCTACTCTTATGGAGAGCAAGTTGCTGGTTTTCCTTTCTTATCAGTTTCTCTGCACTCAAAAACAGAAACAGCATTAAAGGCCATATTTCTAAAGCAGGTGAGAACAGCGTAAGCATAAGAAACAGAAGTGTTAATTATTGTCTACATACTTAGGGTAACTAACACTTATTATGCATAATATTGTTTCCATATATCCAGGACCAAATAGGTACCATATTTTAAGATAAATATAAATCACATTTATATTTGTCTTTGTAGTACTATATAAGGACAAAGTTTTTCATCTTTCATACCAAGGAAAGGTTGATTGATGAACAGATGGAGAAAACACTCTGCTGTGTCTCTTGTCAGCTGTATCCCATTATTAGAATGGCACTACATAATGGAATAAACAGATTAATAAGTTTTTGTTGTTGTTGTCTTATAAATGGTAAATTTTCTGACCAACTGTGCAAGAAAACTGACATGTTTTTCTTTGTACCAGGTATTTCAGAGGCATTGCTCTTAATTCCTAAATCCCCATGGAAAAGCATGCGGACTTTACATTATTGGAGACTGTAACCATGTACTACACATGCTGGGTGGTGAATGATACATGGAGACTACAAATAAAAAAAAATTTTCTACCAACCTGCACCTCAGGAAGTCTTTCATCATTCCCATGTCATCATTGGTGAATCAGAGCTCAAGTCAGTGCAGCAGTTTACTTACTTGGAAAGCATCATCTCCTCAGACAGTAAAATTGACAGAGAGATAGACAACAGGTTAGCAAAGGCATAGAGAGTAAAAGAGTTTGGTGAAATAAACACCTGAAGAAAAGTACAAAGATTAGTGTTTACAGAGCCGTTGTTTTGTCTACTCTTTTATATGGGTCTGAATCATGGGTCATCTACCACCACCACTTGCAACTCTTAGAACACTTCCATCAGCGTTGCCTCTGTACAATCCTAAACATCCACTGGACTGACAAAGTGACCAATGTGTCTGTTCTTGAACAGGCTGTGGTCATGAGTATTGAAACCGTGCTGCTGAGATCACAGCTGCGTTGGGCAGGGCACATCTCCAGGATGGAGGACCACCGCCTCCCCAAAGTTGTGCTCTATGGCGAACTTGCCACTGGCTGCCGCAAGAGAGGAGCCCCGAAGAGGAGATACAAGGACTCCCTGAAACAGCATCTCAGCCTTGGCCATATTGATCATCATCATTGATCTACTCTGGCCTCCAATCAGGAGACATGGAGACGCACCATCTATAATGCTGCTGCTTCTTTTGAGATCACACACAGAATCCTTTCTGAGGAGAAAAGACAACGCAGAAAGAACCGAGTCTTGCCAATACCACCAAAGGAGACTTTCCGCTGTGCCCTTTGCAACCGGACTTGTCTATCTCGCATTGACCTTTTTAGCCACCAACATGCTTGTAGCAAGTGTGGGTAGAATCCTTCCCTAATCTTTGTTCGTGAAGCCAAGCCACGATGATGATGATGATGATGATGATGATGACAAATAATAACAAAACAGTTTGGTCACCCTGAGCTGTTTTATGTATGCCTACCAGGCAATTATTCAGTTGTGTTCAGGCTTCCCGATCAGAGGTTGGCATTGAATGACTTAATTAACATAATTATTTATATGAATTTTAAAAATATCACTGCAATCAAGAAGAAGGTGCACAGACTGTACATTTGGTATTCATGTAGTCTTGGAAAGTGTTGATTAGACAACATGAATTTGTATCTGAATTTATAAAGGAAGGAGGTTAAACTGCAAGTTATCCCACAGAGATGTCACTTGGATCCAAGCGTTGGGCAGTTCTTTGACAATAATGAACACTTGTAATAAACATAATTTCAGCACATTTGTGCAAAGGAAGAACAAACAAGTGGTTAGACTACTAGATTAGGTCATGCATGCTTCAACTCCTATCCGTAGTGTTCTCAAATAACCTCAGGCAAATCACTTATGGCTAGATGCACAAATCATTTTAGTTTCCCATGTGTCCTGGGTAACCACCCAGCTGCCAGAAAATTGGAGCATTAAAACTCCAGTCCTTCCAGTAAGTAACACTCAAAGGTACAACAGAATATACTCCCAGGGAAACAAGGATATACAAAGAAAACACTTCTGACTGCTGTCCCTCCCTTTCTTTGTTCCAGGTGTTTTCACCTGCTCACTTCCATCTATAAATGTTTGTTCTGGCAACCATATGATGTATTTAACAACCCCTAAGCTAACAGGATGAGACACAAGCAGATCTGAAAGTATATGATTTGTGGGGAAAGGAAGGATTACACAGAAAGAAATACAATATACTCGAAATAGGTGTATACTGTCCTTTGAGATCATCTAGGATTTCCTACTGATACTTAGGATGTGTTTTCAGCATGACAGGTCTGCTGTCTAACATATGACATTTTTCATGTGCTCAAGCAGTTGCTCCACATGCCAAACTAGTGTCCAGAGCCCAGAGAGCAGCCTGACTGACATGTCACTAAGGATGCAATGACAGTTATCCAGGCTGCTCCAGGTAAGTCAGGATAGGGATACAAGGTGAAAAAAGTGACTTACATTACTTCTGAGTTTTGAAATACAGACTCTGTGTACACACTGTACAGGAGAATGGTGACAAAATGATGGAACACAGCTTAGTTGAAATTTACTGATTTTTATGAGAAAAAAAACCAACAAAAACTACCAACCTGAAAGCATGGGAAATAGTTACCCTTTTCAAAATGGGCAAAAGTAAATGACCCAAAGCAATTACAGAAAATATGATAATAGAGAAACTTCCACATGGAAGTAAAGGCACTGAAACCAAACTTTCCCTGTTCTTATCTACCCTAAAGAGTAACTGAATTATGTGAAAATTTTATATTGAAGAAATGTATTTTCTAATGTTACTTTTGAAATGGAACTCATAATACACTGTGAGCACTGTCAAGCTATTAGAGGAAAAAACAATGTTGAATTTGAGAATATTCAAACAATCAGATTGAACAACATGATTAACTTAACAGACAGTTTATCATTTATTGACAGTACTATCATATCAGATTCACAAACTGAATACTACCATGTGAAACATGCTGATTGCAGACATTCTCTTGAAGACTCCAGTTTGAAGTGTACTTCACACAGAGTCCAGATTTAGAAATTGTATATAAAAATTTAGTTCACAAGAAATGAAAACTCTCTCTGGTGCTAAAAAAATTGTTGACAGAACTGTAAAATCTACTTCTGAAGAGAAGAGCACAGTCAGAATACGCACAACTAAGAGTTCCAATCTAAGACATATTTCTTTCCTAGATGAGGTTTAAAAGGACGGGGACAATAAAAAAAATTGTTGCAGTAAATATATATTTTAAAGGAATGAGATTTAAAGATTGATAGTCTGTGAAAAGGTTGACCCTCTGCTCCTATTACCCTTTTTATCAGCCCTGAAGTTTGTGTCACCGTACTACAAATCAGATCAATGAATCTGAGGGGTAGGAAGAAATTTTTTTTTGAGTCAAATAAGTAAGGTTACCTGACTGACAATATGGCCATGAAAACTCCAGGGAGCTGGTTCAGAAGAGCCTGCAGGATCATGCAGGATCAGCAAAGGGGAGATGAGGAGCAATCACCCAACAGCAGTGGTACTGTCAGTACTTTTTGAATTCTTTCCCAGAGCTGTGCATCAGTCAATGGCAGAAATACAGTAGGCCTATGTGAGATGCCAGTGTTATGATTATAAAGGATTAATACTTGAATACACAATCACAAAATTAATTTAGCTTGGTATTTTGTCTATGATAGAAATCCCCAGCAATGCTTAAGGGAGGAAGGTAAGAAGAAAGGAAAAAGATAACGGGACCCTCATCTGCAACAGTTTTACTTTCTGTAATTTGTGGTTTCAGCTGGATCACAGCATTTAATACCCTCAAAGAGACAAAGCCATTTCTCTTGAATTTCTCTTATTTATTCCAATTTGTGTTTTTGGTATCCAAAATATATTGTAGCAGTGATCTCCATTATGCAGTTTTGTCTTGTATGAAAAAGCATTCCTTTTTTTTCTTTAAAACTCACTGCGGGTCAATTTAAAAAGACACCTTGGTTCTAGTACAAGAAATAGTGAATAAACTTCCCCTTCTCCATGCCATTCTTGGATTAAACTAAGTTTCCTGGATAAGGAACTAGTTAGATTCAACAACATTATTTTTATTTAAAACAATGATTACACCCAAAAATTAAAAGATTAAGCTTTTTGTCTGCTAGCTAATCCCATAAGATTTTCCCCACAAATGCACAATATTGAACCAAATATCTGTATTAAAGTGTCTCCTGTGTTGCACTGCTAAGACTAATACAGTTTTCTTTAGGCTTGACCTACAACATCAAAGTCTCTTAAGTAAATGGATTCCATGTTATCCAAATACTTTCCATTAAAATAGCCCTATTAATCAAGATTTATTTTAATGAAACAAGGGCAGACAACACAACCCAAGAACATGGGTGATTTGCTGTTACATAATCTGCTACACTTGACAATCTTTTCTGAGTGAGCTGTGGCTGAAGGGACAATCCCAAGGAGCATACTACAAATGAACCCAGAAGAAGTTGTCCTAACTTAATTAGTCTTTCAAAATTGGCTGTAAAGACCTTCCTAAGAAACAGCCCCATTAACTGAAGCCAATCATGTAACATTACTGCAAGGCATTATAGGATCTAAAGTGGGAGACTTAGCCAAGCAGTTGCAGTGACTATAAGGTCTTTTCACAAATGGGTGTGCTGTTTTCTAGGGTTCTCCTAACGCACATACAGCTTACAAAAACTGTGTGCTGCCACTCAACTAAGTTAGAATGGTAGGTAAGAAGTGTACGAGTATCACCTGGGTCAGCTTCATGAAACTTTACTATAGATTTCCCCTTGTTCAACCCACGCAAAAGCAACATGTATATATTCATCAGACTATATCTAAGGTGTTTACAATTTCCTTTATTTTGGAGGTAGTAAAACTGCTCATATATATGATCATAAGAACCCCTGTAATGAGTTACACTGAAACAATCTAACAGCCCATTACAGTTTTCTGCCTTTGGCAGTGGCTGACAGTGAATATATCACGTTTCCCGTGCCCTTCAGTGCCAAATTCCATTGCATAAATAATCACCTTCTTTGACTATTTTCAACTGTCAATCTACTTGAAAGGGCATTAAAGAACTGATCCACATTTACCTTTTTCATGCCAGTCACAGTTTTCATAACCCCCTTAAAATACTTTTTTTCTGGAATGTAAAGTCCTGACAGCACAGACCTTCCCCCACACCTCCCTCCCCACCCCAGTGGAAGCATTTCCTCCTGCTGTCACCTTCTCTGTATCTATTCTTGTCTCTCAGACAAGGTTTGGCATCCAGGTCTTTCACTGGATGATGGGGTTAAGCTGTTCAACTCCCAGAGAAAGCTCACAGCTCCATTTTCTAGCAGACGAGGGAATTCTCTGGCAAAAGGGAAACTTATCACTCTCTAGCCAGCTGGCTCCTTAAAAGCTTCGTGCTTCCTCTTTTCACTCCTACCCAACATAAATCTTCAGTCATGGGTAACTTCGAAATTTTTCCTTTAATGAAGATGAGAAGGTAAGGTATGAGTCCCAGAAGAGGGCATTACACTTCATTACAGACAAAAAGGCAGCTGAGGATGTGGACTGAAGTGATATGTTAATATGAAATTTTGCATCAAATTGGCATTAAACCCTCATTTCCAGATTTAGACAATGATACAACTCTGCCTTTTGGGGTGTTTTTTTCTTTTCACTGAAATAATTTTTATCTCTTTCAATGCCCTCTTTAGTTTCAATACAGTTTATCACACAGTTCAATGTGACTTATTAAAGGAAACTGGAAATCTGTAGTGTAGCAAAGTATGATCATTTGTATATTCACTTAATAAGTATTAACATCACATAAGGATTTTAAGGAATAAAGAAGTTAGTCAAACTGAATGAGATTGAGTTGTCTTCTCTTTTTCTGTTCTTCCAGTTTTTTTCAACACAAAGAAAACAGAAACCGTAATGTTCAATACAATTACTCCCTGAACTATGTCTTCTGAAATGTTAAAGAGAGTAAAAACAAATGAACAAATAGAATTATGAGTAAGGAAAAATTTGTCAAGCATACAATTTTATTACATTATTTACTCTCACTGAAAAGTAAAAATATTACCTACTTCTTGTCTATACTTTTTCTCTCAGGACCACCATCATCAGCATTAATATGAAGAAAAAAAATCATGTTTTTATCTATAAACGAAACTTTTAACTTTCTTTTCTTCTCATAAGAAAATACATCCTTACTTCACTGCCTATTTGTGATTCTATTAATTTGACAGGAAACAACATCTCCTATTTTAGTAGACACACAGAAAATAAGACTATTTTGAAGCACTTGGCCTGTAAAGCTGGATAAGATAAAGGAACTGTATCAGCTGCCCTCACATTCAAGAAACTACTCATTAAAACTTGAAATCATGTCAGTGTTTCCATATCAAAGATAGCATCACTGGAGTAATAAAGTGAATTGAGCAATAGTACCTTAAGGTAAATAATTATGCTTCATTTCTTGCTTCATCTTTCATATGTAATAACTGGAGTGATTTGTAATGTAAGAGACAGGTGGAAAATGGTCATGAAGAAAAAATTTTGAATATCAGCAGAATATACATAAAACCAGATCCATACATCAAGGATCTGAAAGGAGAATAAAACCTTGCACATCATTAATTCAAAGCCTGGATTTCCAAAAAATGATGACAGATTGCTGTTTAAAGCCAATGTTCTCCAGCGCTGAAGGTGTCTTGGAGACCTGCTGTTTCTAACATTTTCAGATTTTTGACAGCTGTGCGTAAGAGCATTTATTAACTCATTAATTTTACTAAGTGTTTTTAACAAATCTAATGCCCAACTATTTTTAAAATGTAGCTTTTAGAGTGACCTTTTATCTCCCGTGGGAAATTAGAAAATGGAAAAGTTATTGGAGGAGGAGATCCAACAAAATTATACTCACGACAAGCTTGAATTACACCATGTAATTGAATCTATTCAGAAGCCAAAAATCAATGCAGTCAGCCAGAAGTATACCAAATGTGACATTCATTTTTTCTGCTTTATCAAGCTTAATTGATGCCTTAGAACTAAATAAGAGTAATAGGCAGCCTTATGGTAGAAACCTCCAGAGACACTTCAAGTGGCTATTTGTAAAGGCTGCAAATAATTCACGAATTTCATTGTCAGTTGATGCGGTGATAGAATAACTATGTTGCTTTTAAATACCACATGCCCTGGCATTAATTTCACCCTCATTCCTCCAGGCTTCCTATTGAAAGAGGTAACAGGCACAAATCCATCTAGCTGGCATATCCTGAATTAGAGAAGCTCTTCATTTGTCAGTATCCTTTTGGACAGAAAGTTAACATGACATGGCTAACAAGATAACACTCGTGATATTTCTCGGCATTTCCAAATACTGTTTGTCATAATGCATATGCATATATAAAACACACAAACATATTACAGAAATCAATAAAGGAGAATAATTGTATGAATTTAGTAACATGGGGAATGCTTCAGAATAATGCTTTATGCCCTGTCTCTTCAGTCTTATCTAAAATGATGTGATAGAGCCTAAGCTACAGTGATATAAGTGATACAAGGAACACTAAGATGATCACCATTCAATGTTGATGAAGTTTAAATTTACCTAAAAACCTGACCGATACAGAATGATGTCCTGAAAAGTAGTGACCTACTTTTGAACTGAACAAGAACAAAATAAGATCAAAATATCTTAAAAAACAGACAGAACTATCTTCTAGAAAGCTAGATTTGGTGAACATTTCAGTAATGAAAACAATGATTAACATATTTTGAAAGTTGTATGATCTATTGATCTTACTTTAATAGAAAATTTCTATTTCAGAATATTATGATTATGATGGTTGGCCACTTTTCTTCATTAATTAATTATTATTTAGTAGCAGTACTGCAGAAAATAGCTGTGATGAACAAATCTTATTCCGAGAGTACTACTGGTCTGGCAAAAGTACTAAGAGCATTCCGAGAGTACTACTGGTCTGGCAAAAGTACTAAGAGTATTCCAAGAGTACTAACAAATCTCTCTTAGATATTTGGTCTGAGAGCTTCAAAGGATCTATTGAAATGAGATGCCTAAATTTCATCTTCTCTTTCATAAAGCTTTTTGTCATTTCCTGAAACCAATGCTCTCTCCTTGCCTAGAGGGGAAATGTAAAGTAATGAAGCAAAACTTTCTACATATTCAGACATACTGGAATTTATATTAGAGGGAAAAAATATTTACCCTTCCTCAGAGGTTTATAAGGCTCCATCTATGTGGCAAAATAGTTAGATACATTCAGTTGTGTTTCTGGTGCTTTTAAAGTAGACTCTAATTTGAGCATATTTACTATTAACATAATTTTAGTATACAGAAGATGCAGACTATCCAAAGATGACTCAACTAGCAGTGTAGCCAAACTAGTGGGCAAGAGAAATGTCTACTCTGACTGGGATTCCTTTACGTTTGAACTGTCTACAGCTCACAGTACCAAGCCTTTCAGAGTTCAAGAAGTGTTTGGACAATGCTCTCAGGCACATGGCATTATTCTTGGAGTGGTCCTGTGCAGGGCCAGGAGCTGGACTTCGATAATCCTTGTGGGTCCCTTCCAACTCACAATATTCTATGATTCTATGAATTTCTCCAGTGAATGAGATTCCATCACCTTTATGAGCAACCTGTTCCAGTGCTCAGTCACCTGGACTGTAAAGAAGCCCTTTCTCATTTTCAGGTGGAACTTTCTGTGTTCCCGTTTCTGCTGTTGCCTCTCATCCTATTGCTTGGCACCACTGAGAAGAGCTTGGCTCCATCCTCTTGGCATCCTCCCTTCAGACACTTGTATGTATTGATGAGGTCCCCTCCAAGTCTTTTCTTCTCCAGGCTGAACAGGCCCAACTCTCTTAGTCTTTCCTCATAAAAGGGATTCTTCACTCCTCCAGTCATCTTTGTAACCCTCCACTGGATTTGCTCCAGAACCTCCATGTCTCTCTTTCTCTGGGGAGCCCAGAACTGGACACAGTACTGCAGCTGAGGCCTCATCAGGTGTAGGAATAGAAAAATGATATGTAGATGATTTACTCAAGGAGGATAAAGAATTTTTGTTCAAGGAAGTTTTTGCTGCTGGGAAAGGCCCTGATTCTGATTCTTTCCCATGAATAGCACTGTATATATTTCTCTGCCTGTCTGTTTGAGAAGTTAACTCCCCTGTTGCACAAAGAGATCAAGTTCTCACAGACATGCCTGAGGCCCTTGCTGGGAGACAGGGAGACCATAAAAGACAGGGGGAGAACACAGCCTTGAAGTTATGCACATGCAAAAGTTGCTGATATAAAGGCACCAGGGTACAGGCTACATGAACTCTTTCCCCCTGCTGTGATTTGGCAGTGTATTTTAGGATTGTTGACTTGGGAATGAACTTTTCCTTAATACCTTAGCCGTGACTTGGGGTTACCTGTGTGCATATCAATTCATACACCAGGGAACAAGAGGGGCAGGATCACCTCCTTCAACCTGCTGGCAATGCTCTTCTTAATGCACTCCAGGATAACATTGGCCTTCTTGGCCACAAGGGCACACTGCTGGCTCAAGGACAGCTTGTTTTTCTGCAGAACCCCCATAAGAAATAGTCCCCCTTGTTCACATGTATCAGGTCCTTAGACAGAAATAGCACATAAAGTATTTGTGGATGCTGAAGGATTAATACTTTATGTTGCTCAGTAATCAAATACCCCTCCAAAAAAACCCCCACCTACCTATAGTTCTGTTACTTTACCAGCTTTGGTAAGACAATGACTGGTACTTGCATTAATTGATTTCAACAATTACTTTTATTTGTGAAGAAATTGTTACCTCAGTCTTGGAGTGCTACACAGGCTCAGATTTAAAATCTAGCAGTTACCAAGACCACCTGTTTATATCTCTTCTCCTGCAGCATAATTTTATCTTCTGTGAAATATGTTACTGCACTTCTCCTTAGGCATGATCTAGATAAGATTTTTCAACCTTGGAAGAAGCCCCACTTTCAAATTCCAGTTAGCCTCAGATATTGCTATTTCTGTTATTTCCACTGCATGACAATCAGCTAAAATATCATCCACCATCTTAATCAACTTTACAGCATGGCAGATGAATGTTAATTAGTCACCACTTTCACTGAAAGGAAGAGGGGTTGATGAATCAAACCTCAAGCTATCAACATCTAAACACACAAAATTTGTTAAATAAATTAATATTGAAAAATGTTACAAAGAAACAAATTATCAGCAAGGGACAGATACTTCTAAGAAACCTCTAATTTTTGTTAATTACAATTTTTAGTTGACCAATCCAGTTCAATAGTGATCAGTACAGAAACACACCCCTGTCTGCCCCACCACCTAGATTCAGCAAAGATTTCACTGGTACCAGAATGAAAGCAATCAGTGGCACTGAGGCTGGTTAGAAGTATATCATTTTACCTTGGGCTGGTGCTGTATGAGCATGCCTCAATCACTTTCAGCATCTGAACTGAGCTTTACAGTTACTGCATAACTCTGTGAATGTACCAGTTGCAACCAGTACAAGCTACACAGACTTTCTCTATTGACACTGCACATTATAAGAGAATATTGGTTAGGATCTGGAACTGCATAATATCTGGGAGATATACTCCCACTCCTGAAACTAACTATCTGACCATGTCATAAATGTGACCTTTGGAGATGCCTGAGAACAGCCTGTACAGTTGCAGAAAAAAGTTTCAAGGGACTTAGTACTAGTGAAAGATGTAAGTTCCACTCAACCTTCTCATCCCTCCTACTTCTTCTGATGCTCCCTAGTCTCCATGATGTTTCACTTTTATGAGACTGCCAAGGACACAGCATTTGTGAAGAGGAATTATTATGCCAGGGTCCTTGCACGCAACAGACAGGCCTTAGACAACCTTCCCCAGTTTTCCTTTTCAAAAACTACCCGTGATTTGCAATCACTTTATTGCACACATAACGGCACACTTAGGCTCCTTTCCTAGCTCCTGGAGAAGAAAAATAAAAAGCAATCCACACAAAAGAGACTCTCTCATTGAAAATCAGATACAAGTACAAGCTCTTTTAAAATATAAAATTAATTTTCTAGTCAGTCTTTTTTTTTTTTTTCCTTCTCTCCAATTAGCAGCTAATCTCATCCATATAGCTGCAGGCTCCAAACTGCTAAATGTTGTGATTCACTAAGAAATAGTTGGGAACTTTTTTTCTGATATAATTGCAAGATATAATTACTTTGGAGCTTTTTTAAACACTTTCATTATTATTAAAGCTTTTGGTAATTGTAGACATAGCATTTATACTTTTAATAAGCAGAAAAATTTATGCTGAAATAAAAAAATTAAATCCACAAAACCCAGGCAATTTATGGCTTAAAAGTCCCTGGAGTACATTTGAGAGACACAAAAGCAGGACTTCAGGACCATCAGCTTCTTTACATTGAAAATAGGCAGTGATCTTGTGATTATTAGCATCAAACTGCAGTACATACATGCAGTAAAGGAAGATAGTGCCTGGTGGGACATAAAATAAAATACAGCAAGACTCAAAAGGTCGGTTAAAAGTTTGTATGATGCCTTGCCTTGAACTCAAAGAAGAGAGAAAGGAAAAAAATTCCCTTTTCTCCCCTAGCTGAGGAGCAGCAGCAGGCTGAGGTTAAAAGCAGCCCAGGCTGGAGTGCAGTCTGTGATCCAAGTATAGTTATATACTAGAGAGAGGAAACACAATAGCTCAGCTCTCTCCATTAGTAGCTTATTAGAATTGCCCCTAGCATGCTTTTGGGCAGTGACCAACAGCAGTCCCCAACAACCCAGGAGTACAGTTCAGCAGCTAGCATGGTCAGGACCAGTTCTCAATAGGAAGTTTGCCTTCAGCAACCCTGTTTCATAAGGCAAGAATCCTTTCATACTGATGCAAACACTTCTCTTGTAGCTGTCACCAGTGTCAGCCAGTGGTGCCAGGAACACTCCCATCTACTATGGTAGGGACAGTATCAGTGCTGAGCACAGCAGCTCTGCAGGAACAACACCACCGTGCAACACCTATACTGTGTCTCAGCATACTCTGAAGAGATCTCTTAAACCAGTGATGATCTGATCCTGTGAGTCAATGTAAGACATCTAAGTAACATGCAGATGCAAAAGGTTGAAACCAAGTTTCCTCCTAAGCTAGCTAACAGTTTCCCTGGGACCTTCACATCAGCTCACAAATGCACCAACACAGCTGTATTACTTCAGGATTTGAGCTGGCTCAAGAGGAGAGAAGGCAAAATGCAGATCTACAGATTTGAGCACTGAGAAGTTCAGAGCTAGCGGAATGTACAAAAGCACCACAAAATATCATATATTGAACTCAAAAATACTGAGTGTCAGAGTACAGGCAGCACTTCTAGGAGTAGCCACTCCATCTCATCACTTACAAAAAAACTGTCATGCAGGTTTTTGTTCTTACACAAATGGAAAACTATAGAGAATTACAAAAGAAAATAACACCATTATAAGAGGTTCTGCTGGCTCACGTGGCAACTTAATCATGGCAACAAGACCCAGACTTCTAATTCCTGCACCATTTGAGAGTTTTTCAGTCCTTTATTTGCTGCTTGGTCTAGAGAGGAAGCAGAGGACAGATTAAAATTATTCACAATCTGCACCTAGACTTCAGAGGATCATTTAGATTGGAAAAGACCTTTAGGATCATTAAGTCCAATCATTAACACAGCCCTGACAAGCCCAATTCTAAACCATGTCCCCAACTGCCACGTTTACTTCCAGGGATAGTAAATCAACCACTTACCTGGACAACCTGTGCCAATGTTGGACAACTCTTTCCATGAAGGTTTTTTTCCTAATATCCAACCTAAACCTCCCTCAATGCAACTTGAGGCCATTTAATCTTGTGCTGTCGCTTGTTGCCTGGAAGAGGCCAACCCCCACCTTGCCACAATCTCCTTTCTGGCAGAGAGCAAAAGGTCCCACATGAGTTTCCTTTTCTCCAGCCTAAACAATCCCAGCTTCCTCAGCTGTTCCTCCTAAGACCCGTGTTCCAGACCCTTCACCAATTCTGGACTCACTCCAGCACCTCAGAGTTCTTTTTGTGGTGGGGGACCCAAAACTGGACACAAGACAAGAGGTGTGGCCTCACCAGTGCCAAGTACAGGGTAAGAATCACTTCCCTCATCCTGCTGGCCACACTATTTCTGATACAAACCAGGAAGCCATTGGCCTTCTTGGCCACCTGGGCACACAGTTGGCTCACATTCAGCCAGCTGTTATCCAGCATCCTCAGTTCCTTTCCCGGCTGGTAGCTTTCCAGCCACTGTAAGACTCCAGCCCTGGGAACTGCTGGCTCACCAGCTTGGCTAGGAGTTTTACTTAAATATATAGGTATAGGGTTCTTTAATACCTCGAGATAGCACCAAGAGAAAAAGCCATGGATTTATTCCCAAGACATTTCTTTATTAATTTAGGGGAGCAAATAAGAGAACTTGGCCAAAGTTCAAAAGGACACCACACAAGCTAGACAAAAATGTTCCACCATAGTACTGACTCAGCATATACTATTAAGCCACAATGCTTAAGTCAATATCCAACCAATTCCATACCACTTACATCAAGATCCAATATATTCACAAAACTTTAGTAAAGATCCAACCACTCCAGCTCCAAGCCATCCTAAGCCATCCTAAGCAACAAGAAAGGAGCAGACAAAAAGAAGCAGAGGGAGCAAGGAGAAAGAGAGAGAAATAGTTACCACCGAAATCTTGTGGAAGACCAGCTCTCACACATCCAAGTGGCAGGGCCACAACATGAGGCAAACACATGACTGTGGTTTTATCTGCTCTGGTCCCTATGGCCAACCCCTGGAGGTAGGGTCAAAGACCCACCAGCCACTCTGGGGTTCCAGGCCAGGTGAGGGGCAGTGTTCTCACTGTCCCTACCAATCTGACCCTGGCTTAGGGGCTCCAGGAGGTGTGGTGTGTTATGGTTTTCTCAGGCCATTTGTGACTGACAGATACTCTGGGGCTTCCCCATGTGGGCTCCAGAGACCTACCATGAGGGATACAACACCACCCCACCTCCCTTTCCCCTCCACACACATACACACACTCCCCACAAGGTGATTCTGATCCAATAGTAATGGATCTGGTGTCTAACAGCCACTCTTCCCCCAACAGGTAGGATTGTGTGGGACCACATCACCAGTCGAAGCATGCTGTTAACTGTCAATAGCTAGCTTGTCATTTAATTAGCAACCTGGATAATGTTTCTTGATAGAATAGATTTCATTTCAGTGGAGGCAAATGACAGCTTTACTATTGAATTGTATGAGATTAGGTTTCCTCAATGTAATCAAGGGGGTAATATCAAACTAATGTCTGATCACTTTTGTATGAGTATGTTTGTCCGTGGTTATACATCTCCTCTGTAAAATTAAGTGACACCCCAGAACAGACAGATAAAAATGGTAGATTGTAGCTTTTGGTGTGCTTTGAATAATCCAGAAAACAATTCACTCTGAAGGGAACAGGAACAACAACCAAAAACATCTAAAAAGACATTTTTGCTGTTATTTTCTCAGAAAAAAAGAAATGGAAAGATTAGGAGAGAACACCTAGATGTATGAGCCAGCCTGTCTAGAAAGAGGATGCTAATGATCTACATTTGCATCAGACACTTGCAGAGATATAGACATGGATGAATAAAACAAGAATTTATTACTGTGGGGTTTTATTCTATTCTCCATCTTGACATAACAAGGAACTGAAATGTTATAAAACGCTTTCCCTTCTTTCTCTCCATCTTTTTGGAGAACTGTTCTTAGGAGAAGTTTCTGTAAATTTTATTTATGATAGAGGCTGAGTGTGTCTGAAATTGATAAAGGTTCTACAGTAATGTATACTTGCAAGACAGGTTGTCTGTGGATACATTTTAAAGCAAATCTTATCAACAAAATGTCAGTGGTGTCCTGATGTTATTCCATACAGTCACAGCATATTCACTGCAGCACCAGAAAGCTACTCACCAGGGATTCAAACTTTAAGCAGAGACAGAAAAAAGAAATATGTACACTACACAAATTCAGATAAACAAAGTTACTTCCCTGGACATTGTAGTTTTAAATAAAATTTGGAAGCAAAGTTTTCATTTAGATACTGTCAGGCAAAGAGCAAATAAATTAATAAACAAATAACATTTTTAAAATCTTCAGCATGCTGTTATGTACATAAATCAAGTTGTAAATTACATAGGTTTTCTTGCAAAATAAATGTAATACATTCTCGCTTCTACTTTCTTTCAGATGTATCCTCTTTTCTTGCAAAAAATTGTATGACAGAAATATATATTTCAGCAGTTCAGGGCAATCTGACATTCTGCTACTAATAAGAATAGAATAGAAGATTGTTACCTAATTTTTAAATAATTCTGGAATATTTCTGTGAGACGGGGCTACGTTGGAATGCAGCTAAGATTAACAACTGTGCTGTAGGAGGAAAAATGTGAGGACCATCATTATTTTTAGCTAATATATAATCCATCAATCAATCACTGGTCTGTTGCTGGGGGCGATGTTATCTCTAGACTTGTCAGTTATCTACTGGGTTTTATTTTAACATTGTTTTAAGTCTAAGAGGAGGAATTATTAAGAGGTGAATGTATTTTGCAGCTTCTACTATGTCTCCCTGAATGCTCTAAGCAAGTAAAAACCTCCTAGTGACATGTTTCAAGGGGAACTTTTGGAGATTGACATAATATGGCAAAGCAATAGAAGAACTTTTATCTCAAGATCACTTGTTTAAATGCAGTACGTCTGAAGTTACATGAAATAAATCATAGCACTAATTTTTGAGAACAAATGTTTGCATTCGTACACACCTGAATCAATGGCAAATAACATTACAAGTCCATTTTCCTCTTAACTGGAGGATCCTCACAAATTATACACATCACAATGAAGAGTTTTCTGAACCTCATTCAAACAAGAAGAGATGCTGAAGTTCAGAGACCAGATGGGGAAAAAAAAGAATTGACATCCACAGATGTCTGAGACACGCTAGTGTTTTGAACAGTAGCTTCTCAAAACATCTGAACAAGGACTATATTATGCCTGAAGTGTTTGCTGTGTATCTGTCTCCTCAAGGTCTGCCCTCTTCCTAAGTCCATAAAACAGGCATTCCTCCACCAATCTCTATGGAGCCTGTGTACTCAGGGTTCACAAAACACAAAAAGTTTACTTAAACTGTTATTTCCCATGGTTTGTCTGCTCCAGGATATCCATTTTGAGACCTCTCCCATAAAGGACAAGGAAGGTTAGGATTGGAGCTGGCCCATAATAACAGACTGTACTAATCAGAAAACTATGGGAGGTAACTGCCTTTTATTGGCTTTGTGGATAACTGTGGCATTGTGAGCAAGAAGTACAAAAGCCACACAGGCCAGAGGAGAGCAGATGTTAGCAGTTCATCTTGTCCGATGGGAAAGATGCTGTCCTGAGTGGCTGCTCTCAGAATTATTCCTGGTTTGTTTTTGTTCCTTCATCCAACAAGTAGCAAATAAAAACTCCATGAGCATCCCAGGAAGCAGAACACCACTTACTGGGCAAGTGGTTTTATCAGGCAAATGTGCAAAAAACAGAACTCTGGCTTCCAGCTTTGGGGAGTGCAGTCCCTGCAGGAGACAGCATTTCTGAAATGCTCTTCTTTTCCACATTTTCTATTGACTGGTTTGGGCATCTCAGCACTTAGTGTACTGGCAGCTGTCAATCTCACCTTGCTCCAAACCAAAATTAGCTTTGCAAATTTTGTTTTTAGAGATAGGAACTGAGTCTGGGGCTGTTGCATGCCACATCATAACACTACAGTCCTTTCATTTGTACAAGATTTAAATTATGCTCTTGTTATTTCATTATTTTTTCCCCAGATTGACGCACAAAACTTCAACACATCGTGAGAAAGCTCATATTACAATCTGGTTTTATTACAATCTGTTTTTCATTAGTTTAAATTCTGTCCTAGAGAAACTAAAAGTCACTTAAAAATATGCAGCTATACACATGTAAGTGGAAGCTCCCCATCTTGACTGAGTTATTTAAAATATTAATACAATAAACGCAGAACATTAAAAATGAAGCTATCATTGTTTGGGGCTATCTTTGCATATTTTATAGCTAGATACTTACTTCTCTCAGGCAAGACTGTCTAAAATTCATTAAAATACTCGTTTACTCAGAGGAACTGTTTCACTCTTAGGACATCATATAAACAAAGAAAAACACCCACACCAGATTATTCAACACACCATAGAAGAGGAATAGCTCTCCCAGCACGAAATGTTTCTCATCTAAGTTACCATATGCCTCCTACTCCTTATTCCATTTTTCCATCTCCTCCTAGCATAAACATTTCCATTCATTAACAACCTTTCAAATTCTTTACACTTTAAATATTGTATAGCAACACATGTAAACAGAAATCTATGTTACTTTTATTGCACTGTTGATACTAATTCACAGCAGCTGACAGCAAGATCTCAGCTCAGTGTACAAAACACATACCTGCTCAGCTGCAAATTTTTATATGCAATAAAATCTGTAAAATACTGTATAAACCACTACATTAAGGTAGCAATGTTATGCTAGAGCATTTCCTCTGATTTCGCTTCCAAATTCCCTTCAAAACAACTCTGGTTTTTTTTTTTTAAAAAAAAGAAAGTCAGGTGTAGGAAGAAACTGTATTAACTACCTACTATCTTAAATGCAAAACAGAGCAGCTGGAGAACATTCCTGGGCTTGACTGGCTAGAGCATAGCCAATAAAGTGAGTGAAGTCCTATTAAAGTCAAAGTGCCTGATTCCTTCCCAGTACCTAAGTAATGGACAAAAAATAGGCAAACTGCTGTTTCAGAAGCCTGTTAAGGAGACAGTAAAAACCTGAATCTGTATCAAGAGTACAGAATACATGGTCTAAGTGGGTTTTTTGTAAGGACAGTTAGTTCTCACCAGAAGTTTTATTTTGCTAATAAATATTTTTTGTATTCCTTTTATAAAGAATTAAAACTAATCCACCACAAACCCTAAGCCTTTACTTTTGATTTGTTAAAGTCCAATCACAGTGCAACCAATCCAAAAATTTCCTTTCGTGCCAGTTCAGTATTAAGTAGCATTTCCTCTGTCACTGACAATAAAGTCAGCGCAAGACTTGGGGTAGAACCCTCGAGAATTAGCTCTCCTTTGCTGGTTTCTGAAGATGATGCTGTCTAGTTCATGGCAAATGAGTCATCCTGCAGAAATCTTCCTACACAGAAACAAAGAGCCTTAAAAGTTAGCACCTCTCATCAGAAAGTGAAGCTTAATATTGTACCAATTAGAGAGTTTACAAGAAGGAAAAATTCGATTACACTTTGAGAATGCAAAATACTTTAACTTTTTAGAGTGAAAGACTGTTCTGACATTTTTGAGTCAGTGTTTTTGTGTCAAATCTTTCATTGTGTTTGTTTAAACAGAATAATTTTACATGCAAAAATAGAAGGAACAAAAATACATTTATTTTTAATTCAAATTTGCTTCAGGTTGGTTCCTCCAGACCATTCTCAGATTTAATTCTAAGATAGTTAGAAACCTGTCATATCACAGACCTAGTACTATGAAAGTGAATAGGTTGTGAGATATTTTTTTCTTTTTATTTTTTATTTATTGTAATGCTGAAAATAAGTTTTGGATTGCATCTCTGCATTAGTTACTAAAAGCACTGTATAAGGCTTGGCATTCATATTGAAATATGCTATGTAAAACTCTGTATGTTTCTATTGACCTAGTCAATAACAGTTTAGAAAAACTAATAAAAACAAACAAACAAAAAAAAAACCTACAAAAAAACCCAACCAAACAAAAAAAGCCCCACCAACCCACAAAACCCCACAAAAAACCCTATAAATTATTTTTCAGGAACAAAAATTAAATTAATATTTCTACTAAATTTGTAATTGATAGAAAATTTATTATACAAATTTTGGTTAACTGGTTTATAAATGGGTATAAAAGTCCAGACTATAAACAAGACTTGGATCTGTAAACATTTAATTTTCATTAAATTAAGATTCACATTTCCTTAAAACACTTTCACCATGATCAAAAGACTCATTTCATTTTTAGATTCCACAAATCCCCAGCAAATTTCTATCAACTAGCATAACAAAGAGCTCACAAAAATACAAATTAAAAATGTCTTAGAGAAAGGTCTCACTTTTTCAAAATCAGAAAACAGAAGGATATAAAAAAGTATCTCTCCTGTTTCAGGTTTAAGCCACTGACTAAAAAATTAGAGATCTAAAATAATCAGTTACCCCATATTTTCCAGCTATGAAATTATTTCATACACTTTTTAAGCACCGGACACTTTTCACTGTCTAAAAAAAAGTACTGAGCTTCGGACTGTTTCAGTTGCTGTTCTCTCTAGGATTTCTCAGTTTGAACAGGTTTCATGCTGAGGTAGCAGTAGTCCTATCCTATGTTAAACACAGTAACACAAAGCAGTGGTGCATTTTCTCTTGTGCCTCCAGTATAAGCAGAAACACTACAATGAAGCACAAAAATAACACTATAAAGTGTCATAAAATAGTTTATTGAAAATTAGGGGTAAGAAAGAGAAGTTAAGAGGCAAAGTCAGAAAAAGTGACATATTGGGAAGACATGTTATAGCAAATGGCAGTGAAGACCTGCACCTTGGTGTCACCTCCATCACAGCTGCCAAAACATTTCACCAGGCACAAACAACAAGGAATAGGCTGGACAAGAAGAACCCCTGGAAAAATCATGGTAATTTGGACCTTCTTGACGACACCTGAGTTAAAGCAAATCAACTTTATTATGATTTTAAATAATAAAAAGAGCTCTCAGTAGTTTCTGAGTTCTAATGCTCATTAAATCATAGGCAACTTGGCATAACTTTTCATAGGATTTCTCTCTATGAGGTATGTGTGCAAATGGTGTATATATATTGTGTCTGCAGGACACATGCTGCACAAAGAATCTGCACCTGCACAGTGTACTTTGCATATCCCAGATGCATTGCCTCAGTGGATATCTGCTGTATAATTAATTGGCTTGGATCACACCTTGTCCATGATATTCAAGATACTTGGAATATATCAGGTTTTAGTGGTTTTTTTGCTGTTCAGGCAAAATTTTGTGTACTGTATTTTTTATATAATCTGAATATGATATTAATTATATTATATATAACAGTGAATCCTATGCATAAGATCACCATTATCATCTTCTAAGACGTAGTGTAACAGAAAGGAAGCCATAATTAATGAATTATGTCTTATGTTGGTTTACATACTACATACATGTATTTTATATAATTATATAATTTTATATTACAATATCTATATAATAATCTATGTATTATGTTCTTTAATGGGCTGTACTATTTGTTTATTTATTTATTGGCTATTTAGTGTGCTTAAAACTGTTTGCACATTTAAATTTTGAAAACTAATGGAAATAAATATGCCCCACTCTGATTTTAACAAATGTAACGCTTCTACTGCTGTATTTCTCTCATTCACTCTGCTATAAATGAAGGTTAAAAATTAATGAAATCACCTTCAATGGAAATCAAAATAAATTTCCCTGTTTATAAACATAGGAATAAACAGTACTCTTAATTCACAGACACAACTTTTCTCCTATTGAAAAGAAAAAACAATTTTGTTCTTCGGTATAACTTTAGGCAGAATTAAAAAAAAAAAACCATGATTAAATAAATCTTCTGAATTGGATGTAGTTTGTTATTTAAATGAAATTGCCAACTTTAAATTATCTTTTTCTAGCTAGTACTATATTGTAGAACTTAGCATCCAATTAAAGAGAAACCTGCTCCTTAAAATAGCATAAGACTTGCAAACTTTATCTTAAACCATAAATTAATATGGTACTTTGTTTTTAAGTTACCAAAAATATTTGCTATTCTTTAAGTCTTATCTTTTCATTCAATTACGTATTAATGAATTCCCTGTAGAATTATAGTTTATCATTTAATGTTTACAATTTCTTTTCTTGCAATTTTAAAGATCATGTATTATTGAAATTACTGCCATAAGAATAACAAGTGAACATTAGTGGTAATACATGGCCATCTTGCTGTAAAACATTATGTAAATAAGCATATCCCTTTCTTAAATTTTAAAATCAAGCAGTCTTTCAATTGAGTTTTAATCATGCAGTTCAGTTAATAATGTCATTTGTAGTGCTAACAATAATGCCTGTACAATTTCACTCCAGCTATACCAGCTCCAATTTTACTCCATAGTTCAGCTAACTTTTTCTTAATTCTTCCATGTATGAAAAAAACTACCATTTACAGGAATGAAATATAAGTGTTTGCAGTAGCTGCAGAGAATGTGTAGTGTAGTTCTCTGTCCCTAGGAAGAATACAACATATTTAATAGTTTAAACAAGTCCATCCTAACCTGTCCATTCAAATTCATTATCAAAATTAACTACCTTGTTGCAGAACACAACTGATCTCCTCTTTCCCACAGTAAACAACGTTACTCTCATAGTCAAACATTTGCTCCAATGAGGTCAAATTTAGCTGGACTAGCAGTATTATTCATAATTATTCTGATTTCTTGGTTTAATTCCAATTCCAGTTCAAGACTCTCTATACTTTGGAATACGATTATACAGGAATATTCTAAAAATATGAGTCTAGTAGTAATCCATGAGATTGAGGAACAACTTTGTACATTTTTTTGGGCATAAAGGTCTTTATTCTCTTTCTCCAAAAATTTTAGGCAAAATTTCAAACTTTCACTGGTCCTTGATATTTTACCAATTTGGTGCATTCTGTTTCACTTGGAAGGTGGATAATTCCAAGCAGAACCATTATTCAGTATAGCGTATGTTAAATACTTATATGACATTCAAAGCTCTAAACTATTACTTAGCCTGTAAGTCTTTAAACACTTATATCAGCATATATATTGACTTTTCAAACCCATAATAGGTATATATTACAATTGGCATTGTAAATGCCACAATAGATAATTTTAACAGTACAATGGAAACAATCTTGTGAATTTAGAGTATCCGACAAACTCATCAGATTATTTAGAATTTCTCCTTTTCCTTATTTTTGTGAACAATAGAAGATATGTCTTCATATCACTAACAACTGGTTTAGAACATTCTTAATCATTGGTCAGCTGAAAAACAGATTCAGCTCTTATTATTTATCCAGCTCAACCTAGGGCAATACTAAGCTGTTAGTAGTAGTAATATGTAGTCACCCTACACGTATCAGTCTTCTCTTCCTAGTTTCTCAGATTTCAAGATTGTGTTAAATATTACAAAGATGAATGACTCATAGAATGGTTTGGATTGAAAAAGACCTTTAAAAAATATTTATCCCAAAATCCCTGCAATGAGCACATCTTCAATTAGACCAGGTTGAAGAGAGCCACATCCAACCTGACCTTGACTGTTCCCTGGGATGCAACATCTACCAACTCTCTGGGAAACCTATTTCAGTGGCTCACCACCCTCATCATAAAAAAAATTCTTCCTTATACATAGTTTGAACCTACCCTCTTTTATTTTAAAGCCATTAACCCTTTTCATATCACTACAGACCCTATTAAAATGTCTGTTCCCATCTTTCTTATAAGTACTAAAAGGCTGCAATAAGGTGTCCCTGGAGCCTTCTCTTCTATGATGTCGTATTGAGCATGAGAGGAATAAATATCAATATGTTTAATTTCAGTAGTCCAACCTTATGCCATATCCAGGACATTTACTGTAACTTTGCTTGTGGAAAGAGTCAAAATGTGTCAGGGGAGGTTTTGGTTAAATATTAGAAAGAGGTTCTTTGCCCAGAGGATGGTCAGGCACTGGAACAGGCTCCCCAGGATAATGGTCACAGCACCTAGCCTGACAGAGTTCAAGAAGCGCTTGGATGATAATCTCAGGCACATGGTGTGACTCTTGGGGACGGTCCTGTGCAGAGCCAGGATTTGGACTCAATGATCCTTGTGTGTCCCTTCCAACTCAGCATACCCAGTGATTCTGTGAGAATCTGTTAAATGTCTGACAATGTCCTATTTTTCTTTGTGAGCAACATTTTGAATCAGGAGTAACAATTGTCACTGAAAGTATCTCTCTGCATTTGGAGAAAGTCTTTCAAGATTAATAGCTTGTCACAAAAAGATCACTCTGATAGCACTGATCTATAAAATCAGATGTTCCAACCTATGAGCACATTTCATGCTCAAAATCAAATGTATATGCACTTGACAGGCCCATGTAATGGTATGAAAAATGCCTATACTTTTAAAGACTCTGTGAAGGATGAGAAATTAGTTATTAATAACCTAGACAGAGAGGCTGTTCCAGAGAATATGCCTATATTTCTTTTATATATTTATCACAGGCTGAGGTGAATTGTCCCATAAAATCTTTCTGTGTTGATTTCAGAGACAGCCTAAACAACTAATTTATGTTAAGCCATTTACCTTCTAGAAGCATAAAGTACTATTAATCTCACCCTATTTGACAAGCTTGGCATGAAAATCAACATATGCCTCAAGTATTGTTTCAAATTAAATTTTTATCTAACACGATCATTGACCTTAGCACTATTGTTTTTTTTCTTCCTAAGAAAATACCATTTACAAGTTTTAGAAAAATGATACAAATATTTATGTCACTACTTCCCCCATTTCAAGTAATATCGGTATGCATTTTTACGCTATGACAGACCTGATTTGAATTTTTTTCATAATACATAACCTGTATTATTCAAAAGATGATTGTGACATAGTTACACAAAATTAAGAACAAAATTTTCAAGTTCTTAGTTCAAAAAGAAGGGGGTTGTACTTATTACATACAAAAATTACCTGGTGAACTAAGATTTAAAGAGGGGAGTTCAGAGAATCACAGAATATGCTGAGCTGGAAGGGACCATCAAATTAAACTCCTGACCCTGCACAGGACCATCCCCAAGAGTCACAGCGAGTGCCTGAGAGTATCATCCAAATGCTGCTTGAACTCTGTCAGGTTGTAACAACTTCCATTGATGCACAACCACCCTTTGGGCGAAGAATCTTTTTCTTATATTCAACCTAACCCCCTCCCAGTCACAACTTTAGGCCATTCCCTTGGATCCTGTCACAGGTCACCATAGAGAAAAGATCAGTGCCTGCCCCTCCTCTTCCCCTCACAAGGAAGTTGCAAACTGCAATGTGACCCCTCAGTCTCCTCCAGGTTGAACAGACCAAGTGACCACAGCCATTCCTCCCTTCAAGGTCCTTCAGCATCTTTGTTGCCCTCCTTTGAATGCTCTCTAATATATTAATATCTTTCTTACATTGCAGTGACCAAAAGAGCAGACAATATTCAAGGTGAGGCTGCATCAGGCCAGTATGTTTAACCAAAACACCTTTAACAATTTTATCTAATTAACGGGAACAGATTTTCTTTTTGTAATTTTGGATTCTTGTAACTCTGATATAATTTGGTATTGTCTAAAAGGACCAAAATTATTGTTATCATGGTTTTTTTTATTGACTTTTATTATTTGTGTAACTGCAGATGCTTTCTCCACAGCCCATGTCACATCACGTCATTGAACTTGGTTTATTATATAAATAAGCCATACAGCCTACTGCAGACTGTATCTTATTCTTTTTCACTTTTCTATACACAGTATACAGTACACTTTTAATGATATCCTTAGAGAGCTAGTCAAAGAGCTTGGGGGTGGAAATGTGCTAGTGACTGTAGGTTCAGCTGAAGCTCAGAAGGCATACAGGTTAAGATTTGTGGTATTTTGTTTGCTGGTTCTCCCTTAAAACTCTCTCTTCAGAGTAATGAGGTGAGCATCAAATTTTGCCTCATATTTGACAGACATGTAAGTCTCCCTTGGGCTGGAAAATAGAATCAAAAAGAACCAAAAGAAATTGTAATACAACAAACATTATTTTAATCACTGAGTCATCCTGATCATATCAGCAAAGCAAAATGAAAAGAGAATAAACAATTATAAAAAATAATTTATACTCTACATTTTATTCAACTTGATTAAGCTTGTTAGTTCCATGTTGGTAGTGCTACTGCAGTTCCACAGAGTTCCACAGCTTTTGTGTGCTTACGTTTCTTATTTTTTCTCTACTGGATCACAGCCACAGAGAAGGAATTCAAAAACAAATACAAAATATCTGTATGTGTGTATATAGACAGGAATCTCTAGTACATTATGAATATAGGGCCATCTCAGAACATTTGATTACCCTATAAAATCCCTAATGGGATCTATGGCAACAATTTATATGGTTTGACAACAGTAATTATTTAAGTCTCTGGAGAAGAAACAATATGATATGGCCGAGCCTAAATACAAACATAAATCTAAAAAGATAGCCTCCTTTTGATGAATTTAAGGGAATACCTGTGACTTAATACAAAGTTAAATATCTAGTCTCAATATTGAAAAAAGTGAATTTAGCACATTATGGACATTACATATCAAAAATAATAAGTAGTCATTAACTTGTAGCTTACATATGATCAGATAATTAATTAGCTTAGATACACAGTGGGTTTGATATACAAACTACTCTGAATACATTGAGTCAGTAGTGGTAACAAGAGCAACCATGAATAATGTCCTTCAACAAGACGATTATACGTACCAAAGTAATTTTACAAAGGAGAAATAGGACATTTCAATCGTATTCTTCCTCAGTCTAATCATCTTCTGCTTTGAAAATAAACACATTGTGATTGTGTAGCATCTGGAGTCCATTATATTTTAATTATCCTTTATAATAGTGATGCTTCCCCTTAAAAATGTGCCTGATAGATCACAATCTCTTATTTATTCTTCATTAATCATTTTATCTTTTGCTTTTTACATTTTCAGACCCAACTAAATAATACCAGTAGAGAGAGATGATAAATTTGGTGATGAGAAGTCTCAGAGACTCAATTTAACATTATGATTACATTATCTATTACGTACTAAAAGAAAGTCTACAGAAACATACTAAACAGAAAAGTCATTTAGAAACCGCTAGAAAGGAGGCTCAAAAGTCTTCACACAAACATTCAGCCATGGCGAGGACAGAAAGTACAACATAAAATTTCCAGTTACCCATTGCAAACGACTGCCAAAGGAAGTTGCAGGCTGTCATTTCTTTAAGTTTTCATGTTTTCTGGATGTCTTATAATAAAAATATCATTGATCCTAAATGCTTGAATGATTTCCATTGATCCTGTATAAAACTGCAATTACATAATCGTTTAAAATAACCATAAAGAGAAACAACCTGTTATATCTCCACTATGACACAAAAGAATAAAGGTAGTGGAAAAAGAGATTAGTATAAAACAAATACTCCTGAAAGGACCCAGGTTACTAACAGAGCCTCCTGCAACCTTTAATGATAGCATAGCTGGATTTCCTGTACTCCTGTGACCTACTTTTTGTTTTAACAGCATGAGGCTTCAAAAATCTCCTTGAACCCAGCACTGATATTTAGATATTTCCAGCTGGGACTGTAATCTGAAAGGTCTATGGTGTCCTCTGACTTTGATGGATCTCATTGAGTTTTTCCTGGTCTGAATGGAAGTTTCCTGGATGCCTACTGGTCTAGAAAGACAAAGTCCTCTAAGAGGTCTAAAACTTCATTGCAGCTTGGTTGCTTTTCGACCATATGTCTCCACCTATGTGATGCACAGCTTCTAAAATGAATGAACAGATCTTGCCTTCCCTAGTATCTATGGCAGTGCTGAGAGAATCTGTTTCCTCCTCCTTTCAGTATCTGTAATCTGAGATACAAAACTGAAAAAAAAAAAAGTGAATCAAGAACTGGAACAGAGGGTTTTCTCCCCTGATCAGTCAGTTACATTGTAAGACTCCCTTTCTATTGATATATTCTCCCAGAAGGATGTTCCATAACCAGGTGGGAAATGGGAACTGTGATTTCAAAACTTCATGCCAAGTGCAAAAATGTACAATGACTCACACTTCTTGGTGGTGAGCTGAACCTTTAACCTACCTGGCAGTAAAATCATACTGTATCTCTCAAAAATAAGTATACCAAACAAGGAGAAGGTTCCAGCCTTTTCCTAGTGCTATATTCCCCTATACATATATATTCCCCTATGCATAGATTTAGACAGAGTCTACTCAGAACATTGTTTTTCTGGTCTGACCCTTCAGTAGCATTGATCCCATAACCAGAGAACCCACAAAGAGAGAGAAAGGAGAAGAATATTTGGTCTTAAATGTTATTAAGTTCCCTAGATCACTAGAGCTCCCTAAAAAGAGTCATAACACATGGGAAAAGTAGGATAACTGGACACAAAGGTAATTTTTAAGACACCCTAAGAATATTTTTATGTATTTTTATATATATTTATTTACTTCTTTATGCACAAGCAAAATTCTGAACTACACTTGATCTATCTACTTAAGAATAACCAAAAAGATTTGCTGCTGTCAAATTTGAAGACGAGTCAGATGTTTGACTCCCTGCTGCAGGGGACAGAGGCTCTCATTTGTCAACACAATCAAATATCTGTAGGTTTGTTGCCTGCCTGGGGAAATTCCTTTGATTATTATGTACTGCTCCTATTCCATGTGAGAACAAATGATAGTGCCACAGAAAAACTGGACAGTATCAAAAGTGACCACAGAGCTCTGCGACAAGTAGTCAAGGGCTTGAGAGCTGAGGTGGTGTTTTCTTCAATACTGACATCAACACTAAAGGGTGTGAGAAGAGGATTAGTAGGACAAGTCAATAATTGGCTGAAGAACTGATGTTGTCCACCAGGTTTTGGGTTCTGTGACCTGTTTACAGATCAATGTCTGTTTGGAAGAGATGGGATCCTCCTCACAAAGGAGGGAAAAGCTGTTTTCACCAAGACCATGGCTGACATCTGCAGGGATTTAAACTAAGAATGATAGAGAAGGGACAGAGTAACCAGAAGTTCTGTGAGCAAGTGATTACAAGATCAACAAAATGGTCGGTGACCAGTGGCATAAAGTCTAGTTGGAACTCAGCAACTAGTGGTGTACCCAGGGATCAATAGTGGGTGAAGTCCTGTTTCACATCTTCATTAATGGCAGGGATGGGAAGACAGAGTGTACCCTCAGCAAGTTTGCTAATGACCCAAAACTCAGAGGAGTGACTGATTTGCCAGAAGGTTGTACTGCCATCCAGAGGTTCCTTAAGAGGCTGGAGAAATTGGCAGACAGAAAGGAAGCTAATGGAAGTCACCAAGAAAAGTAAAATAGTCCTTTACCTGGGAGGAAAAACACTATGAACCAATACATGTTGGGGGCTACCCAGCCTAAAAGCATCTTAGCAGAAAAGGACTCAAAGAGTCCCGGTAGATACCAAATGGAACATGAGCTACCAATGTGTCCTTGCAGCAAAGAAGCCTAGCAGTGTCCTGGGCTGCATCAGAACTGTTGCCATCAGGTCAATCCCCTCCATTCTCACTGCTGAGGTACTCGGAGTAAGGCATCTAGTTCTGGGCTCCCCAGTACAAAAGAGACTCAGACATATGAGAGATAATTCAGTGAAGGGGCACAAAAACGATTAAGAAACTGGAGTATCTTTCCTATGAGGAAAATGCTGGGAGTATTGGGACTGTTCAGCCTGCAGAAGAGAAGGCTCATGGGCGATATCATCAATGTATATAAATGTCTGAAGGGAATGTGCAAAGAGGACAGAGCCAGGATCTTTTCAGTTGTACCTAGTGATAGGACAAGAAGAAAAGGGCACAAATTGAATACTGGAGGTTCCCTCTGAACACCAGAAGACTTTTTTTTTTTACTGTGAAGGTGACTGAAAACTAGCATGGGTTGCTCAGAGGGGTTATGGGGTCTCCATTCTTGGAGTTATTCAAAAGCCACCTGGACAAGAGCATGGGAAATTGACTCTATGTGACCCTTCTTGAGTAAGGGGTTGGACCAGCTTGCCTTCACAGGATCCTTCCAGCCTCAGCAATTCTGTGATTATATGATTCTGTGATGTATGGAGCAGCTTTTTCTCTCAACTGGAACAGAAAGAGGAAAAAAATCACTACACACATGAACTGTACCTTCATTGTTCCATCCTTATCCTAAAGTTTTTTTTTCATTAGTCCTTTTTTCAGCATAAAGAATGAACACATACAGTAAAGAAAGAAATCCTCTACTCTCTCCCTCCTTCCCCTTTTTTTCTACATGAATAGCTTCCATATGAAGAAACAATTTAATTTTAATTTTAGATAAGAAAATTTTAATTTGAACTGCAATATAAAACCAATAAGCTACTATATATTTGTATTTCAATGGGAAAAAAAAATAAAGCCTAGCGTTAAAGAATAAGGTTAATGGTTCTGATTAGTCAAAATTATTAAACTACTCCAGTACTTTTTCTAATTATACTTCCTGAGTAGGTAGATACTCAAAATGGCTGGGAGAGGTCGAAGCTTTCCCTGTTTCTCCTGCAATATGTTGCACGCAATTAGTATCTTTTGAGAAAATGTCACTTTGCATTCTCGGTTTCAGATGCTCAGATAGTCTGCATGCAGATGGCAGATTAAGACCTTTGTAAAGTTAATCATATGATGGGAGAGAAAAAAAATCCTCCTAGAAACTGTGTCGACTATGTAAATATAGGAAGACACAGTTTCCTTTTCAATAGAAACCTTTTTGCTTTAAGGAAAAGTTCTAGAAAAAGCTTACGATTTCAGTAAGTTTCTCACAGAATATCTCCACTTCATTTAATGTCAAGGAAAGCACTGGAGGATCATGACATTCACAGTGTTTCAGCTTACTTTAGAGTCAAGAACTTTTTTAATTCTTGCAAAATGCTGCATAACGTACACATAAAATCAGGCTGATGAATAAATAGTACTAATATTTATGACTGTCAGGAAACTTCAGATTTAATTGCCAGTTCCTTTTAAACTATATGTACAGTTTATTATAAAGTTGAAGATATACTCTATAAAAATTTAAATAGTGAAATGGGATTGTGAAACGTACGTAAAAACATTAAAAATTCTTAGATTGTGTATATCGAACACTGGTTGCACACAGACCTCAAATTTGATAGCAAAAGATTAGTATTTATCAGACTAGAAAATGTGTTTTTGTTGCATGAAAAGTGGAATATAAATATTTTTGTTCATTTATGGATGCAATATGTAAGTTATAAGAATTTCGTAAGTCAAAGCAAAACTTAGTACTGTCTGATGAGCCTAATTCTTAAAACATCACGGTCCAGAAGCAATTAAGCAGTAACCCAAAACAGTGATTCCTACTAAGTTATATGAATTTAACATTCATGAATATATAAAAACATGCATTCGTAATTTCTTACAGTCCAGTTTTGACACCTAATCCAGTCAGGAAAATTACGTTAAAAACCAATCTTAGGGTTACAAGAAGTATCCATATTTGTATTTCATCTTTTTTTGTATAGTTTATCCATCAGAACTATTTAGGTAGACCATGAACATTTAAATCTGGACAATCAAATACAACATAATAATTTGTTTTCTGAATAAATATCAGAGATAAGAAAAAATGTAAACCAAATGGTCTTTTATGTTGAGCACTGTGGTTTAATAGTAAGACAAATTAATAAAAGCAGCCACATAATCAGACAATCTATATTGATATTGATGCCTTTTAATATCCTCTCACATGGCTACAAGCGATAATTCATGCAACTTTTCTGCTTTCAACACCAGTACTACTGCATCAACGTGTCACCTAAATAACTGTAATTAAGCATTCTCTGTAGCTACTGATTACAGGATGCTGATGAACATTCCCACCGGATTCAGCAGACTCTTTCATAACAACGACAATAATCATCTCATATTATAATATCTGTGCTTCTGAAGACTTCTTAAATAATCTAAAATTTTAATTGTTGATTATTGCAGTCTAAAGTTCAACAGGAGCTTAATCAAAAAGGTTCAAGTATCACATCACTGACATCTATTAAGCAATATGGTAATATGCATCCTGGGAAATAAATACTTTAGCTGCTTGGTCTTTCAACCAAAGTAAACTTTTCACAAAGGTCCATTGCCCTCTTGAAAAGAACATTGGAACTTTTTATGTCATTTTCTATTGTAAGGAAAGAATTTTTTCATTCTTCTCAGTGAGGATTTCTTCATTTTGTTGAGTTCATCATCATTTTACATTGAGAATAATGGCATTCAAAAAACAAAAGTGCACAATGATGTCTCAAGTAAGACTTTGTTATTATCTTTATGATTTTGAAAACCCATGGGTCACATTTTTTTGAACTGAAACAGCTGAATTCAATTGTGCAGTAGTCACCTGAACCAGTGTACTGTCTATCTCTATATTCTTTACGATCTGTATCCCTTACATTATATTTTCTTCTTTTTAGTATGCATAGAAAAAGTATTCCATGCAAGAATTGGGAAACCCTTTAGTTTATCCTATCACAGATGGCTTTAGAGGCTACATTTATTTAATATATGTACCTCAGCAGAAAAAAAAATCCTTTTTTTTCTTACTGTAGTTCATGTTCAACACAGTAAAATCTTTTGTTAAATTTCATAAAAAAATACAAGTCTATGACAGCTTTCTCTACAATCAGTAAGGGACATACATAGTAAAATGAGATTCATATGTCAGGAAAGACTAGTGCAGAATCTGTGATACTAATTTCTGGCAATTTTTAGAAAGAAGTAATCATCCCCCCTTTCCCTTCAAATTTGCAGAACATAACATATCTCAGCATAACTACCTTCTAAAAGATTTTGCTCCTCATTCTCAGTAGTCATTTTAGACATATATACAGCATTATTTTGTTAGCCTATTTTTTTTTAATATACTTATATTCTTTTTATGTTTGGATCAAAGGCTTACTTCTCCATCTACCTCATCTGTTGCTCATAATGTTCATAATGACCATCTTTATCATTAGATGAAAAAAAAACGTCCTTGAGACAGAATCTCTATGTAACCATTCCAGAAATTCTCCTGGAGTAATAATGTATAATTCCATTTGAATCAATGAAGCTTTGTTAAGTCTGGGGGAGTCTGTGGTGAGATATGTTGTAAAAATGAGTATTCATTTTTACTACATTGCTTCCTTGTGACTAAAGGACTATAAAGAGGTAAATACGCAAGACCCACATTCACATGAAATACATGACTTAGTTGGTTTGTATTTGTTATGCTGTGAAGGACAGTAATTTTCTTCATTGCAGTTTCTTGATTTGTTTCTTGAAAAAAACATTTAATGTTTCTTAAAAGCTTTCTCCAAGAAAAATATTTCTGAAACAGCACAGTCATGCCAACGTCCTCCCTCCCAATGAAGCTCAGGTGTAAAACTCCCCCCAACCCCGCCAGTTATTGGAACACTCATGTGTGGGCCTGAAGGTGTTCATCCCTTCTGATAAGGCATAACTGGGTCAACTACGGTGGTATGAGAGCTGTCGTGCCTCTGAAGAGGTCATAACCCCCCAAAGTGCCCACTAACTCATTTCTGAGGCCTTCAACCGGATGACTGGGCAAGATCCACGGTGTTGCATCCGACAGTGTAAAACTCTACCCCGCCCCCAGGGAAGGTACCTGGGCATTCCCACCTGAAACTGAATGTATATTAAACCATTGAACTTTTTGTTTCATGGGCTTTTTACACACTTGACAGATAAAGACTGTGACTATCACTTCAACTAATGGACACCTAAATTGCAAAAATCGCTGTATTCACAGGTAGTGATATCTTTACTTTCCAGCATCTATTCTTATCCTTTATTTCTCTTTCTTTCTTTTTCTTACACATTTTCTTAAGATATTTTTTATACTTTTGTATTGGTATATTTTTATAGATAATAACCCTTTCCACCGCAACCAAATTGTTCTAAAATAAACCTGGCATTTATACATGGTCATTTAGCGTTTTCTCTCTAATCTGCCCCAAGGGGCCAATTAGCAAGACCCTCAGTTACTCTGCCTCAAGGTTGGGTCATAACATGTGCATATTTATTTGTCAGGTATGCTAGCAGCTCACGGTCAGATACGTGAAGACATAGGCGTGGAAATGAAGAAACTCATACGCTTGAGTCATTCGTGGGATCTGGTTTTAATGGTATTTACAAAGTGTCTTTATCACACCTTCCCATCCAATTCAAAATGCATTAGCAAAAAGGCAATATTATTTCAACACGGGAACAAACCTCCAGTGTATAAATCTTTAAATGTTATGTTGACAAGATTTTTTGAGAGGGACAGATGGAAACAGTTAGGAAAATTAAGAGATTTTATCCTAAAGCAAGTAATAATACCGATTCTTTAAATCAAGTTCTTTTCAGCAATTCTATTTTGGTGGGTTCTTCAGTTTTCTGCATTACTTTTGCTTTTCAGTCTTAGGATGCTCTGGCCTTCTCTTCTAACTGAAACCTTTTTGAGAGATTTTGTTGACCTTTAAGTTCCAGGCAGCAGTTAAGTTTACCTACTGTAGTATATCCATATGAATGGTCTGTGAAAAAAACAGGTAATTTTTGCCCTTTAATTCCCCATAATACAAAAGAAAAGAGTAAGGGTGGAAGGAAATCAATCCTAACTTATCCCTTGACGAATATCAGCAAACACTGTGTCACAAAACCGATGTGAAGAAATGGAGTATGGATTTTCTGCTGACATTTGTAAAGTGTTTGTGTCAAAGTATTTTTCTAATATAGCAAAGGTTACAGTTTAACAAATTAAAGCACATGTTTCTTTTGAACTGACATGCTGGTCATTTGGGTTAATTTAAATGGCTTGTGTTTTTCTAATAAACTCTCAACCGAACCTACTGTGATTATGGGCAGTTTTTGCATTAGCTGCCATAAATAATTGCTTTTTCATTGAAATGAGCTGAATGACAACAGTGCAATAGTCCATGACTTTATCTAATGCAATTTGGAGGAAATACTATATTCCATTTCAAATGTGCCCAGAAGTGAATTTGTATTGCAAGAACCAAGCAATGATTTAGGTTTAATGTCCCTAATTTCTTTTGGCTCAAATACTTTTTGGTATTACAGGAATTTTTGAAGGAAATAACTATTTTCATGTGGATTGCATTTAATTTCCAATGAAAGACAAAGCCGGTCTTTGCTTTCCTAGTCTCCATGACTGAATTATCTTTAATTTATATAAATATCTTTAGGTTTGTCACACTTTTAGTGTGACAACCTATAAGGAAGACATTGTAAATGTAAAGTTATAATTGGATTGTCGTGTATTACCTCAGTAACGATCATCCTAGGAAATTAATTCCACTTTCACTGATAATTGAACACCAAACATAATTTTGCAAGTGTTTATGTGTTGCTCCCAGTGTTTTTTTATTCACATGTGTATGTGAATAGAAAATCCTTCATAAAAGCAATATCATTATAAATATTTCCATAAATGTTCTATGACTGATTCATAAAAATATTTTTATTTCCTAGAAAACTTTTCGGTACTAGTACTAATGCATTTCTTTGTATATAAAAAACCACAAAACAAACAAACAAAAAAAACCCAAACAAAAACATTTCAATTTTTTGTATTAAATAAGAAGCATCATTTCAGGAGGTTCACATGTTCCAAATGTCTGTGACCATTTAGATATCAAAGCCATGGAGCAGATTCTTTCCTTTTAATTCTTAAGATTGCAGTGAGATAACAAAAACTAGGAAATTTAATATTGAAGTGTGGTCTAACTGGTCCCTTCATAAGTCTGGTTTCACTCACAGTAAGTGTTAACTGTTATGCCCACAATGAGCATCTTTAAATTATTTACAGGGCCACACATGGCCAAAATGGTTTTTCAGTTTTCCATTGCCGTTAGTTTCTGAAGAAGAATAATGAAAAGTGTGAGTTTCCCAGGAATCCAACATTTAACTGAACCTTACAGATTTTGCCTAATGGCACATTATACACATTATATAACTCAAAAAGCCCCAAGAACATGAAAAGAATCAACTTATCACATAACAATGATCAATCAACTAACAAACAGTCTGTGCTAATATGAACTTGTGGGTGTCCTTGAAACAATTCTTGCTAAGGAGCAATAAATTCTTAGACATGGTTGTGTCATGTCCTGGGGCTTAAGCATAATGACCCTTTATAAGAAAAGGTAAAAATTCTGAGATTGGATTAATTTACATTTAATTGTCATTAGCCACTGCTTTATTTTTAATATAACTATTTGAATCCACCTTTAAAATATAACTTTCTTTTCAATTTAATGAATCCACTACACTAAGGACCTTACTATGTATAGGCACAAGAAGTTAAACAGAAGTCTCCAGTTCATACTCAGGCTTTATATTGTAGTGGTCACCTTGAACACTGTGTGCAGTTCTGGATGCCACAACGTAAGAAAGACGTAAAGCTATTAGAGTTTCCAAAGGAGGGCAACAAAGTTGGTGAAGAGCCTTGAGGGGAAGCCATACCAGGAGCCTCTGTGCTCACTTGGCTTGTTCAGCCTGGAGAAGAGGAGGCTGAGGAAGACCTTGCAGCCGCCTACAGCTTCCTCATGAGGAGAAGTAGAGGGGCTGTCACTGACCTCTTCTCTGTGGTGACCAGTGACAGGACCCAAGGGAATGGCATGAAGCTTTGCCTGGAGAGGTTTAGGTTAGGTTAAAGAAAGCTTCTTCAACCACGAAGTGTTTGGGCACTGGAACAGGCTCCCCAGGGAAGTGGTCACAGCACCAAGCCTGACAGAGTTCAAGTGCCTGGACAATGGTCTCAGGCACGTGGTTTGATTCGGGGAGCTCTCTTATGCAGGGCCTGGAGTTGAACTTGGACAATCTTTGTGGGTCCCTTCCAACTCAGGATATTTTATGATTGTATGATTCCATACTGAGGGAAGAAATGTTACTGTAAATATGAAGGTAAAATGTTACAAAGTGCAAGTAATTCGAACCAGACAGTTCAACTACCAGCTAATACACAGATACTTTGCAGACTCTCTTGATGTAAGCTGTTTAGATATAATGTAGTTTCTATTTTGTTTACCTTATAAAATGTGAATATTCAGCTTCTTTGAATTTAACTTGGGTTCTCACAAAGTGAATGTGACACTATGTACATGGGACCCTGAGATTAGCTCAGTTATTTAGGGTACGGTGTTAATATATATTTTCATTTGTTTCATTCTCTCAGTACAGAATTCTGCAATGACATATAGCTCTGAAGTAAGGACTTTATGAGATGCAGAGAATTTTCAACAAAATGTTTTTCATTGTAGAAATACAGTTTTTTCAGAATCCAAATGCTTTTTATTCACAAGCTTGATCAGCAGCAAATTTTGCTCTTTTGATTTGTCTCTTGAGTTCAGGAGAGACTTCTGACTTATTTTTTAAATAAAGGATGAAGGAAATAAGCAGGGCATGAATATGACATGTAGGATAATGAGATGTAACCTTTTCATCAGGTAAGATGACCAGGGATATATAATCTCACACAGCTCCTTAGCTTCTTGATCCTGGGTTTTGGCCTTGCAGGAGCATAATTTTTGGTGACATAGGTTTTTTGCAATATGAAGGCAAACCACAAAAATACTCCAGAAACTTAATTTCATTTGGTTTTGAATAGAAATTCAGAAATTTTGCAGACAGGGACAAAAATTACCTCCCTGCCTTTTTCCTGTCCTCTGGATTGCCAGGGTTATTTCTTTATTACCCTGTTTAGTTCATGCCAGCCCTTTCAAACCTTCCACATTGCCACAGTCTTTGCCATGTTCTCTTCTACAGAGTATGAATTAATAAAAAAAAAAAGACCAAGAGTGGTACCGCATGGTACCACCTGGATCAATGCACATGGTGGATATCACACACTAATAAACTTGTACATGCTGACAATGCTAACATGCAACACACTGCTAACTCATTTCATCAGCACAGTTCCCAGAGAGAAAGTAACAAAGCATAAAGGACATCTGTTTTTGGGAATCTAGAAAAGAAGCAGACTCAAAATTATGTCTACTCTTTACCATTCAAAAAAAATTAACACAAGGATTTCAATTTACTTAGAAAAGACAAAGGGAGCTGGCAAAAACAATATGTTACAAAGAGTAAGTGGAAATGAATCTACAAAAATGCGACTTCTGCCTGTGACCTGTCTGAGAAAACTGAGCTTCTAACTGTAGCAAAATATGGGAAAACACTTCACCAGCATCAGAATCCCTCCCACTCAGTTGTGTCTAGCAGCTTCAGTTCTTCTCAGACAGCTGAATGGTAAAATGGCCCTAGGTCACTGATCTTGAGAGAGTGAGTGGTGAAATGTGTTTCCTGAGCTGATAGAAACAGGAAGAATTCCAAAAAGATCAGAAATAGGCCTTCAGTCATAGGGGTTGATTCAGGACAATAGCTGAGGAAAGATATTATTTTACAGTATTTCTAACTCCTATGGGCACTCAGGGAGTGCCCATACTTAAAAGGATGGATGCTTCTTTTCATGAAGCATATGTATAACTAAAATAAAGTAGTATTCAGCTGACAATTAAAATATTGAATATTAATATTCTTCTAACAACGGAAGAAGAAACAATCTAAGGCCCACACAATAGTTTGTGTAACTGAGGATGCTAAAATGCAAGAGGGAAACCTTACCTTTCTCAATCTATTAAAAAATTATCCCATAAATTTCCAAAATCAAAGTTTACTCTAAGATATAATCAGGAAAAATTACTGATCCAAACTTTTACTTAAAAGCAGGTTTTCAGACAATGCTTTATTATTTTTATTAAAAGCATCACTTAGAAGATACTTTGAGTTAGATACAATATCAATATGCAGACATAGTCAGTTCTTGCTCAGAAGACCTAGGCACCTAAATAGAAAAGGCAGATAAAAGAAAATATTATTACTGATACAGAATTTGTAACTGTTTTCCTTTATTCACTAGTTTTAATGCCAAACAAAGCATTCTGCTGATTGACTTGGAATCCTCCCTTTCCATTTCATAAATTTAAATAAGATTTGAGTTAATTATTTTAATAAAATGAAATTTTTTGCTTCTGGTTGTGGTGGGAAGCTATCACTTCTCAGACTCTAGAGTTTTGAAACATAAGCATACAGGACTGCTTTTAATGAAGGACTTCCAGTGGAAGTGTTCTTATATGACTGTGAAATCCTTCTATTAAAAAAATGTGAAGTATTTTTTGTGTATCTGGTTCACCTACATCAGATAAGACTGTCCTTTCTGCCCTGAAGACCTCCCTTTTCATCTCCTTACTTGGTATGTCACAACTTTTAACATAAGCAGAATTTCAATGCACTTCAAATCACAATCACTTGCTCCTATAGAAAGCATAAGACTGTAAAATGGGATTAGCAATATGTAATTTTAAATCAGTAAAAAAAGGATTGTAGACCAGGATTTAGGAAGTTCTGACTCCAATGAGATTTGACAATGAAAGGGAAAGGAAGAAACACAAAGCAGTGCTTGAATTCAGAGGAACGATCTCATTAATATTTATAGCTCTAGACTACAATTATTAAGCGTTTATATATTTGCTGTGATAGTTCTTTGTGATTAACTATGGAAGTAAGTTCTGTAATAAAATAAGCAAAAATGTTTTTAAAAAGAGGGAAGGAAGTTCATAAAATTAATAAATTTAGAGCATTATAGAAACGTAATATGGGAATAAAATAAAAGTATTAAAAATTATTTCAAGGACTGTCATGTGGATTCACATGCAAAGATAACCACTGACTAATCAGAGCCTATGTCTTGTGGCTAGCTAATAGGAAGAAATATTGAATTTGTTGGGGTGGGATGCATCTCTAACATAATAAATGTTATATATGATATTCTATATGTTACAGGTGAGCTAGATACCATAGATTTGTATTTTAGCTAGATGTTTTCAGATTTGGTCTATTTATATGTGATTTTCAATAGGGGCAACTAACTTTGGATGTTTAGCTGGAATAGGTTAATGGCATAAAGTGTTACAATGAAATCTGTGTATGATTTCTCGATTTAATTACAGTGATTGCTTTCAAAAACTTTACCCACCATGAACAAAGGGTCTGTAATCTTTGAGGAAGAAAATGTAGCCCTCCTTTTCACCTTTGTAGGTAATCCCAGGCCATATATTCAGATACTATCACAACTTTTCAAATCGGAAATGTTCATTACAAGAATGCTGAAGTTTCTGCTCCATATTTAAGAGAACTTACAACGTAAGGAAAAAAAAAAAAAGCTGGTCTATCTACTCATAAATGAATCTGTCATAAAACGTAATAGTTAGTCTTTTCACTTAGAAACAGACCAGAACTTAATCACAGGAAAACATTCTTTCACAGAACAGTCTAAAAGAAAATAGAACAGATCTGTCCATTCTTATCTCAATGACAATTTCCTTGAATACAAATAGAGTCATTACTTCTGCCATTATTTGGGACTGTTTGTGTACTAATCTTAAATGAAAACATACCAATGGTAAGTTTTATCTCAAAAGACATATAAGTCATTAATCACCCTAGGTTTCTCCTGAAGCCAGTGATGAGAAATGACACTTTTGGAAACCAGTTAATCTTAGCTCCATATTTTAGGAGTTGAAACAGTCCCTCCAGAGGCTTATTTTTCCCTAGATAAAGATGATGAGTCTACACTTAGGTAATGTTTAAACACTTAAGCAGACTGGTAAGAAAAGACTTCTCAGAAAAGTCTTTTTTGTATATATGTTCCTCTTGAGGAAAACATTCACAGTTAAAGGCCTTAAGAACAGTAACAATAATGCAGGACAGGTGATGTAGTTAATAAGTCTCAGTAAGCTGTGGCCTTTTCATTGCTTCAATTATAGTTCCACTAACAAAGGCACAGAAGCCCTTCAGAGGTTCTGTTCTCTGTCAAATAGTTCAACAACTGGGTTGTCTCAGAAATAATTTGCTACCTCTACGATGTGCACTATCCATTTATTATTAAAACTGTTATTTATATCTTTGACTTGTCATTTAAGTAGCTGGGAATATTTGCCCATAGAATAAACTGTATTCCTATCCTTTTTCCCCCTTACCGTTCTATATTCTTCCAAATCATATTCACATGAAAAAATGGTTAAGAATGGTTAGTGAAGTATTACTCTGTCAGATTCAATGTGCTAATTTGTTCATCATTCACCAATCAACTATGAAGATGTTTCAAAGATGAGCCTTTTGGGGAGATGTGTCTAATTTACCTCATTCTTCAGGTTAACAGCAGCAGCACTTATTTGCAATGTTCGCTAATGTTAGATAGGTGCAAACTAATAGTAGATAATAATTCACTGTATGTTATGGCTTGGCTGTGAAATATCTAGACATGGGTTGAACAGTCTTACCAGGGTGGCTTGTAGGGCCCTGGCCTTACCATTAGACATAGTCTCTTTCAGCATTGCCAAACCGCTATACTCAAGGAAAATCACTATGATTTTTTATGCCTTTCATATGTGGCACGCCTAGAATATTTGGATCACAAATATACTTTGAAGCAGCCTGAGCATGTTTATTGCACTATAAAGGAAACAGTGTTTTGCATCACACAATGCTGGATTGCAAAACACAGTGCAAAATGAATGATTTCTGTATCCTATACCACAGTCATAGGTGCACTGCTTCCTAATCATACTGTACCCACTGCATCTGCATTATACTTAGGGTGGCTTCAGCTGCAGATTCAAAGTACAGTTTTCAACTTGTGTAAAATGCCCTGCTTCATATATTTATTTGCACCAGGTTAAAAGCCTAGGTGCTCGTTCTCTGCATGCAAAGATTCCCTACAGTCTCCTGTCAATCCAAGAACTGATCTACCTCTCAGACAAATGAAGTTGTCCTCTGCTCCCACTTCTTTACTGCACAGGGACTCTGGGAATCAGTAAATATTTTAAGAACATCTAAGATTGTAGTCACATCAGAAAAACAAAAGAGTGCCATTAAAACATGATCCTGAACTAAATGGCGTGTACTAAGGACAATACTATTTTCTGTCTAGAAACCAAATATTCCAGACACGGTATATGGTGTACACTCTGGACTAATCATATTTGTACATACATCGTGTCTGTGTCCAGAGCTAACCTGAGCAGCCCAGGCTACAACAACTATTTTATGAGCTCACATTATGTAATGCTTCCGCAAACCAAGTACCATCCAGGCTTGGAAGAAAGCAAAAATTTTTTACTGTGAGGGTGGTGAGGCACTGGAACAGGTTTCTCAGAGAAACTGTGGATGCCCCATTCCTGTTCAAGTGTTCAGGGTGAGTCTGGATGGAGCTCTGAGAAGTCTGGTCTAGTAAAAGGTATCCCTGTCCATGGCAGTCAGTGTGTAGCTATGTGATCTTTAAGGTCACTTCCTATCCAGACCATTCTATGATTCTGTGATGTTATGATCTCAGATTCACAAGAAAAAGAAGCAAAGTTTCCAGGTGCTTTATGTCTAAGAAAAGCATCATGGTCCTCCTAGTACTGGTGGTAGGGAATGGATTAGTTTGCACTACCTGAGGGTCTTTAAACAACTCTTACAATTGCTATTTGATGTGTCTTGCAGGGTCGCAGCCAACCCTATCCTTATTCTGATGTCAGTGCTCTCAGTATGCTTCCCTGTCCTTAGTCTCAGTAGTACCTCACAGCTGCAAAAACCACGGTTTTTATTTTTATAACAAAATGGTAACACAATTTTTTGATACTAATGTGCTATTGCACAGAAAAATCTCTGTTGGTTTGAATACTGGTGAAGTCTGCAAACAAATTCAGTATCTCTAAGTCCACTGTGCTTCAAACAAGTGCTGCCTTTAGCCACTAATTTGTTTATGTGCAATTTTGCAATGTGCTTTCAGAAAGAACAACTGTCTTCAGGCTCCAATCTAGATATAATCATTACTTTATTTTTATTATTACTTTTAATTCAATCTGGAGAGCTACAGTATAAAAGTTGCCAACAACAATGACTAGATTTGAGCATTTAGAACTAAATTACAAAATATAATGAGAAGAGGTGGACTTAATTTGCATTTACCATAAAAAAAGAAACTGGACATCAGCCAGTGTTCAGACTTATTAACACTCAAAAATGCTGTCACAGCTCATGTGTACATGGGACATTAGTCATGCATTTTGTTAATCTAACATAATATGGAGCATAATTCATCAGGACATCAAAATAATAGCTTTTACTCCATTTCTCCATCTATGTGAGGATATGCACAATAGACTTTGCAGTTATACATGCACTCTATTAGAGCTAATTGAAACTAGATGATACAATTAATGTGCTTCTTAGCAAAAAGCATTAACATTTAATGTAAAATTCTAATCACAACAAAAGAGAGTAACATTGGAAGGTAATGTGGTGTATAACTGCAAAACATTCTTTTTTATTTATTGAAAAATAAAATTGAAAAAATAGTTACCAATAAAGGAAAACAAAAAATATCAAAACCATCAACTAGACCAGCTGTTGCCTCCAGCTTTGCTCACTACATTCTTATTTTCCACGGAAACGTGGCATTTCGGTCACTTCCAGAAGTGATGGGTACACTAACTCCCAAGATTTAGATGTGACACAAGATAAGGGAACAGGTGATCATGGTATGAATAAGTTGTAAAGATAATCCATTCTCACTGTACACAGGGCTGTTACAAAAAAATTATGTTTAGACTTTCGATTTAGGAAAGCATTCAAATGATGTAATGAAACGATCTTAATTTTTCTGTTGATTACGATTAGTTTTTATGCAAACAACAGTCAGGACTGTAATTTCTGACTTTTTCCAGAATACTGAAAAAAAATATATCTCATGTTAACCCTTTCTTCTGATTCACAGGTTTTATATCTCATTTCTTCAATTTTGTTTTTACACATGCAAAGAAAAACAGAAAAACTAAATTCAAGGTATTTGGCAAATGGTAGCATGTTAGAGGAATGTTTATGGATAAAGGTCTCAAAAAATGTAATTCGCCATGAAGACTGTAGCTGTATGGAGTAATACAGATGAAGTCAACATAAGAAGCACATTATACAGTATAAATATATACTATAAGTAAACACCAAGAAATTTGGGACTGATTAGCAGGAAATACTAAAAATATTTTAAATAAATGTTGCAGTTTTGTATATTTTTTGGAGTGTAGCCTTGGAGAATGAAATCATCTAACTTAGTGCAGAACAAAAGACCAACAGACAACATAATCTATACTGGGTAAATTAAACAAAAAAAGAAAATACTCTCTCTTCCTTTCCAGGATTCTAAAAGTCTTCAGGAAATCTGAATATTTGTCTGGATCTTGGCTTGACTTCTCAAAAACATGAGAAAAGTTAAATTTACCTACTCCAAGAGTGTTGCGTAAGAGTTGTTCTGTGATATTGGAAAGTTAGGGAGACAGGTCGAAGAGTTAATGTTGGGTTGAATCATTGATAATGTTTGGGGGGAGGGAAAGAGAAGTTGGAAACATGGCTTAAAGACTGAATTTGCTGATCCTTCTGGGATTGTAAAGGGGAAGGAAGGCGAATTAGCAGCTGCTGCTCAATGAATGCACTAAATAATTCCTTGTTCCTCTCAACAGAATGATCTGCAAACTTCTCAAAGGAAATGTAGATATTAAAGCTGTGACAGTCCCAGGCAACTGCCTACTTAGTCTGCAACTAGGTTATTAAAATAGTTTGGTGGGAGATGGAAGTCATGAAGAAATAAAAAGGAAAAATAAAGAAACATTGGACTTTCAGGTGCAACTGTAAATTGTTTCTGAGCTTGATTTGCAGAGCTACTTTCATTGAAAGCTGAATTGGTATAGAATTTTTTTTAAAAATAGCATTGAAATTGATTTTTTGTTTGTTTTTTGGAGGCTGTGCTTTGTTTTTGTCTCATGTTTATACATAAGTTTCCTGGAATCTCTTGAAAAGTCTGTGTGTACACACTACCACATTCAGCTTGACCCTTTCTCACTCTCTGGCTGATTAATTAGCTTTGGCATGGATACGAGGGCAAGGAAGATTTGGAAGACTTTTATTTGCAAAAGGGACAGAAGTATGTCTCTAGTCCTCTTTTAACTCTGCCGAAGACCCCTCCCGAGCAAATGCAAGTGGTCAGATGGAGCAAGTTTCTCCCATTTCCTCTTCTAATGAAGTGGAAATACCTGATGTCCTTGACTTTTCTCCCTGAAATGCAAAATTGGCTGAAATGGGAAGAGATGAAAGGAGCTTCTGTGTCTTTTCTCTGTGCTATGGGAAAACAAGTCGCCATGATGTTTGCTTTATGCAGAAGTCTTTGCTTTCTTTTGTACAAATGCCCTCTTATTGCACAACAATTCCTGCAGAGGCAAACTTCAGTGACACACTGCTTTCCCCATACCAGGAGAAGCCAAGGGAATTAGGATGTAATGCCTTCTTTACACTCTTCTGTCAGGAACAGACCTACTGCTATAATGGCAGATTTCACTCAGACTTCATGGGTCCCGAGTGAACATCTTGTTCCGGGTCATAAATGTCTATTGCACTTTACTCCAAGCTTTGAGGTTCACCATCCTAAGGAAAAAGACAATATGCCTCAGATGGACAAAGGATTTAACTTCCTTTTTTATAAGTCTGAAACAAAGACAAGGAAAAAGTATGGAAATTGCTGCAAACAAAAGAGAAACTACATATTACTAGTGCATTTGATTGGACAAATACACAAGAATTTTATTGAAAGCAGATGTTTCAGCTTGGAACATTAAGTCTATTTTAGAAAGAAACGAGGGGAAAAGCATGTAAAATCAATTTACACTTTCAGAAGACAACCCAATCATTTATAATCTTTGCATCATTCATAATTAATTCAGATTATGAGTCTAAAAACAGAATGAAACTGTCATATAAGTACTTCTGTGAAAGCATCAGTAGCATACTTAATGTTTTCTATAATATATTAAAAATGAGGTAAAAGAAAGATCACTTAAAAGAAAGAAGAGTTATTCCATGCTGCATTTTAGAAAGGAGTTGAATTTAGTTTTAGCATAACATTAGTATTGTACTACAAAATTGCACTAAATGACAGTGAGTGTTTTTCAAAATGTAAGTACTGTGGAATTGTTATATGTGAATTTGAATGCAGTGAAAGTAACAATATGCTGTCACTTGAAAAAAATACTTCTTTTTTCCAAGACACACTGACTAGAAACATGTCACATTAAGGCTTTGTGATTTTCATACTCTACATTAATAATGTCTAAGACCACTTGAACAATTAGAAGAGCTGGGAAGAGCTATTTTAAACATTCCAGCTTTCTATAAAATAATAATACATAGCCAATTGATAATTAGCCAGATTAAGGGATAAGGAATGCAAATTATCTCTGTCTTAATATTTTCCAGATGACATTTCAGATTTTGACCCCCATTCAACCCCTTTTTGCTGAAGGAGGAAGGAAGCTAATCCCAAGTGGAATTCTCATGATGTAAAATACAAGCCTTTTCCTCTCGTAAAATGATAAACAGGTACATCAGAATGAGCATTTTTCTCCATCAGTTCTTTGACTAAATCCCTCCTTAAGTAATATGAAATTTACCATAAAACCTGTCAGTTTATGTCTCATAGAGTTCTACCTTGCTCGTGAGTTCTCTCCGACTGACCTGGTTTACTGAAAAAACTATAGGTATTGACGAGAAATTATATGAAAGTGGCTGGTTTTGAAATCATGAAGAAGAAGAAGGAGTTGATTGAGCAAGTCTGAGAATATTTTTCATTCAAAAAATTCTTCTGGAGGGACAGGAAGAAGGTGTGACAAAGGACATTAAGGCACCATTTTACCAAGAGTGGCACTTTGCAAAAGAAAGAGGAGTGTAATGAAGGGCAAGGTCTGTTGGGACAAACAAAGATAAGCAACAAACACCGAAACTATATTCTTCAGCTGGAGAATGCTTTAGTCATTAGCTAGACAACTGTTATGTTTTTCTAAGATGACCATGTATATTTTTCTTATAGTTTCATTCATATGCAAGTGTCACTGTTTTATACTCAAAGTACTTGGTAAAATGAATGTTTTCTCTATGCAGCTGCCTAGGAAAAACATGCAGCAAGACCAGAAATTTTGATTTAGCTTAAATTAATGTTGTCTTTAGTCTCAAGAGAGACCAATAATTATTCAAGTATTGCCTGTAAAAAAAAAAGATCATACAAAGTCAATTTTTCTGAGTGTCAAATGTGGTTTGTGTTTTCAGTTTTCTTTTTCATACACTTTCTTTGTTTGAGTCTTTGGTTTATTTAAGTTGTTGTACTTGGTGAGCCATTAAATTGGCTTAGGAATGAATTTGAGTGACAGCAAAGCTTTTATGAAATAAGAGCTCCCATGCATTTACTGAAAGGTATGAGCAGATAACTGATATGGAAAAGAAGTGAGTTTATACTTCTTTCATACGTGAAGGTCAGATTCAGGTTCAGAAATGAACTGGGGTGCTACTGAACACAGCTTTAGGCACCTCAATACCTGGTGGACTTCATAAGCTTGAGCAGTGTATGTATGTTCTCTGTGCAAGCATGGGTAGAGCTATGGAGCCTAGGAGTGAAGTTCAGCATGGCTAGTTCATGGCTGCTGGGAGTGATGGAAAAATCTGAAGAAGAAATTCTCCTAACTTTTCTGAATACTGTGTCTGATTGAGCCTCTGAAGTGGGCATCGTACGGACATCAGTTTTCTCAGTCTGAAAATTTCTTTTGGAGATAGTATTGAGATCTACATTAGAGTACAGATTGAACTAAACAGCATGAGTGAATGTGTGCTTTCAAATTAAACTGCCTGAAGTAGTGACTGTAAGTTTCATAGGACCAGTGAGAGAATGAACATTTGAGAAGTTATGTCTATGGCTCAGGGCTCAGTGGGGTATACCCCAGAAAAAGGTTTGCTTTACTTACATTTAAGGCATGTAAGTAAAGCAAGTATCAAGTGAAAGTGTAATGAAAAAAACCGACCACAGTAAATATATAGAATTCAAAATTAAATGATAGGAAGCAGAATTGTTTAACTCCCAAAATGGAGGACACAGCATTTAAATCCATTTCCCCCACACACACAAGTAATCTGAAAAAGGGGTTGGATTAAGAGGCATTCAAAGTAATGCAGAGCCTAGTGGTCAAGATTAATATATGTGAGTTTCCAGAAATTCTGAAAAAGAAGTGTGATAGTGATTGGGTAATAAAGTTATAAATGAAATTCAGTAGAATTTTAATATGAAATTAAATACATGGGAAAACAAATCTCTTATTTAACCTATATTGTGTCTTTTTTTACCTGTGTAGTGATGGGCTCCTGAACTGATTATATGCTCTTAAAAATTGGGAGAATATAATATTTACATTATAAAGATAACTTTGTAAAAATGTGAGCTCTATGCTAGGTGGCAGAAAAACAAAAAAAGAACCTTATAAATTATTACAAATGAAAGAGAGGACAAAACTGCAAAGTATCAGTACATAGTGTTATATATCTACAATTTTGAATACAGATTGACTCTGTATTGGTACTGGTAGTACCGAAAATTATTTAGAAAGGGGTAAAAAGTATCATCAACTTCCATAAGACTAGGACTCATCAGCCTGGCAAAAAGTTTACCAAAATGGAATATGATAAAGGATTAAAGAATCATGAGTGGCAATGAGAAGATGAATAATGATGGATAATGTTCACTGCAGTTTCCAGTGCAAAAGCAGAGGGACATTAAACGAAACTGGAAGGTGGCCAGTTCAGATGAACGAATCAGGATATTCTTTGTACCAGTTTATAATCACTGTGTTTTGTGGAAACTGTAAGATTATCCATGTTCAATGGAGGAAACTAATGGAGGAGGACTCCTGTGAAACACAGAAGAAGGATTTTAGATTCCATTAAACAAGTGCTGGGAAACTAGGAAAATATTTTGGGGAAATATCACAGCAGAACCATTGAGTTTTTACATTTTTATATACCTTGTCCAATATAAAAGTCTGATTTGGCAGTCATATCCACATCAGCATGGGTTCAAAATCCAAATCTGCAGCAGAATATTCCCACCAGTGAGCTCTAGAAATTTATTTTCTCTGTCTTGTGCCATAAGGTCTTTCCCTTGTAAACAGGAAACAGAGAATGTAATTTTGAATCTTCATGGGCTATCCTGGGAACTGAACCTAGCATCTTGGTACCAGAGTGTAACCCTGAGGGATTGTTATTTTAAATGAAATTACTCTGCTTTTGTTTCATCAGACACTGTCAGTATGTGAACTTTCAGAGCACGCATAGAAAATGCAGCATTCAGGGAACACACGCTTTGCTCGTTAGATGGTAGCATTTCTAGGTGCTCTATACCTACGATAATCAGCAACCAAGTATCAGTAAACAGCCAACCTTTATGAAACCAAATGGAATGATCTGGATCATCAGATTTTTGTTGTCCTGTTGTAGAGCCAGTAAAGGGGCGGGGGGGGGGGGGGGGGGGAAATGTTCTGGATGTCCCAAATACATGGGAACAGTCCCAGTGTTACAAGCACATGTCAGGCCATATTCTCATTTCTACATTCTGAAGATCAGTCAAAATTCTATGACCAGTTGGTAGATCTTCATTGGTGTGCTATACTTTTAGCTGAGGCTGTCTCCTTTTTCTCTGGTGTTTAGTCATTTGATGCATGTGATCTGAACAATCATAACATTCTCTGCCTTGAATTTTAATTATATTCAATCAAATCCCAGCTTCTACGTGCATATATCATTGGAAGCAATAAGGTTGTCATGGGAGTTTGCAGAATCATGGATTGTAAATTTAGGAGTAATTATGTTTTTATTATTAGATTCTGTTCTCAATGCACATTAATAGCATTTCTGCAGAGATTTTAGAAGAGTGCATATTTTTCCTCTTTAGGTTCACTTTCAGGGGACAGCTTATAGATTGTCTGTAGTTATTGTTGGGTTTTGTGTAATTTCTGAAATTTTAGTCCTGCTAAGTACCCAAGACAATAAACGCAAGAAAAATCTTTGTGGATATATCCAGTGCAAACCTTGACCCTTGTCCTGTCAAATGCATGTTTTATTTCTTTAGGGTCATAGGGTTACGCTACTATTACCAGAGAAACAGATAAATACTGCAATGTTTGCAATAGAGAAAGTTGATGATATCTCATTTACGAAGTGGATATGCCTATTAAAGGGATATTAATAATTTGATAGAAGATTTTGCATGGAATTAATCAAACAAAATGCTCTTATCTCTGCCTAATGCACACTGAAATGAAGTAGCTACATAATAGAGTCTCTATATCTCACTGGTATGCCCACATATTCAGAGATGCTTGAAGCATCCTTTTCCTGTGAGACTATCTATTGCTCAGGAAAATCTCACATACTTGTTAAAAAACTACTAAAAGTTTATTGAGCATAATAATAATAAAATCAATACTATAAAAATGTTCTGAGATAGTAGAGAAACATTAGTTCTAACAGCCATAGAAAATGCTGTTACAGAATCAGCTAGAACACTTAAAAGTTATGGACTATTGTTCTATTTCTCTGCTTAATAAGACTTTACTTCAGTGACTTATGGGTGTGATTTAATTTTCAGACAAATCTTTCTGTTGTGAAACAAAATTCACTGTACCATGGGTCAATAGGCAAATACAAAATTCAAAAGACACCAGGGAACAGAGTTAACAAGTTAAAATTAGAGGATTTAAAGGGTATGATTATTCACTTTTGTATGACTTTTATGTCAGTGTCACCCCATGTGTACCAAAGTGAATTGGATCTAACACATGTCCGTTAGGAAAAAAATATAACCAAGGCAACCACTTTATAAAATTCAACATTGATTCATACATACAGTCTATTTCTTTTAATCAGAAATAAACCACTTTTTAAAGTTAATAATTCTCTTGTTTCTTACATATCTTTTGCTGGTAAATTTCTGACCCATTACATAGATATCCATTGGTAATCCCTTTATTGTAGTTAGCACTTTCTAGTGGATCTCTCATTTTTTTAGCATAAATGTTCATTGGAGGAGAAAAGAGTATCTCACTTTCTCTCTAGAAAAGACTCCAGTTTGGTGACAGGTACATGCATCTTGTCAGCAGGAGAAGTAGATTCAATTCCTCAATATAGAGAATCAAGAATGGAATCTAACCACTTTACCTGCCATGTGACTATTTTTCCTTTGTCATAGGGATAAAAACACTCCAACATCCTATATTTTTATAAAGGACATGCTTGTATTTTCATAGTTTTGGAAATGAACTAAATTATACTAGGAGATAATCCTTTAAAACATCAAGCTCTCCATGCAAACCTCCCGTCAGTAATGGCAATAACCAACCAGCACCACTTCTCTTACCTCAAAATCATGCAAACTGTGAATACTGATCAGCCCCAGATTTGCTGCAGTTTTGCTAGTAGAAAGATGTCAATTAACATGTCCAGTCCACCCTTGTTTACCCAATGTGATCACTTGCCTTGACTTCACCATGACTTCAAATTTATTTTTGACTGGAACACAAGCCCAGTTATAGAACAGGAAAGAATTTTCTAAAGGGATTACTCCCCTTCCTGAAGGCATGTTCTTCAGATATGAATGTTATATTAGTGATTCATAGCACTTGTAAATTAGGTATGTACAGAAATATTCATGATCATTGAACTGCAACTACTTACAGAGGAGACCTACTGCAAAAAAATACAGCCCAAACATGACCCACCTAAAACAATTCTGAGTTGTGGTTTTGGGATTCAAATGGCACTAAACCGGGAGGAGCTGTCGACTTGCTTGAGGGCAGAGAGGCCCTGCAGAGAAACCTCAACAAATTAGGGAGATGGACAGTCACCAGCCGTACAAAGTTTAACAAGGGTGAGTGCCGGATTCTGCACGTGGAATGGGGCAACTTTGGTAGTGTGTATAGACTAGGGAATGAGAGACTGGAGAGCAGCAGGTCCTGGTCAACGGCAAATTGAATGTGAGTCAGCAGTGCCCTGGCAGCCAGGAGAGCCAACTGTGTCCTGGAGGCATCAGGCAAAGCATCACCAGCTGGTTGAGGGAGGGGATTGTCCCGCTCTGCTCTGCACTGGTGCAGCCTCACCTTGAATGTTGTGTGCAGTTTTGGGCACCACAATATAAAAAAAGACATTAATCTATTAGACAGTGTCCAAAGGAGGGCAACAAGGATTGTGAAGGGTCTGAAGGGGAAGCCTTAAAAGGAGCAGATGAGGTTATTTGGTTTGTGTTTAGCCTGAGGGAGAGGAGACTGAGGGGAGACCTCATTGCAGTCTACAACTTCCTTATGAGGGGAAGCAATAGGCAGGTACTGATCTCTTCACTCTCATGACCAGTGACAGGACTCAAGGAAATGGCACGAAGCTGAGTTGGGGGAGGTTTAGGCTAGATATAAGGAAAATGTTTTTCACCCAGAGGATGGTTGAGCACTGGAACAGGCTCCCCAGGGAAGTGGTCACAGCACCAAGCCTGAGAGAGTTCAAGAAGCATTTGGACAATGCTCTCAGGCACATGGTGTGACTTTTGAGGTGTTCTGTGCAGGGCCAGGAGTTGGACTTGATGGTCTCGGTGGGTCCCTTCCAACTCAGCATATTCTATGATTCTAAGATTCTATGAAACACTCCAGGAATACTCAAATACTTATAAAGATATAAAAGCTATAGAAACCTAGATAAATCAGACTACTTCCCTGAGCAAAGGTTAGGCGTATAGCTGAGAGTTACATGATCAGAAATGAGTGGTATGGCATCAAACAAAGCTATCCATGGTAGTTGTATAGCTAGTCTTTATTCAATTATCACACTGCTTGTAGTATTTGTTACCTGGAAATTATTTGGGAAGAGGAAGGAAGAGGTAGTTGAGAGCACAAAAGAAATACTAGCTCCTTTTTCTTTGTTGTTTTCAGCTGTCTACTCCTATCTTTTCTCATTTTTCCTTCACTTCTTCCATGCCAATAAGTGCAAAACCTTCCTTCCTGGATAAATGATTTGAGAATCAAGAGCAAATGTTTAGTATTTGACAAGATAGCACCAGAATACCACCTCCTGCAAGAAGAAAGGAGAGACACACAAACAGAAGCAACTGAACAGATGATATCAAAGTTGTAAGTGAAAGAGTCATTTCACCTAACTTTGCATTGTCAACATCTGTACCTGAGGTAGTCTTTTTAGGATCTCTTTATATTCATTGAAAAAGCCAGGTTAATCTGCTCTCTAAAAGTTACTCACTTTGTGGTAGTTCAATTCAGAAAAGGAGGTTTGGGGGACTAGCTCAGACATAGATGTCTCTCAAACAGCCAGGTGGATACCAACGTAATTCTGTTGTACTTGTAGCTTTTCCAAATCCAGAACACAAAACTTCTGAAATGCCACGGTGCTACATGGACAGTGGCCAGGAAAACAAACAAGCAAACAAACACCTACAGCTCAGATGAGCCCATTTCTTCAAAGAATACCACTACTGTTATTATTCATACATTAGAAAACTAATACTTAGAACATTAGAAAAATCCGAAGATCACTCTTCCAATTTTTTCAGGCCAGTATGGTACCTGTTGATTTTTAAGTTGATAAACTTTTTAAGAATCTGCCCCTGGGGTTTCTTAAGTCCTTTAGATTTTTATTGAAAGTTGGAATCACAGCATCCATTTATGCTTAATTTGAAATTTTCTTGTTTTAAAACCTGTTCCAAAGAAAATAATTTTAGAGCACTGTGGTACTCTTCTTTTCTGGATTTTGTTTTGCAATTAATCCTCTCTCTCCTTCGGAAAAAGAAAAGATTTAGTACTATCATGCCAAGTTAATTAATCACTGCAACTTTTTGACAATGATGTTGCTTCCAATTATCTTCCCTTTAATTGTTTTGGTTTTGTGTTTTGTTTTTTGGGGGTTTTTTTATTTCAGTGCGTCATATTTCCTTACTGTTTTTGTACTGCCCTCTGTTCAGCTACATTTGGGGGTGGGGAGAAAAACTTTGTTAAAATCCTGATAAACAGATAAAAACATTATGGAGGACATATCTCTAAAGAATGATCCTTCCCTCACTGTGCAAGAGACTCCAGGTTATGATGGACTTTAACATGTATCTTTTGGGGCTCATATGCAACTTTACTTCACAACGATATTAATCCAAGAGATTTGTGCGTATTTCTTGCAGTGAACATGCAGAATGAAATCTTAGCCCTTACCTTTGCAGAATGAAGCCAACAGCATAACTCCAATAGTCCATGATGGACCTTTGGGTATCTGCAATCTACCCTCCAGATTTGCCCGTGCTGAAAGAGTGGATCTTAATTTATATATAGCAGTTTTTCCTTTTAAAAGCAGCTGCCATTTATGCTGTTTCGTATAACCAAGAGAATTGCCTTCATTCCTGACAAAGGTCCCGTGCAGGACTGCTCTCACTGCAAAGAACTGCCACTGCAGTCACTAATACAGAAACTGCTTGCTTGTTAGGGAACAACATGCCCCAAAGAACAGCAACTCCCTCAAGGATACAAGGGATTTTTCCAGGAACTAAAAACATTGATTATCAAGAAAGTATCCATGTCATTTAGACATTGGTTTGGCACAGCTTGTGCTCCCAACAGCACCGTATTACTGTGTGGCACATATAGGGCAGTATGCATACGTTTGACATTTTTTTGTGTTTGCCTCTTGCACATACTCAGTCTCGTGTTGCACATGATCACTTAAAACATTAGCTGATTTAAAATTCCCCTGCACCTTTTTTAAGAATTAAATGTTTGTGTCATTTGAGGTAGAGAGGTTAATTTTTCTCCTTCATCTAATTAGTGTTTCTCTTCTGTATTCTTAGACCAGTGACTTCATCATCAAGCTTTACTGTCTCATGTTAATAGGCTCTCTAAAATAACAGTTTTTCTTCATAATCAATGGACAGTTTTAAATGTAAGATATTACAAAGTTAATCTTTAATTTCTGTGTCTTAGTGTGCTTACTTTTTAATATCTGCTCATGCTTAGGATATTCTTAATAAATAAAATAACACATCACTTCAGGTCAGGAATTGAAGATGAAACTAATACTTTTCAAAATCTAAAATAAAATTTTCTCTTAGACTGAAGACTGTATTAAGAATAGATCAGTTTTAAATCTCTTTAATTTTGGAGTAGACTTCTTGGGGGAAGAAGAAACAAACAAAAAACCACCAAACAAATAAAACCCAACAACTTGTCTGACAAACTAGAAACATTAGGGAAATACACAGCCAGAGAACACCTAACATAGAAATATTTTCATTTGGACTGTATTTCTTCATATGACTGCATTTTCATTTGTACAGGACTTTGATCAGTGTCTAAATGTGCCATAGGGGGGAAAAAAAATGAAAAATGTTCATTGTGTTTTGGACTGCAAGTGCCATCTTAAAATAGGCTCAATAAATATATTTTTAAGAAATATTTCTTTACAGGCCTTGACTTTTATATTAAGGAACCAAGTGCCTCAATATACTGCAAAGAATTTTTACTGTAGTACATATTACTTCTACTGCTCCATTCTTTCAAACGGAACACAGTGATAAGCCAGTGACAAGAAATTGTATTGAGGCATTCTGACTCTTTCATTTCAGCCCAGGACTTCTTAAGCACTTCTTTGTGAGAAGAAAAACTATTCAGTAACTGGGTTTTAACCTTAATTTAAGTTCCTTAATTCAAGTCTAGAAAAGCTCACTTTTAAATAAAAATTCTTGTGTGAAGTTCTACATATAACTTGTCAGAAGGGTTTGGGATACTGAGATTAAAATCCTTAACCACAATGGGTAAAGTTGCTGAAGCACATAGTCCCTCTTTACTTTGAGAATTGTACAAGCTGAAAAATGTTACAAACGTGCTCAAAATTAGATAATTACCTTATGTCATGTTGAATAAATACTTCTTCATATTTCCTGGGACTGTTTCCATTTTTGAGGTTTAGTTTAGCGTACAGATTGGATATTTGAAAGAATATCTGTGAGGAGAAAGACAGGTTATGTTATTTAGTACTAGTTCCTTCATTTCTAATAACCACACTGTTCAGAGCAAAGGACAAGGACACTGTGGTTGATATTCTGTGTATGGGCAAACATTTTTAAAAGTAAATAAGGTCTCCACTGATGACAAATAGCACCTTTTCTGACTATGACAGATAACCATTCAGTGACTTTTCTATATATCCACTGCACAAATTCTATTTCATCAGCCTGATAAGGAAAAGTGATAGCAGATAGAAATCTGTGTCAACACAAAGTAAATTAAAAACAGGGATCTTCCATCTGATAGTATCTTTTTATGTAATTTAATTTCTTTAGCTAATGTTCTGTGTTTTACTTCAAAAGGTTATGGAAAAAGTGTGGCTGATGGATTATAAAGGAAGTAGAAAAAGCTGCACAGAAGGGCATAACATCAAATGTAACAAAAAGTGGTCGTTATAGTATGCATTATAAAACTCCATTTGATGTCACTCTATAAAATCTCTATTTTCCCTTTAGCTTTAGAAAAAAACCCTAGATATTAAGAAGAAGAAACATATTCAAATTTATGAGGATTGTCATTGCCCATTTCCTGTGAAGTACTATGGCCTAATGTCAATAACATATGCATACTTCTTGCTCTTCGAACTTTTCTTTATGCTTGTTTTTAGATGTTATTTGACTCACCCCATGGATTTTAATATTCAAGGAACTCAGGGGAACAAAATGGAAAGTTTTAAAATGGGAAAAGAAAATTCCATGTAAAATTCCTATTAACCATGGTTGGAGATCTTTATTTAATTCTCTGTGGTTTGTATTGAAAATTCATTCAAAAATTCTAACAATGGAGCTTTAGTAAATTAGTGATCCATTCCAAAAGGTTTTCAAAAACATCTGGCATTTCACAAAAAAATAAGCAACAATTGGGCTATTGAGTATTTCAAAGGAGATAGAAACATACTGATTTGTCACAAATAGTAGTGCCGATCACTGTTTATCACCAATTACTTAGAAAGATGTTTAAAGAGAGCAATACATATAATACACATCCTATTTGTAAAATCAAGCATTCTATGGTAATCAACATTGTCTTTAACCTTGAATCAACTGACAAAATATGATTATAAATATGATTATAAATACATGTTCTGAGAATAGAAGAGGCAACATAAGCAAAGAGCACACAAGAATATATTAAAATTACTTTTAAAAATAGATTCCATTATAATAATTTGATGATCAACAACTCGTTCAGCCATTGTTTGTATGCTACGATTTTTTACCAAATTAAACCATTCACAGACAGCCAGACTGCACACATACTTGCAAAAGTTAGTACCTATAACTTCTAAAATAAGTATTAATGAGAAAATGATATTCAATAATGCAACTCACCGCATCATGCTGTGAATTTTTTTCTCACAGCTGAAGGTATTATAGGCCATTAGCATGTCACCTCTTTATTGTGCATTTAGTGGTTTGAAAAATATGACATTGATAATTCTGAAAAGGTATTCTTTTACCTAGAGTTAAGATTGATCCACAATGCTTTGCTCATGCAATTTCCAGTTTTTCCATATAGGTCTAGCTGTGACATATTTCCATTCAACTCTTGACCCAGAAAATGGGCTTAAAACTTGAAAAATAAGGGAAGATTTAAATTGTCAATTCAGGACAGCACTTAAGAACATCTTTAAGTATAATTACATGATTGACTCCTACTGAATTTACTACAGTTAGATGAATTATAGTAGCTTCCTGCACTACTAATGAAATTTTGTAAGCCAAGTTTCTGATCAACAGTCTAAAGAATTCAGAGACAACCTCTTTGCAAAGCAGGTGTAAAATGGTTCACAGCCAAAGTTGTCAAAGTGCCTTTATAGAAATGTGCTATTGAATGAAAGAGCGTTGTAGACATTTGATTCACTAAAAGACTGACAAAAAAATCCCTATAGAATATAGTGGAAGACCATACCAATGACAGTAAAGTTTCTACAGAAAAGTTATCATACAATATTAATTTTATTTATTCATACATTTGTTGGTGTTTACAAATGTAATTTCCTGGGATTTAATCTTAAAAACAAACATTAAGAAAGGAAATACTAAGATATGAGCACACATACCCTATTTGAAAAAATGCAAAGACAAGAAATAAAACAAGTGAAAAACAGAGCTCAGGTTTTGATTATTTATGGAAGTATGCAACAAAACATGCAGGGTTTGGTTTTTTCTTGTTTATTTTGATTTTTTTTTTTAATATTGAACAAAACAGAAATACAGGACAGAAAATTATATGCACAGGAATTTGAAGAGATAGGAGCATTCAGAGCAAAATTTTCAGCACCTTCAAATGCCTGTCAGGTCAAAGAAATTCAAAAGGTTTCTTGTGTCTCATTATACTAAAAATTACCCGTATAGAAATCTTCTAGAACAATATAAAAACTATAGCCATTATACAAATTTTTATTTGATTTGAACTTGGACAGATGAGATCAATATTGTGTACTGAATTTTACATGGAATAAGAGTCAATTACCATCAATAGAATTAAATTAGATTATATAAATGCTTATAGTAAGGATATTTTTAATTTATTTGCCTAGATTCTGAAAGCTTCTGATAGTGGAGTGGTATAAATGAGTCAAGGAACCTGACTGCACAGAATTTTCCTTATAGGAGGATTCAGCTTTGATAAATTATCCTGTATGCGCACCGAATAGTTACTTTGAAATGAAGCACAGGATTTTAAAAATATATCTGTTTTGCTGACAGTGTGACAATGTCACTTTCCCCCGACTCTAAAGGGTTTCTCACTGGTGTAATTTTAAAGCCCAAATTCCACTAAATTGTTCATGCACTGAAAAAAAACAAAGTAATTGAGTATTTAAGAAACTTCCAATTTTCCTTGGAAATTGCTGGATATAGAAATCTCTCAGGGTACTGTCCATTTTTGGTGTATAGAAGGGCATTATTGTAATGTCCTTTTGTACTGCAAAGTCTTGTATGCAGATGAAAATGGGGTTTCACAAAAGTTTTGATTTGTCGTCCATGTTGACCAGATGTTCATCTGCTCCACAGTGTTAGCATCTGTGATGATGTCACTCTTACCTAAAATCAAGAGATTTTACAGGCATTTAAATAGATAGACTTACCTAGAATTTACCCCCAAATCCTATTACAAGGGCTCTGAGCTGTAAGATAACAGAAGGGAAATGGAGGAAGTATATATTAATAAAAATAGTCAGACAAAAAACCTTTAAGAATTGAGAGGTCTTGATTGTTGTAACAAGCCATGGTGTGTCTGACTTCGCTTTGCAATCTAGCTAATTGTGCCACACTGTTTCACAAAAGACACACAGCCCAGTGCAAGCACTCTATAAATCTGCAGCTTGAATCTTTGCTTCAGGTACTGCTAGTATTTCCCTGGAAGCCCATGTGAATGGAGCATTACAGCACTTGCAGTCACTTCAGCTGATCACAGAATCACAGAATCAGCTGGGTTGGAAAGGACCTCTGAGATCATCAAGTCCAACCCTTGATCCACTACCGCCGTGGTTACTAGACTGTGGCCCCAAGTGCCACATCCAGTCTCATCTTAAAAACCTCCAGGGATGGAGAATCCACCACTTCCCTGGGTAGCCCATTCCAATGGTTGATTACCCTCTCTGTAAAGAACTTCCTTCTTAGGTATGATTATGATTAGCAATTCATATATCATCCTAATACTAGTCGCTATAAATATAATAGGACTTATAACACAGACATTTGTGAACACGAAGCTTGGTGAGGGGTTTTTTCCAAATAAATCCATAGAAACAGGTTTGAAGCTTCTTTTACTAGTCCGTTCCTACATGCAGTCCCTAATACTCCTCATTTGAAAGTTAAGAATCTGAAAATGTTGATACAGTTCCCCCATATCTGAGGACAAGGTGAAGAGAGGGGTTTTGATCTATTCAGCAATTAAATTGTTTTCCCTTTAGTTTTGTGGTGGGTTCAGTTTAGGGGTTTTTTTTTGTAGGTTGGTTGATAGGTTGTGGGTTTTTTTCAGTAATCCAAAGCCTACTGAAATATTTAACTCTCCTCAAAAAGAAAAGAGGAGGGAACTTACAACTTAATTGCTAAATAATGTAGACCGGAAAAGAGCTGACCTTTCTCACTTTTCCTATTGTTCTATCTGGAAAGCTTTTCTGCTCCGTTACATTTTCTATTAGTGGATGTTTGAATGCATGCAGGCAGGTGTTGCAGGGATGAGAAAAGCACAAGAAAAATGGTAATTTGACACTTTGTAGCCACAATTTGGGGCAAAAATCCAAGCCGCTTCAATCAATACCTTTTACTTTTACATTGTAGAAAATTTGCTGCTGTGGTTTTTTTACCTTCCTATATTAGGGATGATACTGATTGCTACAAATGTACCAACAAAGGAATATTGATCAGGACATTCTGGAGACAAAGATAAAGTTGTCTTGTGGTTACAACATGTCTTGTTCTTAGCAGGAAAGAAGAAACAAAATGTACATGATACAGCAAAAAGCATTCCCAATGTCATTTTGTCAAGTTAATTGACATTCATTCCTTGTCATTTCCAGGAATATTCGTGTCTTTTGGTTGGCTGAGGTTCAAGCTCACAATGTCACCATGAAGAGCTGAAGAAAGGCTTAGACCCTGTTATTTCAGTACCAGAGAAAACTCAGTATCTCTTCCTTCTTTTTATTCCTCAGGTGACTGAAGCATTAGGCAGTAATATTGGGACTGTGTCCTTTGGGACAAACTCTGCAGTGTCAGAGCACTAGCACTTCCTGCCTTGGTTTGCAGGCACTGACAATAAAGGCAGGGAACAGATGCAGTGTACAAGGTAGTGTGGATTAGAAAGGCAAAGAGACTAAATATAGGGGGAGTAAATGTGATTAGTACTTGTTACTGAGTTCCTTTTGTCTTCTTACTGAAATCTCCTCTCCTCTTTGGAAACTACATATATATATATATGTACACTTAACATTCTATTCTTCGTTATACTGATCAGTTTTTCTAACATGTACCAAAATTAAGATGTCTCTACTCCCTTTTCCCAGTCCAGTATTTCACTTAGTTTTAAGAAGATACGTATATTTTCTGAATAATAAGCGATCCCCCACATAATACCCCCTTCCAAAGAGAATAGGACCTCAAACACAAAAAATTGTGAAAAAATAGATGGTAATCAGTTGCACTGTCACCAGACAAATCATTATGTTACCCACTCTGATTTTCCTGCTGTCTCACAATAGTTCTTTCATATCTGCACACAGATAGATTACTCAGCACTGAAGGAGAGCTTTCTCCAACCTTGGTCTCCAGAGTATTTCATGGCTAGTTAGCTGGACTACAATAAGAGTGAAAAAGAATGTCCCTGCAGGATGGAAGGGAAAGCAAGTACAGCACTAAACAGACTGAAATTACAAATACACAGGTGTAGTCAGCTCATCAAAATGCTCAAAAATTTGGGTTTTAATAATTTCTTTTTTCTAATTCACCATCTGGTCTTACTTTTAAGAAAATGCTGGTACTTTATTGGGCCCTGTGGTACACCTGGTAAGTATACTAATACGCTTTTCACTGAAGAGTGACCTAAAACATTTTAAAAAAAACCTAAAAAGTCATAACTTTTTTTCCAATATTTTCTGAATGCCATGAATATTGCATTACACACCAGGTTGGGGGAGAAGGAAGAATTAAAAGAGGATGATGACCCAGTGCCCAGAAAATAAGAGTTTGTAGGGTAAGTTCAATGCCCTTGGACACTCACTTAATATCCCTCTGACTTTCAGTCTCTGAAAAGGGTATGACAGCAGTTATAATTAATTTCATGCCAAACTGAAAAATATGTCAAGTATTAACTCAGACTAAAAGTCTACTGTATGTTTTATGTCCTTCTATACAAAACAAAACAAAATAAAAATTGGGGGGTTTACCCAGAAATATTCTGCTCCTTTGTTCTCATTTTCTACACACAGAAGCCTTTTGTGGCTTAATGCAGGAAGCACAGAAAAGCAAATGTCATAAAACTGAGCACACAGTTTATTTCTGAGGTGCCAGGGGCACTACTACTTTCACATTTGTTGAAAATTGCAACCAATTACATTTTTCAATAAAGTAAAAAAAAAAAAATTGATGATTGAGAATTTAAATAATGCCATCTTATAGGAGACACTACAAAGGTGACTTGGTAAACATACTGATAAACGATATATCCTTAGTTGGAGTCCCAAGAAATCTCTGATAAGATCACCCAAAACCTCTGTGATGGTGAGTAGCTGGCAGAACAAAGAAACCTTGGTGGCTTCATGACAAAGAAACAGTGACAATGAACTGACCTTCCAGGAAAACAGGAATCAGCAATAACTATTCTGGTAACTGATGCTGTGTGCCCAGCTATGTATCTACAATAAAAAAGGTCCGAAAAGCAAATTTCTGTCTACTCGGAGAGATCTTCTTTGCACTAGAGTCTTCCTGGGAATACCTGCCTGACTCCACACTACATGACACCACGACATGGATAATCATTAAAGTGAGAATTTTTCCTTCTTTGATTGAAGCAACTTGGTGAGTGTTGTAACGCTAACATCTTGTATAATACATTTATGGGGCACAAACACAGGCAAATGTTCACAAGCATATATTTGCTTCAGTAGCTGGAATGAAGTAATTGCTTTACTGTAGTAATATATATATTCATACATATAAAAATATACTTGCTCTCCTAGTGCTAATTTGGCAGTGACTTGTACATATTTACAATATATTTGGGTTTAATAACAGTAGCTTTGTAGTAACTTGCAATAAAGACATTCTCAGAAACTCAGACTTCTGTGATCTTGTGTATCGTAGAACGTTGAGAATCCCACAGTCAGCAATCTTTGCACACCTGACAGTAGGGGAACCCTCATAGGTCATGACACTAACCACTACAATGTCCTAGCAAAATGAAATTTTAAGTGGTTACAACAGTTAACGGAGAAGAGCCTTCTAGCATAATGGCAGAATGCTTAACATGTTTGATAAGGTCAATTTTCACATGTTTGATAAGGTCGATTTCCACACATTTGATAAGGTCATTCTCTGCTGTGCCCTTCTAGATAGGAATTTCTTGGTTGTTATTTACCACTCCACATTTCATCAGACTAATACCTACCAAGAAGAAAAACAAACAGGTATTTCACAGAATCATAGAACAGAGTCATAGAATCATTAAGACTGGAAAAGACCTCCAAGATCATTGAGTCTGACCTGTGACAGATCACCAACTTGTCAACTAGACCATAGCACTAAATGCTATGTTCAGTCATTTCTTGAACAATTCCAGGGATTATGATTCCTCAGCCTCCCTGGGCATCCCATTCCAATGCTTAACCACCTTTACAGTGAAGAAATTCTTCCTGATTACTAACCTGAACCTCCCATGGTGCAGCTTGAGGCCATTTCCTCTCATACTGTCACTACTTGCCTGAGAGAAGAGGCCAACCCTCATCCTGCTACAACCTCCTTTCAGGTAGTTGTAGAGAGCAATAGGGTCTCCCCACACCTCCTTTTCTCCAGGCTAAACAATCCCAGCTCCCTCAGGTCCTCATAGGACTTACTTTATAGACCTTTTACCAGCTTCATTGCCCTTCTTTGGACGCGGTCCAGCACCTCAATGTCTTCCTTCTACTTAGAGGCCGAGAACTGGAGTATGGCCTCACCAGTGCCAAGTGCAGGGGAACAATCACTTCCCTGGTCTTACTGGCCACACTCTAGAGGCGAGGATGCCATCAGCCTTCTTGGCTACCTGGGCACGTGATCGGCTCATGTTCAGCTGCTGTCAATCAGCACCCCAAGGTCCTTTTCTGACAGGTAGATTTCCAGACACTCTGTCCCTAGGCTGTAGTGCTGCATGGGATTATTGTGATGCAAGTGCAGGACCCAGTCCTTCACTGTATTCAATTTCATACCATTGGCCTTGGCCCATCCATCCAACATGTCCAGATCCCTCTGCGGAGCCTTCCTACCCTCCAGCAGATCAACAGTCCTGCCCAAGTTGATGTCATCTGCAAAATGACTGAGGGTGTTCTCAATCCCCTTGTCCAGATCATCAATAAAAATTTTAAACAGGTTTGGCCCCAAATTGAGCCTTGGGAGTCAGTCAACACCACTGTTGACTGACTCCTAACTGGTTGTAGCACCATTCACCAGCAGTCTCTGGGCCCAGCTATCCAGTCAGTTTTTAAGCCAAGAGACACTTGTCTAAGTCACAGGCTACCAGCTTTTCCAGGAGAAAGGTGTGAAAGGTGATATCAGAGGCTTTACTGAAGTCCAGGTAGACAACATCCATAGCCTTTCCCTCATCTGCTAGGTAGGTCACCTGGTCGTTTTTTCATTACATTTGTAATAAAGAAAATATTATTATTGTTTTCAATCATAAAGCTTTTTTTTTTTTTGGAATGTCAACATCCTTACAGAAGAAAGAAACCCTCTTAATAATATTTTATGGGCTGCCAGTGAGACAGAGCCATTGTCACAGCTTAATTTTCCACATCGCTCGAAATTTTAATTTTACTTCATGCTTAAAATTATGGCACAATGTTTATTATTATTAAGTTATCTCCAATAAAATATAGGGAAGCAGAGTTCCCCAGCTTGAAAGGTGCTGCCACACAGTGCTGAAGGAGGACATCACCTGAGTGAAGTCAATGTTGGGATTTACCACAGAAGTAGGGGTCAGGTCCCTAGAGGAACAATCACTAAGATAATTCGAAATGCCCAAAAAAATCTCAGTGGGCATCAAACCATTTCAAAACCAGAACCTTCATTCTCATATGGACTGAATCTGACTTATCTTTACATTGGTAGTTCTTCAGAATAAGTTGCAAAATGATAAAAGAGAGGTATAGCTCTCATAGATCTCCACTAAGTACAAAATATAGTGTTACAGTAAACATTCCAAACATATTAACACCAATAAATAAAGACAACAACATAGATGAGACCATGGATTTATTCATAAATTTTGATCCGTTTTCATTTTGTTTATGATCCCATTTAATCACTGCATGTTTTTAAGGTTGTTATAACAATCTCTTCTAATATTTTTATTATTAAATTATGCTTTATAGGCAAGTTCTATAATCTTATCAATAACCATTTCCCCATACATTTTTATAAATGAGACTTACTAGTCAATTGTGGCTACCTCCTGGTAAGATAAATATTCTAAAAGTCGAATAAACATGACAAATAAAAGTCCTCTGTTAGAAATGTATCTCCCTATTTCCAGTGATTAATGACCAGCTCTACCATTCATATTGCATTCATACTGCAGGACGTATTTGTCACTTCTCCTGCCCCAGCCCACCCTGTACCTCCTCCTTGACTACGCACTTGTCTTTCTAAAGGCAGGCAGTGTATGTGAGGAAAAAAACATCCTTATTCTTTCCCATCACTTTCCATACTGTCACATTTCTGCACGATATTCTCCTGCACCCCTGCAAGTAAAATAGCTAACCTAAGCTGTAAGCAATGATAAAATGTAAATAAACTACTTTTTAAATTGTATCTATCATTTTGCATTCATAACAAGTCTCTAGAACTGCTTATGATCTAGCATGGGCTTAAGGATTGTGTAAAGTTTTTACTTGTGTTGATAATATCTACTGTGCAATTAACATTTATTTTGACAGTGAGAAAAATTAATAGATTAGGTCAGAGAACAAGAATTTTTTTCTGTTATTTACTTTCTGAATTTACCACATTTATTCTAAATTTTGTTCTATTTATTTTTTTATGTGAACCATGCACTCAACTGTCTGTTGCCATGTCACTTGTTTTTTTGCTTTATTTCTTGCTCAGTGGTTGAACAAGCAGAAAGATATGTCACAGAACGATAGTCCCTGTCCACAACTGTGTCATGAAGCAGGGCTCTGAACAGCAACATAAATCCAACCCTTTTCATGTCTCAGAACTACTGGTTTCACCTCTCCAACTCCAAAGTTCCAGGTATATAACTTTCTTGTAGGAAAGCTTCTGCAGGTACTTGACACCACATTACCCTCTCTTGTGTCAGCTAACTGCTAGACGCATTGCTTCCAAAGTGGAATCCATGATCCTGGAACAGGTACTAAAGATCAGTATACCATATATAGAGAGATGATTACTTCTGTAAAGGGCTGCCTGAGCTGGTTAATAATAAAATGTGATGGAGGGAGCTTATCTTAAGGTCTTTCCTAATCCGTGGCAGAAACACTTCATTCAAGGCTGAGTGGAAGCAGCTGGCACCGGATAGCAAAGAGGGAACAGCCCTCCTTGTTAGCAAGGAAAAGGAGGGTCTGAGATGGGAAGAGATTTCCTGTTGTCCTTCCTCTAGCAGTTGTAACACTAGCCCAGAAGTTAGCCCTAGTACAAGTTCACTTCTGACTGTCCCTGGGAGGATTTGCAATTCCCTCCAGGTTTAACCCACAGGTACTTCCACCACAGAATCAAATACACTGCTAAGCCCTAGTTTATTGTGGTGTATCTAATATTTTCCAACCCTGAGTCAATTTTCCAATTTCTATTTTTCTTCTATTTCATCTACTGAAGCTTGTGATTCTCTACTCCCTAAACTCCGTTTCTCATCTATTCTCCTCCACTGCTCACCGTAAGCAGTTTGCACCTACTATAAGAGGTTCCATTCGACAAGGTATCATTCTTCCTGAATCATGTTTTGCCTTCAGTTAGCAATGGGAGTTGCTACATTGACCATGGGTGAAGGTTGTCTTTCTCTTGGTAACTAATTACTCATAATGATCAGCATCAGAATCAAATGACCAAATTTCCTTTGAAATTTTGTTTTCTCTTCTTTTGTGAGTTCTCAGTTTTAAGACAGGATCAGACTTAACAAGAGCTACACCAGAAGTTCCAGGGTGTCTTCACTAACTTTGTTTCTCGCAAATTCACAGTTCTTACAAGTTTTAATATTGTCTAAAAGATCACTATCCAAGGTTTCCCCCTCTGTTAGAGCTCTCTCCTAAAAAAAAAAAAAAAAGCAACTGAGAAAGAAATATAAAGTCCTGCTGCAGTCCCTACATCTTGAGCATACTGTATTTCTTGGTGCAGATGAGCCATCCACTAATAAGTTTTTCAGATTATCCAAACAAACTCTGAACTTCCTGCTGGTTCATTTCTCTGCATCCTTCTCTTTTCTCTTGTTGTCAGCAGCATGGTTCCTTCCATGCTGTTAGACCACCTGTTCAAAATAATAATAATAACAATACCCCTTACTGTTAAAAATATAGCATTTCTCCCAAGTTTACAAATTTCCCATTACACCACTTTAAAATTATCTTGGCGCAATTAACATATCCTGATTGATCCCATTGGAAGTATCCAGGCACTATAATGTAACTAGTTAGTCTCCACAGGAAGAGTCAGCCAAATCACCTGCTCACACTCATGATGGGGTCTAAATTGAATTCCGCAGCCACAAGCTCTGGCAGAAGTCACAGTTTATTTAATATCTGCCAGGAGTAAGCTGTGTTGTTATGGAAGTAGCTGCCACAATCCCTGTACCACAGTCAGTGCAAACAAAAAAGCTCAGTTTAGTGGGTATGTCACAATCCAGTAACAAACCTCTTTCCTGCAGCTGGGCTCCCTACAGCAACAGTTACCTCCAACAGAGAGATGGTTCCAAAATTAAATTGCTTTCCCTCAAATACTGAATCTAAGAGTTCCTATTTTTCTAATTACTCTCACTCCCATGGCATCCCTTCCTGGCTCCGGTAACGAGTGTGGAAGTGTCTTGTCTCTCCTCAGACATGAGGATAAGGTTATTGACATCACCCCTCAATATCTGCAGCATTTAGCAATCCCCTAAGGTTTGTTTAATTGGGGGAATTATGATTTTTTTTCTATTCTAGTACAATTTTTCCCATGGGAGAGTTTTGGATATGTATATCAACCTTTTTACAGCAGGGAGAACTGTAATAATCTCCAGCTGTGGGGAGAAATCAAATGCAGAATTTAGTTCAGTTCTGATAAATAAATAAACTATGAACTATCAGTGAGTGCTGAGTCAAGATTTGGTCAATGATATGTGCAAGTGTGGAATACAATTGTATTGTATTTTAAAAGACAAAAAACAACCAACCAAACCAATCACACATAGATACCATTGTGTTAGAGTGTAAATGCGAAGGAATAAAGAAGCAATTATTGCTCAAAAGAATTGCAGTCTAACTACATTAAGTAATATCAGTTCTTTTAAAGAATAGAGGTCTGAGTAATAGTTCATATACTCAAGATTTTTGCCAGAAGGTTATGACAGAAATACCAGAAGTGACAGAGGGAGGAAATGAAGATAGAATGTCTCAAAATCAATCTGCAATCTTAATCAAGCTTATCCTTTCCTTCCTCTGAGAGTCCTGATTAGTTGCACATGACTGATTCCAAGCTACAGCTTATTTTGAATATATTAATGATGTAGGCTGAGGCTACTCCTGTGAGTCATGATGAACAAAAATGACGCCAAAGGCTATAAACCCAACTGACCAATCAGATGAAAACCAAACAAACACAGGATTGCTTGGATATATCAACATCCTAGTTCCATGAAATACTGTCATGGATTCACTTGTTCTAAAAACTAAACACAGAATTTTTCCCTTCCCCCTGTCTCATGGTGTGGGGGTGGGGGTGAGGAGGGGGGAGGGTGATGTTTGAATGGGCAGACTGGTTTTGCCTTGGGTATTTTCAAAAACACAAAAGAAGTGGCCAACAGTTTGACATTCCAAGCTAATAGCCTTCAGAGGGGCAAAGTGGTTCCTTTGTTGGCTGCAGGAACGGAGGGTTAGGTGTGCTTGGTTCTGAGCCTACCTGTCTGACTTGCCAGCACCCTGTTTTTTTTTTTTTTTTTCGCTCTACCCCCGCTCCGCCCAAGGGGATCGGTTTTGGACTTCATCAGAGAGAAAGTTTTTTTGGGGAGGAGACAGAGATCCACCTTTGTTTCCCCCCCCCAAGTTCCTGTGGTTTATTTTTTGGTCACTTCAGCGAGGAAGGGGGAGATCACTCAGCCAGCATTGGACAAAATGAGTTCCCTTTGGGAAGAACTCTTCTTTCTTCTTGGTTTTTTTTTTTTCCCCTGGAGAGGGGGAGGGAAGGGTTCATTTCGGCCCCCATCCCCAGCACACCGGGGCCTCCACATGGTGACCGCCAGAGTCCAACAGCGTCCCCTGCCGGCCACCCCCCGAGCACAGTAGACTCTGCACCTCCAGCGATCCAACAGCGCCCCCTGCTGACTGTGATTAGAATCACACCAAAGGCACAAACTGAACTGTTTTCATTGAAAGGGATTTTTGGGTATAAGGTTATTGTTCGGTTGGGGTTTTGTTTTGTGTTCTTTTGTTGTTCTGCCAATACACATATATCCTTTAATAAAGGGCTGTTATTTTCTTTTTCTCCACACTTTCTCAATTGGAGCCTCTTATTTCGAATTTACAATTGCTTAGAGGGAAGAGTTTTGGTCTTCCTTATAACTCATTCTCCTTAGCAAAACACTTCTGTCTCATTAAACTGAGACAAATACTTACATCCCAATGATTCCTAGGACAATCAAATGGCTTCCTGAATAATTCACTTACATTGTTGAAAAAAGTTCCTCCAGAATTTATTTGGTATGCCCATGGTATAACTTCAAAAAGGAAAGAAGCATTTCATTTACATCTAGATTTCTGAATTCATGTTAGAGCCACCATTAAGCATGATCAGAAATTACCAGTGTTCATCTAATTAAAAATCTACCTTTGGGAAAATTTAAACATATCTGCCATATTTCCAAAATCAGCATCCAGCATTTTCAAAGAGATTTGAAGTATCTGTACTTTTAACAGCAAAACATCCAAAGAACAGTCGCAACTATATCAAAAGAAAATGCTCAGCATAGTCAGTTCTGTTTTTAAAGGTCACTATTGAAAGTTACATGTGTAAAAAAAATCTTGATCTTTTTTCCTTTTTGTAGGCTTTATAGAAATGTTAATTATAGCATTAGGCTTTGCTAATATTAATTTGTTGGACAGTTGTTTGGTTTTTCTTAAGTAAAAAAAAAAAGAAAAGGCAAATTGAGGTTGGTTTTCACTGTTGTTTTGTTTCATTTTTAAGTCAGAGACATGTTTTCAAGTTTGGTTAGGAACAAATTCCCACATGTCACAGGTCTGAGAGGAACATGGAACAAAAGGTCAAATTTCACTTGCTGCTACATGTTTTTGTATGGAAAACATTCCCACGATGGGAGAAAGATGTAGCCTGAGAATTACTTGTGGTGTGGGCATGGAAAAGCCTTAGAAAAAAATACAATTTAAACAGAGTTGTGAATAAAATACCAACCTAGGAGTGCTATATTCTTTCTTCTGCTGCTGTAGGTTTGCCAGGGGAGTGTTGTAGGTTATGTATTTGGGATTTTTTTAGATGTCAATGTTCATGATTTCATCTGGAAAACATATCCAAGGTAGTACTTTTTCCCAGAAAACTCTTAATTCTATCCTCTTGGCAGAAATTCAGTATCTATTGTTATTCACTACTATCCCAAATAGGTTTATTATCTTTTACATTAAATACTTTTCCCAGAACCACCTATTGACTTTAAATTTCCTATTTTCTAGATTACATTTTCTAGTTTTGTGGGGAATTTACCTTCGCAGAACTAAGAAATCATTTCGCTATTCATTTTATCATCCCAAGTCATGGTGCTGAAGTTTTTCATTTTGTTACCTATAAATCTTCTTCATTCAAATGAGGATAACTAGAAGCTCCTTAGTTTTTAATTGAAAATTAGATTCTTGAGACTCAATAACACTTTTGTTGCATCTTCTGAAGGATATTAATATCCTCTCTATAAATCAGTGAGTAATTGTTCCCAAAGTTTTCTACCAGAGGACTGTCAAGTACACAATATGACAAAAGTATAATCTTCAGCTTAGGATTCTCTCTTTCTGCTGGTGCTGGCTTAGGTTCTATTTGTGTTTCTAAAGGATGCTCTACATGGAGTAATCAATTTCAGTGATTTATTTTTTTTCCCTTAAAGAGTAACCTCTTTTTCTAACCACTGTGTTGAAAGTTTTCTGTATTTCAGATTAGTGCTTTGAAAACATAAGCAATAGTCTTCTGTGAGTGACTCCTTTTTCTGTTGTTGTTGTTGGAAGGAACACAGAAAATTTGCTTTTTCAGACAATGAGTATGTTTGTTTAGATCTGGATCACCAAATGACTGATTAGTGAAATGAACATCAAAATCAACGCTTCATAAATATGCTCACAAAAATGTAGAAATCCATGTACAGAAGCAAAACTGGTAGAACTCGAATTTCATGCTTCTAAATAAAAAAAAATCTAATCCTTTAGAAAGAAAATTGAAGACACTAGAGGAAATGATAGCTTGATTTATACAGAGAAGGAAAGAGGAAAGATTAAGCTTGGCCTTGTACAGCACATGACCCATGTGACAAAGAATAGGTTACAGCACAGTACATATGGATTTCCATGTGTGTATCTCTCTCTCTTTCTCTATCTATCTATCTATTTATCTGTCTCAACAACAGTAAACTGACAATACAATTAAGCCATAAAAATTTTTATCATAGGCCAAATTCCATTAATCTGTCAACAGTAATTTTTCCATTTTTTTTCTGACTTTAACAACTGCTAGAGAAATGTTGTCTTGCTTCCTTCCCTACGTATTATTTCCTGTCATCTGATATCTTCTTCTACCAGAACAAACTACATATCCTTGCTTTAAATGAAGCAGAAGGCTGAGAGCCTGTAAGTCCCCACACAAGGCTTTTTCATATGCATAAATTGGGACAACTTATCTGGGATTTTGGCATGACTGGTGTGTACAGGAAAGAAGCTTGAGATCTGAATTTTATGTTGTCTTGAGCGTTAACTAGAAATAAGGGAAGAGAGCTTTTGTTAAACTGAATAATAAATAATTAAAATTGCATAATAAATAAATAAATAATTTCTACTGATTCTCCAGTAGTTAGTGAAAAAAGCTCTTCTTCTTGGTTCTGTTTGGTTGTAAAACTCAGCTGACTGTTGGTCATTTCAGTGGAAACATGCCAAGTGGAACACCTGCAGATATCTTCAGCTAATCTCTGAAGTAACTGTATTTGTGCCATTTCAGACTTGTCTATACCAAAACTAATTCTTTGAACTGAATCTGGAAATTGCCTGTAAACCACCACAACGTACAGAGGCAATGAGCTCCCAGGCGAGAAGGCCATAGATGGGCAGGCTGCAGCCATAACCACCATGCTTAGTAGATGAATTAGATCTAGATGTAACTGGAGGCATTTCCAATTACAGCTTCCTCAATAAGCAATGGAAGAACTCCTCAGTCACAGAAGAATGGTAAGCTGAATACTAATATTTTCCTTTTTTTAACACATTCTAATTTTTCTTTTAGTTGGTATGCAAATGTCCCAAAACCAAAAGTGAATTCTCTGGCTGTTGTTTTCTATATGTTTCTTCACTGTGACACTTTGTCAGAGTAGTACAAATATTTTGCTGTAAAACAGAGACATTTGAAGCCAGATAGATCTGATTAAATTAATATATATAACTGATTAATTTTAATTAAATTTTATTGATTTTATTTTGTTTATTGACAGTTTAAATTGCATAACAATATTTTAATCATTCATTGAGATTGTAAGTCAGAGTAAATGTGTTTCTGAGCTTCCTCTGGATATTGCTTTTTACAGACAAGTGATGTTGCGTGCTTCACAGAATCACAGAAATATTTAGGTTGGAAAAGATCTTTAGGATCATTAAATCCAACCTTTGACTGATTACCACCTTGTCAGCTACACCATAGCACTAAATTTCCAGTAATTTCCTGAACAATTCCAGGGATGGTGACTCCACAGCCACCTCAATAGTCCTTTCCAATGCTTAACTATCCTTTCCACGAAGAAATTCTTTGATTGCCAACCTGAACCTCCCTTGGAGCAGCTTGAGGACATTTTCTATTGTCCTTTTTCTAGCAGCCTGGGAGACGAGGCTGACTCCCACCTGGCTATAACCTCCTCTGAGGTAGATGTAGAGAGAGATAAGGTCACCTCTGAGCCTTCTGTTCTCCAGGCTAAACTCCCCCAGCTGCCCCAGCCACTCCTAGTAGGACTTACTCTCTAGACCCTTTACCAGCTTTGTTGCTCTTCACGCAAAAAGGGATTCATCTGATTTAGTGCAGATGTTACAACAAGTCAGTCCCTTTTCCATCCACAGAGGCAATGACCATTTCCAGAGCACCATTCTTCTCATCCTCAAAGTGACATCTGGAACAGCTCAAATGATTCATGCCTTTAAATTCTTTACTTCTCCTGACTGAGAAAAAGGCATTTAGGAATATAACTCAATGTAGGTATCTTGGCTGTAGACACTTAAAGTTCAGTAAAATAAATTAACCTTCACAGCCAGGTCTGACAGATAAAATTGTCTTAATATGTGCGCACCTCAAAGTATACCACAAAAATACTGTGGTCACAATTTTGTATACAATAGCAATGCTTTTCCTATAATACTTGAAAGTCAAAGGAAAAATAAATAGTGATGAATGCACTACAACAGATAAGCAAAAGAGAGAATGTAACTTACTATTCAATATGCTTTGACTGATACATGAAGGAATGCAAATGATTTATCTTTGACGGAGGGGCACAACAGAGAACAGAGTAAACAGCAAATTCTTCTCTCCTCAAGTTTTTGATTTGCAGAGATCTCGAAGAACACTATAAACAAAAGAACTGTCATGATTTTAGTTATATACAGAGACAAACTCAAGTGCAGAAAAACGAAGATAATTAAATAAGGTTGCTTATTAGGGTAATGATAAAACTGGAATGAAATTTCCCTTAGTCCCATTTCAAGTCACATTAGACACAGTGTCTCAGTCTGTATAGACTTTCACATAGCAAAGGAAAAGAAAGCATTGGAGATCAGCAATGTATATGTTTTATATCAGTATGTATAATCATCTTGAAGAAAAAGCAGTAACACATTTTGCTGCTTACGATGTTGATGAACTCATTTCTAGAACATTACCAGAGAGGGATTTTATCCAAAATACATTCTTCTTTTACAGATAAAACAGATTCATAAAGTTACTAAATTTTTTGGGTTTAGTTTGTTGGGTTTTTTTCAAGGGTGGTGTGGGAGGGAGTGTCTTTATAAAGAAGGAAACATATGAGGAATCCCTATTCAATCTGTAGCAACTCCATTGCTAAATGCAATTTAAAACTACAGTGATTTGAAGATGTATACTGTAATATTAGTATGAATGACTTTCTTACACATTTAAAACAGATTACTGTACTGGCAAAACTGTGTATACAGACTCTTGTGCAATTGTCAGACAGATTTTGAAACAACCCTTTAAAAGCTCCCTTCTGAGGAACAGAAATGAACCTCAAGTAGAGTAACAGTCATCATAATGCAACTAATTCAGTATTTCAGAGAGAAAACAATATCTCTCATGGCAAAAACACCCCATCATACATGTAGATACACTTTAAAAATATATCACTATTATATAGAACTCTTTCTTCAAGATATTGAAATTGGGGGTGGGGGTTGAACTGTTATATGAGAATGGATAAAAACTACAGAGTGTGTATAAAAATTAAGAAGTTCTGTAGCATACAAGTTAATTGTTAATCAATAAGGTAGAAAAGATTTCTTCAAACTGTGTGATGTTAAGACTTTCAGCACAGACTGCCACTTGAAATACAATATTAGTTACATTAGCAGGGGACTAATGAATTGAGTTATGCCTAGATGATCCTAGCAGGCAATCCATACCCCATGTAGCAAAGAAGGCAAAATGTGTGCAGGTCCCTGCCACGCTAAGAAACACTTTTCAGAACCCACATATAACCATACAGCAATAACAACAGCAGAAAGAAAATACAAAAAAAAACCCCAGTTTTCAGTCAGGGAAAAAGTCTTCCCTTGTCCTCTGAACCAAGTGATTGAAGACCTTTGTAATCTTAATCATTGTCTCCCTACAGCTGCAACTCTTCTGAGCCTACTGAAAGCATCCCTGGCAATCCCATCACCCCCTTTACTCACTAAAGAAGCAGAAAGGCAGACAGCCCGTAGAGTCATAAATTCCAATAGCACGAGGTAACACCAGCTAACACAGGCAGAGACTGCAGAAAACAAGAGGAGGAAGGTGGTCATGTTCAGTGATTTTTTTCACAGCAAAACTGCAGCTTAATTTTGTAAGCCACAGAAAATGCACAACTTTGAGAAAAGAACAGGGACATTCTTTCTGTCAAAGGACATATGAAAGCTTTTTATAAGCAGATTTTTAAAAAATCCTGCAATGAAACCCAACTATGGTGCTCTATGTAAATTTCTCCTGACAATGTATTCAGTATCAGTACATCTATAACCCGTGCCTGTTAAAAAAAACAGAACAAAACAAATCAAACAAACAAAACCAAAAACAAACAAATGAAAAGTGTTTTGGTTTCGGGGGTTTTTTAATGAGAAAACTGTGATACAGCAACAGTGTAGGTTAAATGAGTGAACAAATACATAAAAGAAAATTTACTCCTTCAGTCTTTTTATAAACTACCCAGGTTAATTTCCGTACTACTTCAAATTTCTAATTTCCATTCTCCCGTCTCTGATATTGTTTTCCAAGTCCAGATTTTATGAGGATAGGAGTTATCTATGGGCTAATGTTCAAGTGTGGATGTTTTTAAAGAGATTAAATTAATATGAGATTCAAATTATTTAGATATATTGTTTTTTTCTTGATTTAATAGCTATAACTAAGAATCTATTGAGAATTTTCGCATCTTATTATGCAGTACATTTTATTTTGCATGTCAATACTTCATGCATGCTTTACAGTAAACTACAATTCACCTTGGAAAACAACAGCTTAAAAATTATTGGAGCAACATAAGAAGAATAGACTTGTCTATTTTCAGAGTTTAGTATTCTGAAACACTCATAATTATTACATGCTTTACTGAATACACTATCATTAAGACAAAAGAAGGTGAAAATTTAGGCATTATTGCATCCTCATTCATCAAAGATTATTAATTAACACATAAAGCTGCATGAGAAGTTCTTTTGTTTAACAGCGCCCACTCACCTAACTGCTGAATATCATGTTGTTTGGAAAAGTGATGAGAAAATACAGCAGTCTACTAATTAAACATAAGCCAGAAAGTAAGTTAATATTTTTGGGGCACTTTTTTAATGTAAGGATGACTTGTAGTTTCTCAAACAAGCAGATACCAAGTCACCTTAAAGATGCCGCATCAAGACTTAGAATGCCTATGAGAAGAGGAGTTTGTCATGACAGTCAGTAGGGAAGACTTTACAGTTTTGAAGAAGCTGTGGTCATCTAGATCAATGTTACACTGCAGTCAGATTTGACCAGTATTGGAGACACAGCTTTGTCGAACCAATAATCTACAGGCAGGGCCTTTCTGTGTAACTTCACAGGGTTTCTTTGACCAATCTACGAGGATCTCACAGTCCCTCTGTTAGAAATGCCCTGTGGGTCACTGTCCAGGTTGCTGTTAAAAATGTTGAAAATAGGGACTCTGGTATCTACCCTTCAAGTCTGGAAGTCCAGGCAAGTTTCAACTTACTCATAAGTCCATTCTTTCAGCCCACACTTCTTAGCCTCCAAAATGTATGGTGTAGGAGATACCATCAAAAGCCTCACTAAAGTCAAGGTACATTATGTCCACCAAATACTCATCCAATTAGACAGTAATTGCATCACAGAAAACCATCATGATGGTCTCATGCACAACCTAATTAGCTTTTTACCATTCAAGTAACTGGAATTAGCTTTTAGGACATGCTCCATAATTTCTCCGAAGACTGGGTAGTGGCCAATTTGCTCTAGTCTGGGTCTTGCTACTTAGACACATCTTTGCTCATTAGCAGATCCCCATAAAATCCACATGAATGCTGTATGTGTAATATACCTTATCTCTGCAAGATAGCCAGCCCGAACCAAGAATCAAGGCCCCAGAAAGGAGATGTGAGAATTAGATGACACCATAAATCCACCAAACAAGGTGATAGTGCAGGAAAAAACTGTTGACGAGGCCAAACAAGATTTTTTTCTCAAACTTTTGTGCTAACTTTTAGTAATTAGCAGTAGTAAAATACATGTCTACCTTTTGTAGGAACCCCTTACTCATATAAGCCTGTTTCCCATAGAGCATGCATGGTAAAATAAATGGATACTATGGCTTTAAATGAAGAGGAGAAAGTATATAGCCAATGAATGTAACTTGAGATTACTACATATGCAGAAAATATTGGTCTTCCACTGTTTGAAGTATGTAAAAGCAGGTAGCTGGCATACTGAGGTTGTGTTAGCTTTGTGGATCTGTCACTTGGCACCCACCTCTACGCAGACATGAAATAAACTAATATCTCAATTCTGAGTATGGATCAGCTTCTTACACATAGGGTAGAAGCCTTGTTTGGGACAACACAGAGGCACCCTTCTTGGTTGCATATCTCCCATGCTATGTTAAGGAGACTGCCCTGCCCCTGTGAGAGGGTGTGCTCTGATAGTGTCAACCAGTTGCCAGGTCACAATTTGCAAGAAGCATCAAGCAAGCTTCTCTGTCTCAGGGAGAAGGATCAAAAGAGAAACAGGCTCTCTGTAGAGACTCTTCAGGAGCAGGACCTTTAAACTCCTTTGGGATGAGAGCTATGCTATGGCCAAGGTACCACAGGAACAATAAGACAACACTAACTCGCAAGACTGAGGAGAGGTTAGAGGTTTGAAAGACTGTGACTTCTGGCCACAGGACAAAAGTTATATCTTCGCAAGAAGTCCTTCCCCTGTAAAGGTAGTCCAGAGCAACAGAAGTGGAAGACCAAGTTCCCAGGGAGGTTTTGGACATGACATCTCACATCTTCACTGAGAACATAACTATCAAGAGGAAGTGATAAGTGTTAGTGATTGGCAACTCCTGCTCATAAGGGACAAAAGGATTCCTCTGCTGATAGATATATTGTTTCCAAGTACCTTTTTATTCTTTCAGATGGTGATTATTTGATGTTTCACAGAGACTGTCATGGCTTCTGGCTATTAACCCCTGCTACTGATCAATATGGGCTCCCTGGGAAGGTAAAATCTTGAGCATATCAAAGGTTCATCGTAAAACTCCAGGGACAAAGGAGAAGAGGATAAGACTGTCGGTGATGCTTTCTTCAGTTCTTCCAGCTGGAAAAGGAGACACTAAGCAGATGCTTCTGGTAGGTCATTGTCTGGCTTTACCAGTGGTATTGCTAGCAACAGCTACCTTCGTCATGGTCTTTATTCTGAGGATAAAGAACTCTGAGAATGAGATGTGAGCAACATGACAAAAAGAAAAAAGAACAATATGTGTTTGATCAGACTTCCAAGCATGGTGAAAACTAATTTCACTGATTCACGGGGAACAAGGTCCAAAGGTAAACAGAGGAGGTATGTAGAGAAGAAATCACTGGGGACTTTCACATTCTGAGAAGAGAGAGTAATCAAAGGCTTTTCTCAGGTGACTGAATAATAATGTGCATAGCTGAGTCAATAAACAAAGAGAACGTGAATTTCGCACAGTCATGGGCTTATGAAATGACAGGAATCCCAGGAAGTAGATGGGATGGCATGAAGGATTTGTCACGGTCATAGGCTGTTATAGGCTGTGTAAGAGTCTCTATGGGGAGGAAGGGTAGGAAGAGCCTTACAGGAAGTTGCTTTTTGACTGTCTGGAACTATAACATTACTGAAATACTTGGGTGAAAATATTGGATTTAAGGTCAAAAATCACAGAGGAACAAAATGCCAGGGATATTTTGGGAGATTTGTTAGAGAACAGGCAGCCAAGAGGAGGCTGTACATGACATTAACCCTAATAACTAGCGAAGTCTTTCACTTTTAGGCCTTACTGAAAGCTTCAACTTCTGCTGAAAGATCAACATGGCATTACACAAACATTACAGAATGTTCCTAGAAGCTTCAGTGAATTCCTGAAACACATGATATAGGCAACCACTAGGAGCAGTGGGATGAAACTTTTGATGAGCTGCAGCTGTAGATAATTTCACACGTCTCACTCTCAGTGTGTAATTTGACAATGCCGTGGCATTAGGCTGTAGCAACACAGTCAGGATACTACACATTTGTACTAGCAACGAAAAATTGGATGGCACATAATGGCTGTGAGATTCTAGCAGGGCATAATGCATAACTGCTCCACCATCTATATTGAAATAGAGGTTACGTTGTAATATTAGTGTAATGCCATAAACTAATGTTAGTAAAAAATGAAAACCAAGCTTTGAATTTTTGAAGGTCTGGCTGGGCTCTGGATAGAGTCCTGGATAGCCAGCTCTAGGTGGCCCTACTTGGGCAAGAGGGTTGGAAAAGATGATCTCCAGAGGTCCCTTCCAATCTCAGCCATGCTGCGTTTCTCTGAGTCTACAGCAGATGTTTTATTTTATAATTCAGAAAATAGAGGAAGAAAGGAAGAAAGAAGAGAATTCACTTCACAATATACTTTTGTTTCTGCTATTTTAAAGTATCTGTGAGTAATTTAAGATCCAACATTTTAATGTAATTAAAATTCCATCACAATTAACTATTTCACTAAAATAATACCTTCTGATCAGATGTATAATACTGTATTTATATCTATTTCTATTATTTTTAATATATTTAGTTTATTAAAAAAATCATTTGGACATTATTTATTGTTTGTGCTACTTTTAATTAAACTGGTTTCTAAATATTAGGGAAGTATATAAGTGCAGTCTCTTATTCTGTAAAAGTGTCTGTGGATAACATGGGCAAATTAATGCATTATAGAATTTTGGCACATCATTTATATATGTCAAAATGTAATAGCATGAGATGCATCACCATAAATCATTTCTCTACTATTTAAAATGTTGTAAAGGTCACCTTCAGACCTAGGACAATACTAGCCATATTGGTTTTGTTAAGTGAGTGATCAAACTAATCATTGAAAAGTGCTATTCACACTTTGCAAGTGCAGACTGTTAATTCCTTTTTACTTTTGTCAAGGATGACTTCCTCTCCGCAAAAAGAAAGCAAGAAGTAGAAAGGGAGAGAACCCAAGTTAAATGAGTCCATTAAATAGGATGTTGATTGCACTGTTTCTAGATAAGGAGTGGCAGGTTGCTGTAAATTGAATGCAAGCTATACCTGAAAGTGTGCCTAAAGAATTCCAAAGTCTGGAGGAATTGATTTATCAATTGCACAAAGACCAGCATACAAACAGACAAATCCAAGCGTGCAAAAGGTGTTGGAAAAGAAGAATGCATTCCTATATGCTTTGTGGAAGAGCTTCTTTTATATTCACATTGTCAGTTATTTGAAACAGCACTGTTTGCAATGTCTATCAAATATTAAATTGGTAACAAGTATTTTAAGGGGATAATAACCCTGGATAATTTGCAAAGTTTTCATGACTGCTGTCTGCTGTTAAAAAAAAAAAACAAACAAACAAACAAAAAAGAGAAGCCTGTGTTGAACACACTTTGAGTCTTTTTTTAGTACTCATTTATTGTCAGATGAAACTTTTCCAACTAGAATATTCATACCAGACTAAACTTGCAGTCATGTGGAAAAATATTGCAAGATTGACATGATGTGTTTCTGTTTCAGTGAGAGTATAAACACTACAACAATTTTGTTCAGCCTTCTGTAAGAAGCTGAGTGTCACCAGACAAGAATTGGTTTTCTAAGTGAGACTCTCAGCTGCTATTCAGTCTCACGGTAGCACATATTGGGTGTAAAGTTGCCCTCCAGGTCCAGAAAAGTCTTATTCTAAAAGAAACCAATTCTTTTACAGAATGTATTTTCTAAAGACAGCTCATTCTCTTTGTGATTCCAGCTTCTGCACCGTGTGTGTTTGGGGTTTTCTTTTTGTGAAAACACAGGAAATAAATTATTCTCACTTGCCTGGACCACCTTCCATTTGAGTTTTTCCTGGATAATACACATCGGAGACATAACTGACTATTATTTAAGCCTTAGCTGGTCATCTATTTGATTAATGGAAAGGGGATTGAATCTTAAAACCCTTGTAAAAGATAATGAAATCAAACTGTCTTCTGCAGCTGGCTCTTCCTGTTCACTGATTCAAAGATTAATCTCAAAAAATTAGCTTAGATTTAGATAATTAAATATTTAAACATGGCTAAAGGTGAAGTTTGCTTTCGATGTTCAATCTACGTTCTTTCCTTTGCACTCTTTGCAAAATACTTTTATTGATAAGGTCATTTCAATCAAGAACCAGCACACCGTCCCCGATTTTCTTGACCTGTCTGGTTTTGGTTTTGAACCAAGTGTTGTCTTCAATCTTGTCTTCCTTTGTCTTCTGTAATTTCATTTTATCCTGTCTGCCCTCTAGTTCTAAAAAATCCATCAGCTTCTCCTCCAGCTGATCCCCATCCTTTTTACAGTGTGTCTATAGATCTCTTGTAAGACTCCTCTCTAGGTTACCTTTGATAATCTCAGCTATAAACACAAACTCACCCATCATCTTTATGGTAAAGTCACTGATAATTCTGTGAATCTCCTTCTTTCTCTTTCCTTCAGCTGTGTTTCTTTCTGTCTTACTGCCTGACATCTCATATGGAATGTCAGACCATCAACTTGGAGCTTTCAATTTTCCTCCCAAAACCCACAAAATGTGAACATCATGACTGTCACCTCATTACTGCCCCATCACACAATACTTTGAGACAATACAATCGCTTTTCTCAAATCTCTCCCCAGTATCCTACAACTGCATATCCATCATGCATAATTTTTTGCTTCCTTTATTCCAAAAGCACATGTTTTTTTTAGTTACCTATCCTGTTGAGCATTACATCCCACTGCCCAGCCTAAACCTGTGTGATCAATATACATACATTGAGATAACTGGTGCAAATATCATGCTTTCAAATCTGTCATCAGTTCCTACCATTTTTTTAAATGCTGTGTCATGTTCTTCTCATACTTTCTTGCTTGCTTCTAACCACTGGAATTTATTGTACTTTTGAGAGGCTCACACTCTTTCCAGTTAGCATTTGCAGACAGACAGACAGAATCTGAACTGGTATCTAAAACTATACTTATGTTTCAATAACTGAGTTGTGACCTTCCCAATCTATACTTTCTGTACCTGAAGGGAGCCTACAAGAAAGACAGAATGAGAGTATTTACAAGATCATATAGTGACAGGACAAAGGGAAATGGTTTTAAACTGAAAGAGGGTAGGCTAAGATTAGATGTTAGGAGGAAATTCTTTGCTATAAGAGTTCTGAGGCACTGCAACAGGTTGCCCAGAGAATCTGCAGATGCCCCATCCCTGGGGTTGTTCAAGGCCAAGCTGGATGGGGCTCTGAACAACCTGGTTGAATGGAAGTTGTCCCTGCCCATGGTAGGGGGGGTGGGGGGTGGAACTAGATGATCTTTAAGGTCCCTTCCAACCCAGGCCAATCTATGACCCTTCTTAACTTTAAGGTCCCTTCCAACCCAGGCCATTCTATGACCCTTCTTAACTTTTAGATGGGCCATTCATATTGCTTCTTCACAATCCCTGTGAATAACCAGTTCAAGGTCATATCTATCATGATTGCGTTGTCAGATGCAATCATCCAAACAAATTTATAGTCAGTGAGATTGTTTCAGCTCTTACTCCTTCTTTTTTTTTTTTTTTTCCTTGAGGAAGGAAAAATGTAATAGTGAAAACAGGATGATGATCAGTTCAACTTTTGCAGCTGGGATGATTTAGAGGAGCCTACTCAGGTTCTGCACTTTTCAGACTGCAGCAATCTGGATATCAAAAACTGATTCATGCTGCTGTAAGTTGATCAAAGTACTGTTCCCACTTCTCTTTTAAATTACCATGTTCAAACTTGGGAAAGCTTGAATCCAGCCCTTTGTTTGATGTATGAGTTTTTCTAAATGCCTGCCACATTTGGCAAACAAGATAGAAAGCAAATTATGTTTGTCTGTCACAAACGCAGCAAAACAAATAAAACAGTAGAAAGTTTTGTTGGAGGAATTTTTTCTTCATAATAGATATGTAATAAACATTGTTGTTTTGCGTGGAAAAACAATCAAGGGAACAATTCCACTAATATAGTCAGCAAAATGAAGAGATTTCTATCTTGTTGACAATTTATCTTACTCATCAGCAACTTGAGTTGTGCATGGGTCTATTATTTTAATCAGAAAAAAGCTCCGTAAATTTGTTTTATTTTAAACATTGAAAATAAGTGAGAGCCTCCCCCAGTTTTCACGGTACAAATTATGAAAGATACAGATTTTTTTGTTATATTTTCATCCAGCACACAGCAGTGTAAATTGTCTTGACAGAAGAAAATTAGGCTCCAATAGATTTGTCAAGTGATTAGAATCCAAGGGGAAGTAATGATCATCTGAAACACTATTTGTACTTAGTAGGTGACAAAGAAATGTATTTAAAATGAAATAAAGAAAGGAAAAAAAACCAAAACAGTGTTTTAGATATTGGTGGGTATAGAAGAAGTGGTAAATCAGAAGATTGGGTATTCTTAGAACACACTGATGTTCTTAAAGAAGCTCCTTGAATAAGATATCTGCCTTTGGGATTTTTTTAGTATCTTAAATTCAACACATTTTTCAAATCCTAGATGTTCTACTGTGACTATGAAATAACCTATAGTCCATTCAGTATACTTTAGCCTTTCCAGAATTCATTCTTCAGCTGCAGGCACTGAAAAAACAGCAGATAATGGAGCTTGTCAAGTCCAACTTTCCCCGGGGTTACCAGTTTGTTTTCACTTCCGAGTTGTGGTTGGCCTGGGATTTATCCCAGGGATACTAATTTATAGGAGTCAAGACATTAACAGCCTATTAAATTTTCATTCACACTCCACTACAGGAGCTACTTTTACACCAAAAAAGGTTGCTTCCCTCACACTACTATTTATATTCTGTTCCTTGCCCATCCTCTTTTCTAAGAACATGTTCCTATACTTCTTTTGCCTTGGCTTTTCTCAAGGAAGTTCAGGAGAACTATAGTTTGAAAAATTGAAATTAACAAAACTGTACTAAGACTTCTCTGATTTACAGTGTGTTGGTTACAGAGAAAGGTTGAAAGGAATTTCCCTGCTTTTTTGCACAGCCACACTTTGACAGACATGACTTTTGGGGAGAGGATGTCACTCTCACAGTCCCAATGAGAAGCTGTTTTAGGTGCCAACTACTCCATCAGTGAAATACTTTCAATAAAAAAATGCTCACCAGGCAAAATTGTTTCAGTGGAAGCAAAGCTTCCAGCAGCAAGAATTTCCAAGGAAACCAAGGCAGAGACTGGGTATATGCCTGCTGCCCATCATCCGCATGGCCCAGTTGTCGTGCTAGGCTGTGGGATGGCTGACGGGATCTTGGCCAGTTTGTCTTGAAACCAGTGAGGGAGAGTGGAACCAGGAATGGCTCCAGTTTTCAGTTTTCATAAAAGATGAGGAAAAGCACTTTAAGAAAGAATACATAATGAAGTTAGTCAGTAGCAAGTAAAAATTTTGAGAAAATGCAAATTGTAGTATCTTAAATATAATTTTTATTTGAACTTACCTGTAAAAAACGGTTCCCTCATGTCCAGTTACAGTTTACCAAGCTTTGTATCCCAAATGATGATCTTCGGATACATGAAAATCCACTGTCAAATATGGTATTTCCCACCACAATATATTTTCCTTAGGAGAATATATTGGATGCTTATCCTTTTTTTTTTTTTTCAGAGGTATATGCTTCTGATTTTCTCTGGTGAAAAGCAACCTTATTCCCATTACATATTTGAAGTAGCAATGATATTTTTTTTTTGTATCTATTATACAGACATTTCAAAGAAAGAGATGGTCAGTGGACTGTTGTGGCTGTGTTGAGTAGTGTATTCCTGTATAGTGTATTCTACAATTCTGTGATTCACTGAATGAATTATCATGTATTATAATGGATTACCCCACCGTGAACCCCTACTAATGCCATTTCTTATGGAAATGTTAATCATATAGGTAGATGCACACCAACATCGATGTAACTTCATGGTTTATCTGGACAGGATATACAGAGAAAGAAATGCATCTCCCCCAAACCAAAAATATCTGCAGTGTTTTCTTGGGTGTCTGTTGCAAGGGATTACTTTTTACCGTGAAGTTATGCAGAAACTTACTAACAGGGAAATGAAAATTGGGGACATCGCAATACATCTCAAGATCAAATAAGGTGGATCAAATGGAGTCTATATTTCAAATGAATAAAAGGACTGTTGGGAGTTCATGAATTCTCATTAAGAATAGTTTTATTAATTAATTATCAACTGAATTGAAATTACAGATGTTATCTGTAGGACCTGAGGACACTGGAAATCGATTGTGCTCATAGAACACACAGAGCAAGTACCTACTCTAAACGAGTTTCTACTGCACTTACCTTCATATTAGGGTTTATGGTTGATGAGATTATCTGCAATGGAAATGATATGCAATTGCCACAATCAGCTTTTAAACAGTAATTACATTAGTTTAATTATTAGGGATTCTAAGAGATTCTAGTTTGCTGAGTTTGCTTTTTTTATGTGAATGTGTAAGATGCAAAGAAGCATGCTTGTGTGTCATCACTTCACACTGCCTGTGCTTTACTTTGTAATATTCTTTCTCCTATTGAAAAAAAGTCCCACAAAACAAAACATGCAAAACAAACAAAAAAAAAAGTGGAGGCTGCCCACCATCTGAAAATTCAGAGAACCATGAACCTTCACGAAGCACTAGTTCTCTCAACTGAAAAACATTTAAATGTAAAGTAACTTTTATTTTGCTCCATCTAACTTGAGACTGTACAAAGCATATTAATGCTATTAAGATATGCTGTCTTTCATTCACCAGCTGTATATCTGGATCTGATTTGTGGTAATCAGACATTTCTTATCACACATTTCTTACTCATTATTTGCATTGTAGACATGACTTGTAAAGACTTGCAAAAGATATTTTGCTCCATGGCTTTAAAATAGACTCCGGCATGTCTTTTTATTTCACTCCTTTTGTTGTCACTATTCTGGAAATTGGGAATTATGAAAGAACAACCCAAATAAAAGCATAAGTGCAAGTAGACTAGAAGGAGCAGAATGAAAAAATGATTATCACATTCTGAAAACAGACCATGGAAATGCTATTTACACCATACCTAATTCTGAGCAAGGCAGATACTAGTCAAGATTATTGCCACTGTTTCATAACTATCACAATAAGAATCACAGAAAGGGTCCCTGCTGTGTTAGAGAAATGGGACAAAAAAATTATCCTGTTTAAAATGCTTCATACTTAAGATGAAGTGAGTGCAAGAAAAAAAAAATTCTCTGAAGTATCCTATGTTTTAGTTCCAGCAGACTGCCTACTTAATGATTTATTTCCACTTTTATTTGAACCTTCTGTTAAAGATTGCTGTCAGGAAGAGTATCACAGGGAGAGTCACAGTTACAGTCATTGTCTTGCAAGTGTTGACAGGTAGCTTGTTTAATACAGCAAGAATTCTTTTTCTCTTTCACATTAAACTAAGTAGACTGTGGTTTTGGGCTGTTGGTATTGTTTGTTTGTTTGCTTTTTTGTTTGTTTCCCCCCCTTTTGATTCTTTTTGTAGAAACAATTATAGATGGTCAAAATTTAATTATCTTTTACTGTGTCTGTCTCATCCATAATTTTCAGTTTGTTACATCTTATACAGAGACATTTGCAGTGATGGATGATTGAGGGCCTTCAAAATTTCCTGTTGTTTATTATCCCAGGTCCTTTCACCTGTGGTTCTTAATTGGTTTCACTGTGGTAGCTCTGAAGTGTCCCCTTAAATTACCATTTATTACCTTGTCTCCTGTCCTGTTCCATTCCAGTGTATTATGTTCTGTTCCCTAAGTGCCATGGTGATGTATAACTAACTAACAAATGTAATTTAATGAGTCTTTGCACATAATACATGTTTCCTAGCCCACTTTGCACTCTTACTGTAAAATTAGCATTCCCAGTTACAAATACCTTTTTTTCCTGTTGACCTCATTAGCAGGTATATTTCTTCATATGAATTCTAAAAGTTAACCTGAATCCAGGTTTATTATCTATCACAGATCCAAGTTAGAACTAAATGGGTTTAAATTTCTTATCTTTTTCTCAACATTAATTCTAGCTTATATCAGTTAGGAATTGATACTTTAATTTATCATAGTGAATAAGATTAACTTAATTGCATGGTTGCAGAAAAGTTTGACTCTTTCTTTTCTTTGTTTTTTTAATGGATAAGTCTCCAAACAATCCTGAAAATCACAGCTAAAAAAATTATGGATCCAAATTATATGTTATCAGGTACCCTACTGTGATAGATCATTTATTAAAAAGAGTTAAAAGATCCAATTTATTTATAAACAAGAAAGGTTTTCCACAGCAGGATTTGAAAAGCCAAAAACATATTAAAGATAACTTCATTATCTAAAATGCCAAAAAGGTCAAAATGGTGAGGTAAGTCATTAAAGGTGTATCATAGAAACTCACTAATATAGAAAGTGTAAAGCAAAAGCATGATAGCTGCTTCAAAAATCAAGTAAATGTCACCACAAAATATGACAGGGCACCTCCCCTGAGTGTAAAACGTATGAAAGTCAGAACCAAGGTGATCCATAATAGCCCACTTAAATTCTCTGCATTTTCCAGGTTTTTCATTAATTTTACATTTAATAGCCTCATTCCCATAAACTACCCATTTTTAAAAAGTAGATTTCAGACTTATGAAATTTATATGTATATTCTTTCTCATCTTAAATGATGACCAATTTACCTATTTCCATACTTTCCTGATTTTTATTCTTTCCATCTTTTACACCCCTTTCCAAATAATATTCATCAGCCAGAAGTAATAAACTATATGCCACACTAATGATTACAAAAGTGAAAATGGAATGTGCTTGAGACTTTAGAAACTCTTTCTTAAGTTTCTCAGTTTGAAATATGGTACTACATAACTTATTTGTGCAAACATAAATAATTGCTTCTCTAAATGTAAATCTAGTTTGCTTTTCTATTAGAATGTCCAGAAACAAATCTAGTCAAATTTTATAAACACATAAATGCATTTTGTCTGTCTGTTATATTGTTTCAGGGCCAAAACGGTGTTAAAGAAAAAATCAGCTGTGCATTAAAGATATTTGCTCATTTCTCAGTAATTGTTAACGATCAATTTTTCAGCATTTAGAGGTATTTGCAAATGCAGGGGGTTCTGTTTTGTATAAGAATGATTCTGACTAAATCCTGTAAAGAAAAAAAATATACTAGTCATTTTTACCTGAGGCATGAAATTTGTAGAAAGATTTCTAAACTAGAGTATAATTCAAATGAAAATAGAAAACACACTGCATAATGAAATAAATATTTTGAATGAAAAATGGGGAGCTATCGTAAGCCAAGAAGGTCTCAGTGTAAAATATATCAATGCTTAGATGAAAATAAAAAATCCTCCTTGAATTAGCATTTTGCCCTACTTATTAATTATACAACTAAAATTAATT
>VXAY01000612.1:627852-643134 GCA_013399855.1 Oxyruncus cristatus | reverse complement strand
AGGGGAAGGGGAAGGGGAAGGGGATTCTGGATCCTTTTGCCAGAAGGCAGACAATCAGGTTCCTCTTTAGTGTTGCAGCTACTACATATAGGTATGCATTAGGGGTTGTTAAACTTGATGCAGTGATTAGAAAACCTGAAAAAAAATTAATTGTCTTGCCCTTGATAACAAGCAAGAATGTTTTACCATTTCAGTCTTTCCATCCACTGGCTCACATCTCACAGAATCATTTCACTTCTCTCATCTGCTGTGACTGACTGAAGATTCCTACTGTCTCCTACACATGCATCTTCCCTGCAGGAGGACTTGCCACTAGTCAACTGTATAGCGCACAGGAGGTTTTAATCTTTCTGACCAGTGTGATGAAATGTTTCAGCATAGCCCAGACCTACTAATATTCAGTACAGTATTCCAAAGATATTACCCCTTAACAAGAGTCCTTTTGCGTCCCAAGGGCATATGGATTTTGCAGTTCTTTTCTATTTCACCAGTGAACATAAATAAAATAAAATAATATTTAAAAAAAAAAAAAGGATTTTTCTTTGATTGACTTGTCAGCATCAGAGCCATTAAACTGCCTGACAGAACATGCACTGTGGTAGCCAGGGCAGATAATATTTTTCTTCTATTTTAGGTAGAAATATCAGTACAAAATGCACTCTGTGTTACTCTAACAACCAAGTTCCAGTTGCTGGGAGTTGTTTTTCTATTTCATTTGGACACAGTGCATTTTCAAAAGTTGCAGGGAAATATCAGAGTTTTCTTCAATCAGAAAATTCATGCTTGATATAACATGGACTGAACCCAAGCATGTGCAAGATCTATTTAAGGGATAAAAGCTTTGATTTAAAGATTTAGATTAAAAGTTTTGACATAAACTTTGGTTTATATTCAAAGGCTATAAATCTCTTGGTCATATGAAAACTCTTGTCTTTTTACAGAAGTTAGTATAAAATTTGGTATAAAAGTACCTAAACTGGGGGGGGAAATTTGATACGATGGTCCACATAAGAAATTATTCGGTCTTGTTTTAATACAATTGGAACATGTGAAACTTATACTGGATATAGGGAAAAAAATATCATCATGTTCATCCAAGGCTGGAACTAGTTGCCTGTAGTCATTGTGGAGTATGGTCCTTAGAGGTGGTCAAGACTTGATTGGCCATGGCCCTGAGCAACCTGATCTGATTAGACCTGTTTTCAGCATGGGATTGGACTAGATGACCTCCAGAGATCCCTTTCAACCTAAATTATTCTACGAATATTTTATGTCTTTCCCCTTCATTGGAGATAAAGCAAAAGATAATTGTCTTCTCTTGCAGCAACCTGTGTGTGCAGCGTCTTGAGCTCAGACATATTTGTCTCTAAGCATTACCCTGCAAATCAGTGTGAAAGCTCAAGTGCAGTTGCCTGAGTATTTATATGCAGAATCCTGACGATAGATGCAGCTAGAGGGGATGGTCTGTGCTAACATGCTTGTGTTCCTGGGCTATTTAATACCAGAGTTCACTAACGCCATCAATTCACATTTTTTTTATGTTTATTTGAACAACAATGGTTTACAGTCCCAATAAGTATTTATCTGGTGCTACTAATAGAATCTATAGTTAAACAAGTCTTACTTCTGATGTAGGAGCATAAAAACCAGACAAAAATATTTTGAGAAATGTATCTACATGGCATAATCTTATTAATCTTTATATTTATAGTGATCAATCTCTGATAAACAGCTCAACAAAAGTGAGTTTTCAGGGGGTACTTAAATACATAAAGGACAATGGTTTTTCATGGTTTGGAAGATGAACACAGCATTGGACCAGGAACTGCGAGAAGATGTAGATGTAGTGAAGATGTAGGCATAGGGCATGGGCTCCCAGCTTGAGAGATCTCTGATCTACCATGAGTGCACTGAACAGTGCAGTTGGATGTAAACAGCAGCACTTCTGATGCACCAGGTTTCCTCAACATGAGCAGAAGACTTTGACTAACATCTTGGCTCCCCATTCAGATGATATAACACTTTTTCTCACCTACATTATGCCTGAACAGCGAATATAGAAGACCACTTGAGAAGAATTGCCCAGTTCTCTGCTTCCACCTTGCTTCATTAGCAGGCCAGGCTTTTGTAGTCAAAGTCGATCAGCACCGTTATACTGGATATTGGTGATGAAAGACAACAGATAATCAGTGTCTGAATAACACTTTTGTAAAGATATTTTTTAAAAATCTGATAAAGCTTTTTCAGAGAATATTTCAAGGACTGTGATCATTTTGCGTGGTCATATGGGATCTGCCTCTTTTGTTGATCACATTTGTCAAATTCTCAACACTTTGGTTCTCTGACCTTCCTGACTGCTCCAATCAATACTGATTTATTATTTTTCCTAGCTGGCTTCTTATGCGGTATACGCAAGAAATGTAGGCCTGAATTGGATTTTCCTGGTATTAGAAGCAGCTATTTATTTCTAATGTACGTAATTCTTATGGTCTCTAAAATATCACCCAGTGTATCTGCAGTACAGCACTGTGTAATCATCAGAAGCCATTTTTAGCAGCAGAAGACAGTAGCTATTTCTGATAAGGACAATAAAGGTGGCTTATTGTTCTATTTTTAAAATGGAAGAACTCCTCTTCTAGGGTATCGACATTTGACAAGGGGAAACTCAAAAAGCTTTAAAGCTTCTAATAGGAATTTCAAAGCTTCAGTCCTATCCTGGCTGCATACAGACTTCACTGATTCCACTTTCAAACAGCTTTCCTTTACTTTGTAACTGTACTCTTCTCCCAAAAGACTAACTTTTTTGAGAGGGATGGCCTTTGTGTTCCTAACAAAAGAGTAGCAGCATATGAAGGTGTTTATCCTAAACCTGATGCAATCCAGCATTGCCTTACTGGGCTCACTTGTACAACATTGTTTTTCCTGTAAGAAGAAACAAATTAATTTTGGGATTGGTTAGGCACACCAAAAGAAAATGTTAATATTTCTGAGACTACACCCACATTTAGAACAGAAAGCAAAATGGTATGAAATAAAAAGCTAAGGCAAGCATTTTTGGATAATGCTGAGAAAAGAAAGCCAGTGGAATGTATTTTAGTTGCTATGAAACGAAATGAGCACTATATAACTTCCTTGAAGCCCACTTAGGATTAGGAAAGGATGATATGAAATTTTAACATTTCAAAATAGGAATTCAAAAAATTATCTGAACAATAGATGCATTTTCAGTGCAGTAAAAAATAAGTTCTTCCTTGAAATGTAAGAGGCAGCGTGGTCTCTGCCCCAGAGTCCTTCTAACCTAATTTTAAAACACAATAAAGGAGAGTGGCAGGAGGGAAGAATGCTGGCAAGAATTCTAAGGAGAGGATTACAAGGTCACTTATATGTCAGGCACAAACTTGTGATTCTCTTATCCGTAATCAACTCTGTATTATTGAATTCAGTTTGCCTTGGAACCTCATTCATGGAATGTGCCACTGACAGGCATTGCAGTGGACATTAATGTGTCCGCTCAGAGCTACAAAGTTTCAATATATAAATTAAAAGAAAGCCAAGAGATTCAATTTTATGCTTAGGAATAAAGATAGTTTAATGTGCTGAATCTCAGAGTTGTGTATATTGAACTCCAACACACACGAAAAAAAATTAATTACTATTAGGATACAGATGCTTGTATTTCTTGCAACACTACTCACTGGATAATATTGTTTTCCTAAAGATAACTTTAACTTCTGTAAATAACTTCGAAGAACTTCTGATAGCTATCTGATGTTCTCTTCTGGTTCATAAATTTGGTCAGTTGTGCTACTCTTTTGTTTATGTCATCTGAAGAGCATTTTGCTTTCATTTTGTGAAATGCATAAAATGTAACTAAAGGTACTCAGGAGTCAATAGCAAGGTCATAATTTACTATCAAGATTCTGCTGACATTTACAGATCATTTAAACTTTATTCTGTTTTATAACGTCAGCATCAGCACAATCCTTGAAGTGCATCACTGCCTGCATTGTGGCTGTAATGGAACTCATATGAATAACTAGCAAAGAATTAGTATTCCTGTTTATGATTTATCTGTGCACCAACTGTAAACATTCTAGTAAGAAACACTACACTATAGAACAGCTAAATTAAAAAGAGCATTGAGCTGAACCTTTTAAAAAGAAAACTTTCAGTGAACTATGAGGCTATAAAACTATATGAATCCTTCTTAAATAAATTGAGTATTAAAGTGATAACTTTTCTCCAGCGAGGACAAAGAATGCCCTTTTCTCTTAACACTGTGTAACTAAAATCATGCTTTTAAACAATAATGACAGGAAGAAATAGCATTTTAAAATGTTGCAGATATGTTTAAATATTCAAATTGAAATTATTGTACTCAAATAAAACATTAATGAAGTAGAGAAATCTTTTCATGTTTGTATTACTGTTGTAATTCTTAAAAAGCACCCCACTTGGACAGAATTTGATATACTTGAAACATCTATTAGTGGAAGGTAGCCCAACAACAGTACTGAGAGTATCTATTGTCACAGAGAAAAACCCTAAAAAGCTATCAATATTTTAATTAAATACATAAAATTTTCTTTAACTATATACAATTAAATATAAGTTAATAAAATGTTGATGAGATGTATTCTGCATGTTTTTGTACCAGATGTAAAAAGACTTCCACAGATACACAGATTCCTCCATTTTTTTTCCGCTTGGTGCTGTACTAATGGATGTTCATCTTGTGTATTCAGTGAAAGCAGTCTGAGCTAGAGGTTATATTCTAAACTGAGGGAAGGAACTGCTAAGGCCAGAGGAAAAGGAATGGAAGAGGAACAAGAGTGGAAGCAGAAGAGAGAGCAGGACTTGTGATAAAACAGAAGAGTCAGAGATACTCATACTCTTAAAATAGAGAAGAGATGAACACTGAAGAGAAAAATTGGTAATTTAAACAAAATCTGAATTGTTTGAGGAGACAGTCAGTCTCACAGTCAGAATACCCTCTTGTTTAATTGTCTTTTACTAGTGGACAGTTTTAAAAGAGACTGAGGTACCTTGTCTTCAAAGTTATACAAGCTGATGTACAGTACATTGATAGTCAAATGGTACTTTCAGAACTGAACTTATCACTTTGAATAACATGTGACATAACTGCTGCAATATAACTTCCGGGTTGGAGTTGGTTTGCAAACAGTTGGCTTGGAGTACAGCTAAAATACATTCACATCTGCCTGCAAATAATTCTATAGAAATAGTCCTAAGTTGCTACACCTGAATATACACTAATACTAGATTTATTTGCTATATATTTGTTCTCTATTACCATATGATATCTGTGTTACTGTTTTCTAGTAACTCAGTTGAGATCAAAATCAATGATTTCTGGAAGGCAGGCAAGTAAGCTCATCCAGTAGCAGCTCCAAAGACAACAAGCCTCTAAGCTATAAAGTCAAAATCAAATCATGCCTGCACCAGGCTTCCAGCCACTATTTGGCTGATAGATTCGGTTCTCCGGTAACAGCAGACATCTACTTGTATAAGAACTCAAACAAAGAAATACCTTTTTCTGATAGGCCATATACTCATTTTTGTCCTTTTTTTTTTTTTTCAGGTTTCTTATGAGTCTCTTTTTTGTTGAATTGGAAGGAAAACAGCTATTTCTAGCCAAGAACTTTGACTCAGTTATATTTGAAGTGTGACTTCCTCAACTTCTACAACTATGGCAAAGAAAAATATCAGTTCGCTCAAGACAGTGAAAAGAGCACTTCACACACCAGTGTTTTCCTCTCAGAACCAGGTTTTTGTCTTGTGCTTCTTTTAGTCCCTTCTGTTTGGCTCAGAAGTCATTCTCTTTGTGCCTTGCCTTTTCATATGGACTTCTTGTTATTGATCACGGTAGTTCATGTATTGAGCTCATTTGACCCAAAGTCCAACTTCAGATTCTCCCTCATTCCAAATCTCAGTATTAAGCAGAACATCTTTTTCTTTTATGGTCCTGATCTTCCTCACTTCTAACTTCCAGATGTATACTGTGGCATGCAATAGTTTTGTCCTATTATGACCTTGTTATAAAGCACAGTTGAAGCTTCTCCCAACATGAAAAACACAGTCTCTGGCATCTCTTGAGAGAAAAAATCTGATCATCTTCACCAGTCATAGAACAACCTGTTGTATTCTCTGATTATTACAGTTCCAAATCCTATAACGCAGTATCAACACTAATGCTAGCCCTTCACTTTTCTTATTAGTCACATTAAAAAAAAAATCCATAATAATTAAATATATCCTCTTTAGTGAATTCATTTAAATAAGAACCTGCAATGCAAGAAGTGTCTCTTGTAAGTTGCAAGCTGAAGAAAACTTCCTGAAAGATGAAAACCCATGGGAACTTCCCATACATCATTCAGATGAATGACTGTTTCAGAATATGGAGAAGAATTATGTCAAGGATATCCTATGTTCTCTAAGTTTTCACAAAGGCCTCTTCCTCATCTCACCATTTCTAAGTGGTATATTAAGGCTTCCAGTTTGATGATTTGGCATTTCAGTCTCTAATATGCTGATAGATTGAGTTCAGCTTTCTAAGTAACCTTGTAACTGCAGCAGTGTAATAGCTGTAACTCTAATAAGACCTCTTCTGCTGGGAGTACTGACAGTCATTCAGATTAGTCCAATTGACTGGTTAATATCATACCCTCATTATGCCTTCTGAAATGCTTTGAGCTGTGGAAAATTGCTTCTGGTTCTGGGAAAGAATGAAAGTTTCTTTCACAACTTACTGGTTTGGTGGTAGAGCCTGCATTCGAATTAAATTTTTATGGGGATGTCTAACAAATACATCAAAGGACATAGAATGGTGATGTCGCTGTCTTAGTCATGGTTTTTTTAGGATTTATTATAACTTCAACAGGAACATCTGTCAGGGTTATTTCCATGGTCCCAACCAAAACTGGAGGGCCTGGAAAGTAATAAAAAAGAAAGTAATAGGTTTTTTTCCACAAGAACAAAAGTAAAAATATCTTTCACTTCTACCAGGTCTTCTCTCAGAGAAAGGTCTTCAGGGAATTCAACTAAGCAGTTTGTCATGGTTTAATCCCAGCCAGCTTCAGTCTTTTTTTATTTATTTTTTTTTTAATTTTTCTTCCCCTTTGATATTTTATATATTCACTGATTATTGTTGCCAAAACAACTGGTTGGGAAAAAATGGAGTGGGAGGATAGGAGAGAAATCACCATATGTACAATGCCTTTCATAAGTTACTGATTTTTTTATTATTACTATTTATTCACAAAAAAAAATTTCAAAATAATAACATATACACACATTTGTAAATGTACATTTAGTGCCTTACCATTACCGAATAACTTAGTCAAAGTAGTAGAAGCAACATAGTATATATGCAGGTAATAATAGTAACACTTGTTAGCAAGCAGTTTCAGCAGTGAGTGCCCTCACTGTTCTGAAATTCAAAAAAATTGTAGTTTTTATAACTCAGATTACAAGAATCACTCCATGGGCTGACCCAAACCATTTCATCCTGACCAAACAGTACATCCAATCTTCCCTTCTTCACTCTCTTTGGCTTTGCATAAATTAATTTTATCCGACTCCCAAGGTTACATGCCTTTAAGCCTTAGTAACGGACCACCAGTGAGTTTGTTTAAAGACTCTGGGACTTGGTACCACTGTCAAGTCCTCTACTACCATCACCTTTCTGTGCTCCTTGCATGTTACATTTTTGTTCTAGTGTCATAGTTAATGTGATATGACCTGCTGTTAATGTGTGTTAAACACAGAATCATAGCATGACTGAGGCTGGAAGGAACTTCTGGAGGACACCTAATCCAATCCCCATGCTCAAGCAAAGTCATCTATGGCGGATTATGACACACTTACAGCAGATTAATCACACACCCAAAAGATACACGTGTAGTGGGTTGACCCTGGCTGGACACCAGGTACCCACTAAAGCCACTTTCCTATTCCCCTCTGCAACCAGACAGACGAGAGAAAGCATAAAAAAGGGTTCATGAATTGAAATAAGGACCAGGAGAGATCACTCACCGATCACTGTCATGGGAAAAACAGAATTGAAATGGGGATATTAATTAAATATATTACTAACAGAATCAGAGCAGGAGAATGAGAAGTAAAACAAATCTTAAAAACACCTTTCCCCCACCCCTCCCTTCTTCCCAAGTTCTATCTCCTCTCCCACCAACAGCGCAGGGAGATGGGGAATGGGAACTACAGTCAGTTCATCACAGATTCTTTCTGCCACTGCTCTCAGAGAGGAGTCCTTCTTCTGCTCCAGTGTGGGGTGTCTCCCACGGGAGACAGTCTTTCATGAACTTCTCCAGTGTGAGTCCATCCCTCACGCAACAGTTCTTCACAAATTGCTGCTACATGGGTCACTTTTCCATGGGGTGCAGTCCTTCAGACACAGGCTGTTTCAGCGTGGAAAACTCACAGGGCCACAAGTCCTACCAGAAAACCTGCTCGAGCATGGGCTCCTCTCTCCATGGTTCAGCAAGGCCCTGCCAGGACCCTGCTCCAGCATGGGCCTCTCATGGGGTCACAGCTGCCTTTGGGCACCCACCTGCTCCAGTGTGGGTCTCCTCCATGAGCTGCAGGTGGATCTCTGTCCCCGATGGTCCTCCATAGGCTGCAGGGGGACAGCTGCTCCACCGTGGTCTGCACCACAGGCTGCAGGGGCCACAGCTCCAGTGCCTGGAGCACCTCCTGCCCCTCCTTCTGCACTGATCTTGGTGTCTGCAGAGTTGTTCACATGTTCTCACTCCGTTCTTCTATGGCTGCAATTTTCATCTGCACAATAACCTTTTTTCTCCTTAAATAAGTTATCACAGAGGTGTTACTATCATTCCTGATTGGCTCGGGCTTGGCCCGCAGCAGGTCCGTCCTGGAGCCGGTTGACATTGGCTATGCTGGACATGGGAAAATCTTAGCAGATTCTCACAGAAGCCACCTCTGTAGCCCCCTCTGCTACAAAATCTGACCACACAAACCCAGTACAACATGTAAATTCATTTTAACAATATCTCACAGAACAGCACAAAGTTAAAGCTGAAACCAGTTTGTACTGCTATGGTTATGCCCTTATTGCTCTTGGTAGCCATGTTTGAGGTCGGGTTGGATTAACTCAAAACAAACAGTGTGAGTCAGGTAAATCCATGCTGCAGGCCTTTGTTCTGGATCAAAAGTTGTGTGCATAACTATCTTTCAGAGAAGAACACTCACCCTCTTAAGTTTTCTCTAATAGAATTATAAAAATATATAGAAATTTCAATTAAGGAAGATAATGTCCAGTTGCCTGTACCAGTAATTGTCTTGGGTCTTCCACAGGAGCACACAACTTTCTCATTCTGTCATTTCTGCTTCTGGAGCCACATCATCCTGCCTGCAAGTGAACTGTTATTTGCAGACTATGAACTACAGTGTTGGCCGATCAAAACACTAATGGGAGAAGTGATTGATTAATCCCTGATTATATAGTCTGTCTGCAAATAGATGGCATCAGAGGCATTGACAGAGTCTACATACATATCACCTGAACAGACCCCTGTGTGAGCCGAAAGGCTGTCCATATGGTTATATGCTATCCCTATAAAACACTTTTCACAGGAGTCTGTGATTATATGCACAGGGAGATCTGTTACAGCAGTATAATACATGCTTCTAGGATTAGTATATCACTTCTTGGAGGTTGAGACTGGCTGTAAAAAGAATAATTTTTTAGACTTGGCCCGGACCACTGCTGAATAGGAATATCAGTTACAAGCAGAGTCTGATCTGCATTATAATATATGCCACATATGGCTGTTTTATATTCCTGACCAGATGATACAGAGTGTCATTGGCTCCTCAGCTTGGCTCTAAGTTCTTGGAGGGTCTCCATGTAAAAACAGTTGAAAGGCTTAAGCTCACTCAAGATGGCAAACTCCCCAGGCTTGTTAAGATATCTGCATTCGAAACTGTGTGCTTTATTATGTTTCCCAGACTATGAACAAGATCAGAGATCACCTTCTTCTAGACTAAATCTAGGCATTGGCTCATCTTTCCCCTATGTCACTAAATTCAACACAGGCAGTAAGCCCACTTCTTATTAGAAAGGCACTACACATGTATGTGGTTATGACAGCACAATACAGCAAGTACATAGGCAAGCATGTCAGCCTACAATGTGCACACGTATTACTCATTTATAGTCTTCTCAAACATCTTCTCCATTGCTTATAATAAACATTCTCTCCTCACTCCTTCCTTCTCCTACACCACAAACCCGTTTCTTCTTTACCAATTTACAAATGACTGTGCAGACAAAGACTTCACTCTTCCTCTGCTACAATGGACTGCTCTTGTGGATGTACCTAGAAAAACCAATATCACACGTGGAAAATGTTTATTAATTTCTAACACTGTAGCTTGCATAGAACATCGCTGTATCCTAATGTCGACTTTTCAAAAAGGTGAGTGTGAGTTTTTACTCACATTAAAAAAACCACACAATTTTTAGAAGTGTTTATTTTCACAAAAGAAGTAAATGGTATTCAATAAGGAAAAAAACAAACCAAACCAAAAAATAAAAAATAAAAATAAAAAAAACCCCACACACAAAAAAAACCCCACAAAACAAAGTGTAAGTTTTTGCTTTTTTCTTACTAACCCTCAGATATAAAGAAAAGTGTAGTCAGACATGAGAACTGCTCTAGTCCCAGTATAAAAAGCTTTAAGGAAAGTGCTAAGCAGCATCTAGACACATGTGTTTTGCTGCTATTCCTATACATCAGATTTGACTATTTTTCTGTGGTTTTTAGAGGACATATTTTTGACTATTTAATGTCCTCATATTCTAGTCAGTCTCTGAATAGTGAGGCAGTATTTCAACTCAGATGCCAGAGGCAGGATGTTTAAAGAATCAGCCAAGTCTGCATTCCACTTTTTGTCCCACAGACCCAGTGTAAAGAAGGCAGGATTTAAGTGATGATCAAGACCATGTAGTTTTACATTCTTGAAAATCATAACTGTTGATTTATCTTCATATTTTCTCTTTCTTTCCTCTTTTCACAATCAGATTGTACTATGCTTACTAAATATTCATAAGAAAATTCATGGCAGGGTAGCAGGGTAGCAGTAAAACTTATAGTTACTAATACATTAATAAGAGCAGGCAGTACCCTTGGGATGACCTGTGACCTTTCCCTAGGAGACATCTAGCTGTAATGGATTTTTATACCTGGCTGGTTTGAACATGTCACTACAAAAGATTTCAGCAGTTTTTAAAGATTTGTTAATGAATTTATGAAATATAATGAATTAATTATTAGTCCATTGAAACAACAAAAAGAAAAGGTTAGTCTATTCACTCATGATGCCTCAATCCTTTTGATAATGTATAAAATACAGTTGCCAGTTTGCGTTTGATAGTAAACAATTTAACAGGAAAGGAACTATAATGGTTCGTATTGAAATCCAAAATTATTTAAAAAACTTTTAATTCTCTTATGTGTTCTGAAGTCAATTACTAACAGTGAAGGATTTTTGATGTTGTAGGGTTCTCTGGTATGCAGCAGTCTCTCACAAAGGTAGATGGCTAAGGTGTTTCTTCACGGCAAGCTGAAGAAAACGCTGCAGCTTCACTGAAAATCTCTCAGAACCCCGGCACAACCAAATAGATGCACTAACAATTATTATACTCAACCTGCATTTACATGTCTGATTTTTTTGGCCATAAGGATCAATCCCAATGCTTGATGTTTATGGTGACTTTATTTTTCCTTAACAACAAGGGAACAGAAGGTAAGGACTTTGCTGTTTTCAAATTATGAAGGGTTACATAAAAACTGCCTCCAACTCTTTTTTCATATGACTTTCATGTTTTAAGTATGTAAATATTTAAACATACTCCTTTTATAGGAACTATGCTGTAGCAAAACTGCCTTGCAGTGGGAAATATCAATAAATAAATAAATAAATAAAGTTTTAACACCATGAACAATAAAGCATTAGTAAATATTAAATAAAGATGACCTATTTAACAAGCTGTTTATGCCTCTTTCAGAAAAGCTCACATTATTTGTCTGATCCCATTCCGCAAGTTGTGAAGAATGATAAAAAATTAAGAATATCTTTACTGCTGTCAGAGTAATAGGTTCCTTGTGTGTAGAACTTATAATAAAATGTCCCAGAATCCACATGGAAAGACTTAGCTTCTAAAATTAGGATAAAAATTAAAAAAAGGTTACATGAAAATATTCACAATGTTTGTTTTAAAATATAAAAACTCTGTTTTTTCAAAAACTCTGAGGAGTTTTTGTGTTCAGAAATGACTGATAAATGAATAAGAGAAGAGAAGAGAAGACTCTGCACTGGAGTGAGAAAACATCTATCTGCAGAAAAAAACTAAAGCAAATTTATAACTAAATTCTTGTGAGATTAATATCCTCTTTGGAATGACTATGATGTGTGGTAGAAGAGAAAATAGATAGTTGCTAGATGCATCTATTTCTGTTTCCTAAACCAAGTTCTCACAGAGAATACTTCTTGCATTTGAAACTACATAATTAGCAAAGGTAATCAAAAAAGTGGGAGGGACAAGAGAAGGAGGAAAAGGTGCAGTTTAAATATCCACATAGAGGGAGAGACAAAAGGATCTGGATGTTTTACAAAACACATAGACACTGTCCCCTAAGTTATAATATTTCTTCTGTCAGAGACAGATCTTGATACCCCACATGGTGACAGCTAATTTGAGGATCCTAGAGCAGGAGACAAAACAAGGAGCAGTATATACCCAACATGCAAACTGAAGCAAGTATAAGGGCTGACATCTGTGATGTTACACACCCCCCTGGAGGAACTAACTTTCTGGTAGAAACTCAGCCACTATGAAGCCAAGAATTCAAGAATTACAAGATTGCAATGAGGACTGGAAAAAAGGAGAGTAAGTATCTGGAGGAAAGAAAGTTGCTGGGCATGAAAGTACACTCAAAGAGAAGCACCTGGGGACAGGTCCTGGCATTGTTACACAGAAAACTCACTTTCTATGTCATCAACAAATAGTGTGATATTAGCTACCATAGGGATATTTCTGCCTCCACACAGAGATTGTCATCTAGCTGCTCCAAAGTCCACATCTCAGGCAACTAAACTTCTCATTATACCTGGGTTGATGTTTTCATCCTGTGAGGACTCTGGTATGTGGCACATGCACAAGATTTGTCCTAATGGCTAAACTGGTTTACTACAAACATAGCAATTTTCTGCTCTGTAAGCCTGTAAATAACCTGCCATCCTACCAGAATTCCTGAAAATTTCTTATTGTACCTCAGTTCCTCTTTATTTTTCTTACGTATTCATATCTCAGAACCAAGGCAGAGCTTTTTTGTTCTAGATAAAAACTAATTATCCAACTAGGACAGAATTGGATTTTCTTCCTTAGATTCTTTCATATCTTATCTTGACATTTAGTTCAGAAATATGTCATAACAGCTAAATTAGGACACTGAGGTGAGAATATGCGAACTCTTTCAAAGCTCCTCAGATCTCCAATTATAACTACATTGTTGACTGGGGTAACATGGTTAATGTGTGTGCCTTCACTTTACTGCAGATACAAGTTATAAGCTTATCTGTATTGTAAAACTGCTGTGTGTGAAGTCTTCCAATACCTGATTATAAATTGCTTTCTGAGAGCCCCATAAAAAAAAAGGTGAAATTTACAGCCAATGTCAGGAATGATTATTATCATTAATAACAATGAGATGTGCTATGCTGTTAAAGCAGCCTTTTTTTCTTCCTCTGTTGGATTAAGAAACCTTTCAATAGTCTTTGTGTAATCAGAGATATGGAAAACATTTTGGGATCCTTCAGATGAAAGGGACAAATAAAAATGTGACATGGATGATCAGAGTGTTAATCATGGCGTTAAATATTCAGTAACCAAGCATTTATAATTGAGTGAGGGAAAAAAAAATCACTTTGTGCTACACTCCAAGCTCAGTTTTGCTGCATGCTGTGAACAGGGCAGAACAAGCTGAGCAGGCAAAGGTGGCAGAGGTATTCTAAGACCTCTGATTTTATTGATTGCTGTTCCTGACTAAATGTCATCAGCTGCTCCGTGATTTATAACATTCTGCTAATAAAACAGAGGGATACCAGTACAGGCATAGCAAGCTTTTTTTTTTTTTGCTCCATTCAGCCCTACAGTTCACTCCTTTGTTAAGACAACACCATGGTGACAACCAGCACGTAGCAGAATGTAATGAAAGTGAAGAACCATGGGCAGATTATGCTGACAGAAAGATGTCTTCTTTCATTGCACTGTAAGTCGTAGTCTGTCAAATAAACATGAGCCAATGTCTTTGAGCTCCATCTAACAACACAAACAATCCAGTCCAAAAGCCTGAAAAGTTTTGATGTTTAACTGAGGGAAAGTTGCAATGGAATTTTAATGAGAGACTATATGTTTCTACAGCTTCTGAAGACAAGAGAGACATCTATTACATAAAGTTATTCAGTAAGCTGAAAATCCCAGTGGCCAGTATGCAACATTATTGAACCAAAAGTTCGCAGTTGTTCTTGCTTGTATATTTGTTTGCTGTAGAGGATGGAAATTTAATAGGTTTTTGGAAAACTCCTAATATCTTCTGTAGTGGTGAAAACATTCACAATAATAATAAAAAAAAAAAATTCACAAAAAAAATTCACAATTTTCTATTAGTTTTCTTCATTGAATCAGGACATTTACTAAAGACTCTAGGAGAAATATAAGTGTGCAAATGTGTGTACTTATAATTAAAACCTAAATGGGCATGCAGGCAGAAAATTTGCCCCTTTTATAGACTTCCTGCAATTAAGAACAAACTCTATATCTTCAGAAAGTCTATAAAAGTGGCAAATCAGTATGGTGGTGTGTGTCCAGCAGAAATAGAATCCTACAAATGTGAAATACACTTTTTAAACTATTATAAGTAGTCAATAATAAGAGAGAAAATTAAAAACTCTGTGGTGATTGTGCTGGTTGAAAGGTGAACTGTCAGGAGAAATGAACCCGACTCAAAAGAGATTACAAGTCAGAATTACAATTTAATAAAAAATGATACAATAAATACAATTATTCAGATGAACAGTTGGTTCTTACCCACAAAAACCCAGATGCACAACCTGGCACCCTGGGGCATGAACAGAATGGTGTTTGTTGGCCCCTGTGCTGAGGTCTATGTGCCCCCTCAAGTCCAAGAGCGAAAGTGGGGGTGAAAAACCTGCTGGTGC
>VXAY01000612.1:520132-627768 GCA_013399855.1 Oxyruncus cristatus | reverse complement strand
GTGCTCTGGGCAGCTGCTGCAAAGGGTCTATTGTTAACAGTTCCTGGGAAATGACATAGAGGGTGTAGAATACACAGTTTGGGTTACACTCACACAGTGATGAACTGGTCCTGGCTGTTCTAAGACAGTGATACACACAGTAATGCAGATTAGTGATGTGAAAATATGAAACTACAGGAGCAAACAGCCTAGGGCTTACACTGTCTGAACTATTTAGATAATCTGAAGACTGAGATGATCTTTTAAGATAAATTATTAAAGAAATTGTCTCCACTAGTGATCATACTAGAATCTGTGCAGTTTAAGTACCAGTACTTTAGGGACTTGCCAAACTTTACCCAAAGTATTCTGACATTTTAACCTGGTAGAATAGAAATGCCAGAAAGAAGGACTTCTAATAGTAGAAGGTTTTGTCATCAACTATTTTGATTTCCCTTGCTTTATTCTTTCATTCCTTATGTTTTTGTTCAGTTTTCTTTGGGGTTTTTTAATCTATATTGACAAAGTATTTATTTCTTGTAAAACCAAACAAAGCATAAGTTTTTACTTCCACTGATTGATTTTTAAACTCTACCTGAAAGCCAAGGCAAAGCAAGGCAAGGCAAGGTAAGCATGCAGGCAAGATCTTGAAGTCATCACATTTTGAGCTCAGTTTAAGAGTCCTGAGACTTACTACTTAGTCTAGAAATTACAACATTTTTGTACTTAGCAGCAGGATTCATTGTTACAAACTGAAACAAAAAGTAAAACCTTCCAGAATTATGCTTCAAAGTGATGGAGTATTGATTACATCCCTAAAATTTTATTGAGGAAAAAATAAAACCCAACAGATTCATAACCTTATCTCTTAAAAGACCTTGGAACAAACAGTTGTGGAGTTCAATATACGTTAAAAGACATTCTTCACTCATGAAAAATGTATTTCATTTATATTCTTGTGATGAAGTTTGAACTTCTTTTTACTTGGTCAGAAAAATATTTTTATTTGTAGACAGCATCGGATGAATGATGTCCTTAACTATTCAAAGCTTTGCTTTCAACTGCTATTGTAAATGCTATTATATGTATATGTCAGCAGGCTGTATTTTGCAAAGAGATGCAAGAGAGAACTACCTGCACACCAGTACAGTTGAATCGAGGCCAGCTTTAAGACGGAAACTGCATAGTTGTGGCTAATGTTATACTGATTATGCACTATTAAAACCCTTCTGAAAAGTTATGTGTATTAACTTGGTCTACTTTTCTTGCTCATCACACTTTTAAAATTTGCTCATACAAGTTCTTTCACTGCAAATAGAGAAAATCCTAAATCAGGGTAAGTCCTTTGGTGGTTCCTCTATTTGCCATTTAGCTTTATTACCTCTGGTTAATGACAGGATTTTTTTTTTTCTTTTGGTTCTCTCAGATGACATGATTCCATAAGAATTGTAAGGGTCCAGACCCTGAAGATATATTTATGCTAATATATAAAATAGTCAAGGGACCATTCTTTGTCACAGCAGACAGCTGGCACAGCATAGCTTGTCCCCACAAAGTTAATCTTCCTTAGTTCCAAACCAGTGTCAACCCACTCAGTTTATTCACTGGAAGTGGCCCTTGGCCCATGCCAATACCTATGCATTACGGATTCGACAATGCAGATGGCAAGACTCTTAATACTTATGCACATGTCCTGGCCTCTAGCTTAGTAGGTAGCAAATACCATTCTTTAAAAGTGTTGCCTTTGGCGAAGTTCAGAATTGCTACATGCAAGTCCGCTAAAGCAGACTTTCATGTGTCCTGCAGAATGTCTGCTGATAAGCTCACTATGTATCACATTCTGCAGCCGTTGTCTGCAGATTTCATTGTTATTGTCACAATGCTTATGTGATTGCAAAGGAAACAGGCAGAAACTAAGTAATCAGAGTCTCTACCAAAATAATGACTAGTCATCTGGTCTTTTAAGGGGGCTATATGATACATCCACGGAAATGAATAGCAATCTATTGTGTTGGCACTTTTTGTAATATTTATATACTATTGTTCTTGTTTTCCCCCCAAAAAATCTTCTGTTTTGTCCGTACTAGATCCCCATCTGCCCCAGCATTCACTAGTGTGCAGTGAAAAATAATCATACATGGTGCTTACTGAATGTAAGATTTCACTTTAAACCCATTTAGTTTGTTAATATTTAATAATTGAAAGTGGTTAAGTGATAAAACTGTGTATAAAACTTATGCTTATAGATGCCAAGAGAAAATAATTTGAAGCCATTTATATTACCTTTTCCAAAGCCTGAGGTTCTCAAACTGTTTGGAAATCATTGTCAGTTTTAAAAGACATATGACTAACTATAGGTTTGATTGCTAAGTCATCGTCTAGATTTTTCTTCCCACGAGTAGCTGCAGTTTTATCTACGCAATCCAGATTCCAAAGGATTTGATAAGGAATATATGAAAAGCAAAGTATATAAACTGTAAACCTTATAAATAAAAGCTTAAAACATAACCACACTATATTGCAGAATATTTTTTCATAAAATCTCAATATCCTCAATAAACTTTTTCTCAGAAGCATCATGAGCAGTCAGCTACATAGACTTTCTATTCCTTACAGAGAATCAATTGTTTCAAATCCATCTTTATCTAAAACAAGATAACAGTGATATTAACACATTCTTTGCCTCGTGAATACTAACATCAAAGAAATGAAAATAAAATGTGGTTTTTAACAAACCACAGAACATCTAAGATACACAAGCAGTAAGAAAAACAGGGAGAGAGGAAATAAGCTGAAAGCTTTTGTCTGTGAGTGATCAAAACCAAATGATATTTTCCATAGTAATATGAAAGTGTGCATTAATCAATACCCTAGTCCAATTATTTTTCACTCTCATCTGCTTGAAACATTTTTAATCACTGAACATCCTCCTTTTAAGGATGCAAGTATGGGAAGTAATAGCTGAATTAGCTTTACCAGACATCCAGCTAAGGACAGGCAGCAAAAAGAAATAGAAAATCCAGCAAAAGGGTATTTGGAATTGCATTATTTCAGTGTTCCCTCCAGCTGGGATTGAAGCTAAGCTACCTACTGTCAAACAGCCATGATTTTGCTCACTCTCCAACTTCACTTCTTGCTGAAGAAATCTTCCAGCTCTCTTGAACTTGTCATTAGTATGAGTAAAAATATATAATTGGATATTGATTTGGGAAATTACACCACCACACATAGCATCTATAATTAGCTAAACACCACATATTTGCAATAAAACTGAATTTTCTAAATACACAATTTAATTGTTCCCTGCAATAGGAATGTAGAGAGAAATGCAATGTTTGTCCTTACATTTTGTGTGTATTTTTCTAAATTTACTACAATGGAAACTGTTTTTCTCAGTTAGACTAATTTTTGCAGTCCTTCGTGGAAATCTTTACGTATTTGTAACCCGCAGTTGCATTATGTCTGTAATGATTTGAATCTTCCTGAAAAAAGATGTGCCTGTGATTAGGTCCCCAGGAACTTGTATATCCCCTCTTGTTGTATGCATTTGGCAGGAACTGGAGGGATGTTCAGGCTATAACTTCACAGTGCTGCAATTTCACTCTGCTTGATTATATTTCCCCTATATATTCACTCTTAAAAGGTAAGAACAACTGATTTTTGGTCAGAAGATTTAAGAAGAAGCATGGTGCTTGTATGCACACTTCAGATCTTCAAGAGAAATGTAATAAAACTGTTAGCATTTTCTGTTTTCTGTACCAATTGAAAGCTATCTTGGACGCATACAATTCTTGTATAGCCAGTATATTTTTAAAATGCATTACTGCATTACTATATATAAAACAGCATTGTATTCATGTTATTTTGTGGACTGACATAACAGACAACCTGCAGATAAAGCAAGTCTGACAAATTGGCAGAACCAGGATGCATACAGAAAGAGTGACAAGTAGAATATTTTTAAATACAAAAAATGGGCTAGATTTGTAAATAACCTGGGGAATACAAGGCATATTATCATATCAGACAGACTTCATTCTACCCAAGGTAACAATTTTATCATAAGGTTTTTCTTTATATATTTTTTCACTATTTTTGGAGAATTGGAGAAAGAAGAAACTGATATTTTGTTTGAAGCTACTAAATAGATTTAAGCAAAGAATGGTTGGAGTAGCATGGAAATGATGGTTTGGGGATACATGAGCCAATGTTTGCAGGCAGAGACAACAGAATCTTTGGGGTAGCTGATGTAGTGTGACAAACATTGAGAATGGGGAAACTGAGCCACAAATGAACATGACTCTTTTGCAGGATTTTAGAGAGTATAACATAAAAATGCCATGAAAATGGTTTCAGATTATGTATTTCCACTCTCCGAATGTCTTTGACAGGCAAGGAAAAAGGAAATTATTCCAGTAACTTGGATAGTACCATGTAAATACTAACTATAGTCAATAGGATTTGACGTTTAGCAGATTGCCTGACACTCATATACCCAAACACTGGTTTAGAGTTAATACTTTCTCTAACAATTTGCATGACAGGACAGCAGAGTAACATTTATAACACAGGGACTAATCTTTCAGAGGCCATTCACAAAACCTTTTTCCTCTTCTTTCCAGTTTTCCACAAGATTCTGCACAACGAATCACTAAGTTCAATTCCATGTTCCTCACAGTCATTGGAGAAACAGTCTCAAACTGCCTGGAAAAATTTTTTGTATACTAACTATTCCTTAACAAATTTACAAAAAGTCACTTGTAGATGCAAGTAGTGCTAAAACCACTTGTTTATGTGAAAATCCTTTACAGATTAAGAGGCAAGAATTTCCTAAACTTGTTAATTGCTAATTTTGTTCCACCTGGGAAGCACTGGGTAGAAAAAAAAGGTTATGGTGGTGTCCCATAAGGCCACCCTCTAAACATCTTCATGAAAGCAGAATCAGTTGCTATACTCATTGGAACCAATAACAACAACTTTTTCAGCTGGTAGGAAGCAATTTTTATAAGGGCCACTAAAAGCATGCTTTGTCACATTGTTTTTTTACAGGAATCAGGGCACTTCCTTGCAGGACAGATTGTAATGAAGATGCAATTATTTTCCCTGAAGCTTAGAAACTCTCTCTCTCTGTGGTCTCAGAATGAAGGTGTGTTCCAGGGAGGGTTCGAAGGGATGCCGAAATTGAAACCCAAACTCCATTGAAAGCTCAAAAGACGCAATATTTATTACAAAGAGGTGGCCAACAAAAGAAGAAAAGAGAAGGGAAAATAAGCCCTCAGTAAAACCCCACAAATACCCAGGTGTAACTTATGAGGTTATCTTACCAACTCCAAATACCAAGGATTCTCTATAGCAGCTGCATCCAGCTCACACACAGCGGACATCCTCACAAAAGGCAACGTGGTCCGTCGTGTGAAGAGTGAGCCCTCCGAGCACAAACCACCTGCTTTTTGATCCAATTTGTTGGTGACATCTACCTGGGCAGGTGAGGCCAGCACTGCCCAGCCAGAGGCCCTCGGTCCTTCCCCCCATTATGTCAGTGGTGCCCCTTCTGCACACGCGTGTGGACATTGGAATTCCCCCGCGCCTGCGTGATGCACCTTGGAGGGTCTTCCCTTAATGAGTCTGGGGGCTTACTTCATCCTCCTCCTCTTCACTTCCTCCTTAGTTTATACGAAGTGTTGCCTTCAAGGACGAAGTTCCCATTTATCAGGCCTTGTTTTCCCATATCTTTGCAGGTAAAGTACAAACCACAGGTGACTGGGCCAAACATAAACCAACAATAGCAGCGTCTAATTAAGCATGGATACAAGGTGCTAAAAAAATGTGAGAAGAAACACATGATATTTACCATCTAAATGGCAGGTTGAAGTTCCTAGAGTGGTGCACTCCTATGTACAAGTACTCTACATCTCATATCTAGCACCATATTGAAATTACACCGAAAGCAAAATTTCTCTGGATTTTTCTATGTTCTCTGAAATTAGAGGTAAGGCTTCCACTGATTGCAGTGGGGCTGGGCACGGACAAGATATAGCTATGTACAGAGGGTACCTTTCATTTAAATCTTATTATTTAGCAGTTCTGCCAACATGCAAATAAGTATTTATAATTATTTTACTTTTTGTTTCCTTTTTTCATACATCATGTCCTCAGCCAACTTTTCATTTTTTTTCAAAGCCTCCAACCAGGTAGACATGTCATTAACCTCAAATATGGAACTTTGTCAGAAACACTTTTTAGAGGAAAGATAGCTTTGTCATTTCATTAGAAAATTTGCACTGAAGTTAGGAAACAGTTTTATCTGAATCCTCTTTTAATCATCAAGCTTGCACAGTCTCCCGTCATAACCTCTGATTTCTGGATTGAGGTTAAAATAATTTCCTTTGCAGGAAACCCTGACACCTGAAGCCCTTGTCATAACATTAATTTAGATACTGAACTCAAGACGAATTTATGGGAGAAGAATTTTCTTTCAAAAAAAGTGTGCTTTCTTTTTTTTCCTAGAAGAATATTCAGAATACATTTACATATTTCTGATAAAACATATTACTTTGTGCTTTGTTCCTTACAGGCTTTAAATAACTTTTCCTTCTTAGTTGTTTTTTTTATTATTATTTCAGCTCCTCTTTATTGGTATTTAACTCTCCTAGGGTGCTAAGGTCATTCAGATAACGACACATCTGTCTTTCTGTTTCCAAGGTTCTACCCTTCCCCTAATGGACCACTTCTTCCTTAGAAGGATTATTTCTATGGGGTATATGTCACTGCTCAAAGTGTCTTAGGAATCCTTCAGTATTAAGTGTGGCAAATGGACTTAAGCATACTGTTATGCTCTTTATATTTGATTAACATAGATATCCTATAAAAATGCCAAATCACAGTTTTTTATGAGACCAAAACTCTTGATAAAATGGAGAAGTAATATAGATGGAGGAGGGGCTGAGGCCAAGTAACAATAAAGACTTTTGAATGCTGATCCTGGTCCAATCCATACTCCAAGACTGTTGTATGCAAACCAGATTCTCCCTTCGGGCTTTGCATCACAGTTATCACGACACTTTGTATGAGGTAATTAGATCTGTTCACATCTGCCCACAAAACACCGTACAAATGTGCTTTTAGATGCTAAAGCATAGAGACACCTTCATTCTGGGAATGTGTGAGTGTTGCTCAGCTCTCTTGTATTAAGCAAGCAATTTAGAGTGTCATGCTGGGAACAGGGGCACGTGCCTGACCACCGAGACAGGTTCCTACCAGTGTTGGTGGTGGTCATGAAGTTCATCCCTTGTTATGCTGACCCCATTCCAAGTTGAATTCCTCCTACCTTTTCACACTGCACAAAGAAGACAAAGACACCTGGTGTCCCAACAGGGAACAGCAGTGCAAAGGTGTTCAGGATGAACACAGAACAGAAAGAAAGGTTGCTGCACTAGCAAAGTGCTGTGCCCCGGATAAGAAGCCCAGCAAATGAGGAGTTTCAAAATCCATGCATTTTTGACTAAAGAAACTTATGTGACTATTTTCTAATTTGAAAAAAAAAAATAGTTTTGGTGCTACAGACCACCCAATACAAAACAATTTTTTAAACAGAGATATTCCAAAATTGAAATATTTCCAATTTGGAGTCACTGTTCTAAGTACTTCATGGGAAGAGTCATTCAGATCTCTGGCACTCCCTTTGTTTTAGTACGAAAATTTCCATCCGTACTTTCTTATTATACCATTGCTATTGCCTGCTACTACTGAATATCTCTTCTCCTACTTGATGAAAACAGTAATGGAGACATAACGCATTAAAAGGTTAATAAGAGAATAGTATTTATTTCCTGATTCTATCCTAGCATTTAGATTACTATTACACACATTGACATTTCAACATTTGACGAGGAATTCCTATGTTGCGGGATTTTTTTCCTCTTAATGTTTTTTTTTTCCATGTAATTTTTAAGGCTATAAATATTATTGTATAGAAAAAACTTGAAATTTTTGAATTAGATTATTTATGGAAGAAAGTATTTTCATAGCTCACATACTAACAAACCATTAAATATAAAGACGGGTAGCTATCACTAAAACGTTTTGTTTAAAAACTGCAATTTTTGCATTTGTAACTGTAATTTTTAGCTCAAATATGATAAAGAGCAATATAAACACCCCAGAGAAGACTTCACAATTCAACAACAAAAAATAAGTGTGGAACAATTAAACAGAAAACTGTAAAGGTCCCTATTTTCTTTTTCTTTCTTGGGATTTCCCCCAGTAAATTTCTTTCTTAGAATCAAGAAATGTGTTTGGAGAAAAAGCGAACACATTCTATGAAATGTAGATAAAGGCCAGTACGTGTGTGTCTGTGTGTTCACTTAATGAAGAACAACAGAAGGGTAGAGATCATCCTGAAACCAGACTAGAACATTTTGTTTGCTGCAAATGAAATCAAACTAATAAATATGCACATCAAGCTATTATTATGTAAATTATGCAGTTTCAATATTCTATTTTGTGGAGAACCTTTTCAACACTTTTACTTAAAAATTACTTAGTTGTCTAAGTATTGTGGATTTTAAGAAGGAATTTCTTGACCACTTATGAAATGTTGGGAAAATATTATTTCTTTATTGCATTCCATCCTCCAACTACCTTACTAACAGATTCAATCACAACTTAAATGCTATTACAAGAAATCAGTGGAAGAGCTGTACATGACAGTTACATTTTTTTAGCTTCTTTTATCATGGAAAATGTCCTATGGAATGAACCTGGGCAAACAGATAATCTTTGTCACTTTCTTTCTAGGAAGTCCTCACTCAGCCAAATCTTCCTCTCTCTCTATCTCTCTCTCTCATACATGTGGAGATAAATACACAGGGTCTCTTTTTCACATTTACACTTGAATGAGAAATAGAAATACTAAAAATGGAAGACATTTTTTTAACAGATTCTCTTTATTTTATTGACACCCATTTTATCTAATCATGGTATCTCTTCAAACATTTTCATAACAAAATTATCAAGTATTCGTAACCCTACTGAGAGCAGTTCATCTAAGTATTGTCATTAAATTTTTCATGTGGAAGAATTTAGCATTGCAGATTTGTGCTAGGTTAATGAAGGACAGCCTTTGTTCATTGCAAGAATAGATATATAAGCATCTGTATCAGTATTATTCAATATGAGAACTAAACAGTCGCCCTTTGGATGTGACAGCCCTTCCACACTAAATTGTTACATAGGTGAAACTGGCCTTTCTGCTTTTCAGTGATGTTTCAGGAAGATCCTATTAGCAAATTTCATGTTGCTAATCACTTTGGGAGATCAACAGATCAATGCCTACTGGCCTTTTGATGACAGCTACCATGTTAATTAGTAACATGAAACAGGAACACAAAGGGAATGTTGCTGTTTCATATCCAAATGCTTAGAAGAGTCCTGACTGGAAATCTTGCACAAATTCTCTCATTCTACAGGAGCAAGCCATAGACTGCATCGCTTCCAAATTTGCCTCTTATAACTCACTCTTGCCTAGAAATTATAAGAAATGCTGAATCTCCTATTTCATGATGGATAGTGTGAACAGAAGTACTGCAACATCAAGAAGATGTGATAGTCCTAATAACAGGAATTGGAATACTTCTCAGTCCAAAAAGTACCTCTAGGATCTTTTCCATAACTTGTATGTCCTAATAGGACAATTAAAAAAAAAAAAAAATTGAAGAAGAGGGTAAAGAAAACACTGCATATTACACTCTGTGTGCTAGAATCTCTGCAGAATGCCCTGATATACTGCCCTGCATTAGCACAATTTCACCCTGCACACAGCTGATGGGCTCACACTGAAGAAGTTGATGGCGCAGTTGATGGAAGCTGGCCATCTACTCTCATGTTGGAGAAAAAAATGAGGAAGGATGCAGCAACAAAAAAGCCGTTCACATTTCTCCTTCTCTAGTCTGATATTCACTACATGAAATCTGCCTGTATTCTGCATCCTGTGTGGAAATCACAGAATTTCAACTCCAGGGTTGCACCTTCTCCAGCCTGCCCACACAGCAACAGTGGCGAGCACGTGGCTCTGAGAGAAAGAACAGATATTCCTAACAGCACAAACCTGTACCATATTACTTCCTATTTTTAATTAATATCCAAAATAAGGCACAGACTCTATGCTCCTTTGCATACTATTTAACCTTAAATCGATGTGCAATAGGAAATTTGGAATGGGGTCTGACTTATTACATCCACCTTTTCTATGTGGGGACAGGAAAAATAACTTACTCTACAACTTAGAGAAAGATATATAAATGGTGTCGGTAGATGACTTGGTTTAAAATGCTCTCAAGAGTGGGACTGGAATATCCTGTATAGTTTTGTATTGCCCAGACTACTAAAGCTTTATTTTGGAACGAAAAAACTATGTTTCAGTGAGGATGTCAATTAAGAGTGTGATTTTGTTGTGTAAAGTCCAACTTATCAAACTGCCTGTAGGGCATTTATTATAGAATTTGAGATCACCAAGGACATTGTGAGCTTGGGATGATGGACAAATGTGGTTATTGAAGGTGGATTTACATTTACATAATTAAGCAACAAAGGCAAAAAAAAAAGTAAGCAAAAGGAATTTGGATTTTTAAATTGATAAATCGCTCTTTTCATTAACTAGACTGAATAACACAAGTGTTGATTTGTCATTCTCCTCTGAGACATAAGATAGAGATTTTATTAGCAAGTGGGTGAAAATTTCTATCAGTAGCTTTGCAAGGAAATCAGACATTGCTTTTCCAGCAGCAAATAACCCTGAGCAGAGAGAAGTTTCCCCATATGTTTTTTTATATAAAGGTTCTTACACTTTCTTGAAAGAATAATAAAACTTAAGATCTAGAGATACACTCTTGCCACTAATGCTTTTCACTAGCAGATGAGGCCTGAGAGTCATTCGAGTTTTCAGACAGAAACACAGGATGGACCAAAGCAATCAGAGAGGTAAGCGTGTAATGACTGAGATTTTTGTGGGAAAGATAACCAGCAGTTTCTGTCTCTCAGGAAAACTGTTGACCTGCACAGTAGGAATTGGATTTTACTCAAGAAGCAGAAAAGCAAACAGTCAAAAGTAATGACTACTTAAAGAGGGAGTGGGGGGATATTCATAAACCAATTAATCCAAAAGAAACATAACTCCAGAGGGGCAAAATATAGACCATAAAATAAAAGTAAAAAACTTAACCTGAATTGCAATTTAAAATACGAAAATATATAAATGGCAGGAAAAAGGTGTCAATTAGTCTTTCAATTCTGTGTAGAAGAGGAAAGAAATATGACCCAGCAAATGTATGTGATGTATAAATAATGAGTAAACCAAGGGAGAATGTCAGACTTCAACATTACATATTCAGCCAAAATTTCTTATTTAAGTTTAAATCACCTAAAGGCAGAGGCGATATCAGTTCTCCACATACACTTACTCCATACTTCCTCTGATCACCAGAAGTAAAATTTTCAAAGGTTCCTTAAGACCCTACACAGCATTGCTCTGCAATGAAATGTAAATCTCTGGTACCTAATTTAATTCTGGAAATGAAAAAGTTTTCCAAGTGTTTTGGGAAACTACTTTCATTCTTTCTTTTTCCTAGCTCTCTATGTAGTGATATTATCTGACTACACAGAGGTATTAGAAAAGAATATATTAATAGAGGTATTCTATTTTATAGTGATCACAACCAGAAAAATGTGGATAGCCGGATGGAACACTTGACGGGACAAACAGAAGTAATTTTCTCTGATTCGTAAACTATGCATTGCAGACTAAGAAATACCTAGAGAAATTTTCTCATCTCATTGCAATTTTTTTCTATCAGAATGGGAAAAAAATGAGAAAGAAAAGGGTTGGTAATACAGGAAATCACTTCTTTATTAAAGAAAGAAAATTCTCCTTAAGAAACAGCTGTTCCTGTGCAAATTCAGACATACCGCAGGCTTTCTCAGTGCTGGGAGTCCCATCTACCAATACTCTCAGAATCTTATAGATGGTAGGGCTAATTGTCCTATCTCTGTTTTTTAAACCAACACCTATGCTAGGAAGACTACCTGAAATATTGTACCTCATGTGGGCTCAACCTCACTACACTGTGAAGATAATCTACTATGCAGCAGACTCAAGCTTCACAGAGATAGAGAGGAAAAGCTAGTGAGAGTTCCTGCACAGTATAGTGTTTAGACTACCCTCTGGGTTGTTTCTGCATCCTGATCTATGTACCTAGCCCCTTGCCGAGATCTTTGCCAATTTATTAATTGTTGTGAATTAACAATTCACATTCACTATTGCACAATGCAGCAAGAAGGAAAATTGTACTGATTTTAAATATTATATTGTTCTATAGGCTTACTAATTGATTAACTAAATATAACATTACATCAGCCGCCTTTATTGCATTTCAAAAGCTCTGGCTTTAAAATTTCATCAAGAAATGATACCTGCAAACAGCAACCATTGTCACTAGTGTGAAACAATTTCTATTGAATTAGTATAAACATAAAATTCTGCAGGTATATCTACTGTTATGTGGGATGAGTTCTGCTTCTAGCATCTACACTGCAGGATATTGAGGTATCCAGGGTAGCTCTGAGAAACAGTATACTCAGGGTTACAGTAAGAAACAAGAAAGGAGCTTTGGCTGCTGTTGTCACTCAAAACTCAATTGAACTGCAATGAAACATAAATCCCTTTAAAGCTGCTGTTTCTGCCACCCGGTTATGGTAAAAAAGAACTTTTAAAAAGGACTGCCACAGTGACATATAATCATCAGCTATAGCTCTGCCTAAATGGCTGGAAATATAAGACAATGGAAGGTCAGAAAGAAACATTAAGAGACATTTCAGGTGTTGGGCTTTGTGATTTGATAAGCAAATTAAAATCAATATGAGACTTCACAGGTGCCTGCAACAAGACTGCAGGACATACGAGCAGAATATGAAAAAAAAATCAACTTCATCTGCCAGAAAAAGGTGGAAAACACTCATTGGAAGACATTACAAATGATAGTACAAATTATAGTACAGTATAGGTAACCAAGAGATGCAAACCATTTTAACTTCATTAAGATACGTGGCATCCAAAATCATATATGAGGCCATTACACAGTATAAGAGACTGCAGTGTAAGATCAAAAGGAATTGTAAAATAGATTTGACTGTCTTTTACCCACCCAAGGAAATGATGACACACTGATGAGAAATCAATCCTAAGGATAGAATCTAGATTTTAAAAACACAGAAGACCTACTAAAGCTCTTTGAGCTGTGAAAAAACTTAAACTGTATTAGATGAATGTAGCTCACTCCAGCTAAGAGCAAACAAGTCAAACCAGATTATGAGTGTACCAGCAAGTCCTGTTGTGAATCAAGTTATGGAAAATTCTAGTATCAAATACTGTCGAAAGAGAAAATAACAGATAAATGTCGTGACACATTTGAAAAAATGTGCAAATCACTGAAATCAAAATTATTTTTTTTTTTCACTTAAAGTAATGGGGTCTGCAATGTGACGTGATTCCACAGGGGGAAAAAAAAAACCCAGCTTCACCATGAGAGCACTGGTCTTTCAGCACAAACGCAAATACATGGATGCTCCTACTCCCCATCATCTGCAGTGCTTCCTTTACTGATGCTTTCAGTTTCAGAATTACAATTTTCATGATAATAAACAAACGAGAATGCTGAGGCAGATAAAAGACATGGTTGATCTCCTTGGGTCACAGCCAATACATCATAGAGCCATACAATAATTTTTGTCATTTAAGGTGGGAAGCATATGAGTCAAATCAATAGAATCAAAGAATAGTTTGAGTTGGAAGGGACCTTTAAAGGTTATCTAGTCCAACTCCTATAATTAATTGTTTAGATTTCCTCTGCATTCCTTCTAGGAGTAATTCTAAAAAGTGTTTCACCTCACCATTAAGTGGAGGCCTGATAATTCATTCATTATCAGATCATGCCTTTCTCTGCAATGGCTGTAAGAGGAGTTAACAAATTCAGATGCATACATCTGAAGCCAGGTGAAGTGAATCCTCTCTACACTGATGCCTACATTGATACCTGCAATGCGTAGTGTTAAGATAACCAGCTTAGCTCTTGAAAGCTGTATTTTCAGCATTGCAGTAGAGTGTGGAAAAAAAGGATATAATCAAAATAGGAACAAAAAAGCCTGAGTGCTGTCAGCTGCTATGGACGCACTGTCAAGAGAAACGGCAGATCCCTGGCAGTAGCTAGGAAGGGTGCCTAAAGGGCTAGAATTTCAGTGAGGGGAGGGAAGAGAGAAGAATGTGCAATTCCCCTTATTACCAAACATCTTCCTACCACTCCACATACAGAAGTACAGCGGAAGCAGTGCATTAAGATAGTTCTGCCCAGACTAATATACTCTGCTTCCTATCATGAGTTGCAGCAGTTTTAACTTGTATAAAAGGGCTACTGTGGTACAGGGAGATTTAATCTTTTCACACTGAGCATTCCCAGTAAGAAGCAACTCTGGATCAGTGTGGCAAATGTGTTTCAGCTAAAGCTATGATTCTGTGATTCTGAGGGAACAAAAGTAGCCCATTTAAGTCTCACTGCTGCTGACTACATCTACTGAGTATAAGTTTCAGAGCCTTTCTGTACAAAGGTCCCTTACTGACTGCATTCAGATAAACCTGTTGTTATTATTTTGCATTTAATAGGATTTCTATAACCAGGTATAAAACAGACCTCAAAGTTCAAAGCAATGCTCTAAGTATTAGGCAATATTGTTTAAGATTTCTAGACATGTTTCAGATTTTGAGACCTGACACCTCATCTTTTAAGCAAAATATTTTGAAGTGTTTTGTAAATATTAATTATTTAAGCCTCACAAGACCTTTGTGAGTATTATAAAGAAAATTTCTATTGCTGTCACAGAGTTTTAGAGTTGTGATGAAAAGCAGCTCAGGGGTCCAGGTATTAGAAGACCCAGCTGAAAATGACTGCTTGTGCATTTGTGTAGAAAACCAAAAAGTACAGAAATTCACGAAGAAAGCAGCATAACTGTTTTCTATTAACATTCAAACTGCATGGCTTTATACATGTTTCTTCCCTGAAAATAAACAAGCCACATTTGTAGAGAAGGTCCTTTCATTGAAAGGTATTTTTCAATTTAGAGGCAAAGCTGGAAATTGAACAAGGAAGCACCTAAGGAAAGGGAAGCTATACCTCTTCTTCTTTTTTTGTAGGGATGAGGACAGGAGATACAAACATGGTAACTGGCATGGATTGAAAATAAGGATCTCACATCCCTATCTTCTTGTGCCTCTTTCTACTTCCAGTTAACATGGCTGTAAATTTTAAAGTAGAGTATATGTTTTAGGTGGTGTGCATAACTAAACCAACCGTGTGTGAGGAAAGGTGTACACACGAGAGGAAATATCAGCCACAAAGAACCTTTGCCTACTGAGCATGGTCCATACTTACACAGTTGTGTTCTGTATTTCTACCTGCTTTACTTATTTCTATTACAAGGGATAGAGTAGGTTAAAACAAGGGTTTAATCTAGAAAAATCTAGGAAAAAATTATCTACTACAAGTTTTGCTGTTGTCCTCACTGTTGACACAGTCCAAAAAGCTCACAATCGAAAATAATAAATATGACTAGGATTTACCACATAAGAAGTCACAGGAAATACTTCACAGATAGCAGAAAAGGTGAGAATATAGATGGCTTATAAATTACAAGCATGATTACCATCATGCAGCATTATTTTTCCATGAGTTTAGTCCTAATGAGCTAATCAAGGAAGATATCACAGGTTGTCTACGTTCTCAGACAAGTTGTTAAAATACAAAAAGTAACAAGATCCCGCAGCTGAATCACAGAATAGAAGTTACTGAAGGAACATTTGCACATGTCATTTCTACATCCTCTTTAAACAGGACAACTAGCTTGTGCCTTGTGAGCTTTCATTTAAAAATATTTTAACAGCAACAAGTGGCAGTTCTCATCCTCAAAATTTAACTTAGTTTGCTTGGTTAGAAGTCATAATTATCAAGAAAAGGTTTGAGTATAGGTGGGCACAGTATTTCCTCATCAGTTAAGGTATTCATTGCTATTCTTCAGGAATCTTAAGAAAATAGTAGTTTTATTTCACAAGGAAACTGCAGACTTTCATGAGATGTTATCAACTCTTCCGTTCACTTAAACTGAAACCCTCTTGGAACCACCAGCCATACAGTGAAAAATCTGTGCCTGCAATAGAGTGTAATGACAAATGACAGCGATCATATTGTTGTTCAGTATCAACAACAAATAATTAAACAGTGAATGAATTTGACAGAAGACCTTTAAGATGTTACCAAACTCTATATGGATAAACTGAATGTTTACAACACATATAATGATTTCATCAGTCTTAATTGTACCTGTGACTGGATGAAAGGTTCATATGCTCTAAAAGTAATTAATAATGTGTCAAATGATTGAACAGAAGCAATTAACTTCTGCCCAAATATTTATTGTTTTGCAAATAATCAGAAACTGGGGAAAAGGATGGTAGATGCAAGAGAGTCTATTGTTTTCACTGAACAAATTTCCTTACACAGCAACTGTTAGTAAACACTTTGTTAGTAAAAACTATACTTATATTAAAAGTTTCACTCCCTCCACAGTAGGAATATTTTAAAAATACCTTGCATTTTAAATACAGAAAAGAATTGCTCATTATTATTAAGTTTACATAACATATGCTGTTGTTACTGACATATAAACAGTATATTCAGTGTTCAAGGCCGGGTTGGATTGGTCCTTGAGCAAACTGGTCTAGTGGAAGGTCTAATGCCCATGACAGGAGGTTGGACTAGTTTATCTTTGAAGGTCCCTTCTGATCCAAAGCATTATATAATTCTATGATCCTATTGGTTGTATTCTTGATTACCTATATGAAATAGGATTATACCCTGTAGCTTAAAAGGAAACAACACAGAGATGAATAATGTAGCTGTTGAATCAAAAATATAATTTAACAAAAATGTATCTTCAGAAACTGAGCGAGCAAATCTGTATTTATCAATATTTCTGCATTCTTATTCTTGAAGATAAAGTAAACAGGAACAAAAAAATATGTAAATGATGAACTATTTTTCCTAGCTATAACAGTAAACCCAAGAAGGGACATACATAGAAACATGAAAGTGAAAATATCTACAAACATCCCATGGTGTGGTAGTGTGTTTATAAAAGGTTTGTATTAGGTTGAATTACTGAGTTTCAGTGGCCAGATATTATTCACATTAACTAAATCTAATGTTAACATTGAAGACAGGACATCTGAGCAGAAGAAAAATATTAAGCATTGGTTCACTGTGTATGCCAAACTGAAATTCATTACAAGGTAGAGAACCAACTTCAAGTTCTCCAGGGAAGAAAAAGTGCTTCAGGAATGAAGAGGAGTGTCTATTAGCAGAACTGGAAAAATGAATATCTATGATTCAAAACCCAGTTCAGAAATCCAGACTGGAGAGCAAGAACAGGGAGGATTTTGGACTTCATGAAAACACCAAGTCTTTATGAAACTAATCCCAGAAATATTCTGAACTATTCTTTACACTTGTAAAGAAAACAGTCCCAGTGTAATGAGATCATTTTCTTTACTGGATGCCTCATGACTTCAGAAAAAGGTCTGAGGCAGGCCTTTATTTTAATGTTTAATGTTTAAATAAGTATAGACATTTTTTTGACATTTATTTTTAAAAGTCTTTAACATATTAAAATTTCCAGCTTGCTAAATAGATCCTATAAATACATCCTATAATAGATTATAGGTTGGACTTGATGATCTCAGAGGTCTTTTCCAACCTAATTTATTCTATGATCCTATGATTGTGAATGGTACTTTTTTGAATAGAAAAAATCTCATAATGCAGTTGGCCTTCATAGTTTTAGTCAGACAAGAATATTTGAAATTTTGAAGATCAAATCAATCATCTTCAAATCTTTAATCAGAAAAAAACCCAGGCGTTTTTGCCCAATGTTTCAAGTTGAAAAGACTGAGTATTATGGCTATTAAATGCAAGGGAGAATCACATGGACCTCAAGATTAGTCTGGCCAATATGAGGTCCCTGGATGGTTTTTCAACTAGGAGCAGCAAAGAAAGAAGATGGCTCTCCCCAGTCAATTGAAGAATGGGTGGTTCTGGTTGGAAGTCAAAGAGTACTGGAGGATGTAGACAAGAAAGACCTTGTAATCAGCAAAAGAACTAAAGGGGTCTATGCATATATTAGGAAAGCCAAATCCATTTGGAGTTTAATCTGGTGAGAGATGTGAAGGGCAACAAGAAGGGCTTGCACAGGTATATTAGCAGAAAAAGGAAGATGAGGGGAAACATGGGTCTATTACTGAATGGGGCAGGAGTCCTGCCAACACAGACCCTGAGGAAGACAGAGATACTGAGTGCATTCTCCACTTTGGTCCTTACCGGTAAGATTTTCCCTCAGTAATGCCAAGTTCCCAAGACCAGTCAGAAACTAAGGAGCAAGGAAGACTTCTCAGTAGAGGAGGATCAGATTAAGGACAGGTAAATAAACTGGATGTACACAAGTCCATGGGAACTGATGGGATGCACCTACAAGCACTGAGGGAGATGAACAATGTCACTGTGAGGACTCTATTGCCTTTCAAAATATGTGGTGATCAGGGGAGGTTGCTGAGGGCTGGAAGAAAGTAAATGTCTCTTCTTACTTACAACAAGGACAAGATACAACAGCCAAGGAATTACACATTGGTTTACCAAATCTTAAACCCTGGGAATGTGGGGGGAGAAAATCCCCCTGGAAATAATTTCCAAACATTGTAGGGATAAAAGAAAGTGTAGCCATAGAGGCCAATATAAGGGCTAATACTATTTAATATTGTCATTAGTGACCTGAATGATGGGACAGAGTACACTGTTAGCAAGTTTGCAGGTAATTCAAAACTGGCAATGGTGTTGATATACCAATTACTAGTGCAGAGAAGTATCTGGAAGTCCTGGTGCACATCAAATTGAACATGACCCATCAAAGTACCCTTGCAGCTGAGGCCAACAGTTGCCTGGGCTGTTTTAGGAAATCATAAAATCAAAAAAGGTGATCTCTCTCCCTTTTCTCATCCCTGGTGAAACACAACTGCAGTTCTGTGTCCAATACGGGGCTTCTCAATCCAAATGAAACAGGGACATACTGGGGCAAATCCAGCAAAGGGCCATGATGATTAAGGGACTGGAGAATTTGACATACAAGGGGAGGCTGAGAGAGATGGGTTTGATCCAACTCAAGCAGAAGAGGTTCATGAGAATTTGAGCAATTTTTATATTCATACATGAAGTAGGAATATTGGGTTTATATGTCAAGGTTTGACAGTAGGGTGGCTATAGAGGTGGTTTCTGTGAGTTGCCAGACATTATCTCACACTGAACAGAGCCAGTTCCAAATCCTACAGAGATCTCCCGCTGGCCAAGGCTGAGCCCACCAGTAATGTTGGTAGTACCTCTGCAGTATCACATTTAAGGAAAAGTTAAAAAATGCTTTGTTTGTAGATAAGTGAGGTTATATGAGGGAAACAACTCTACAGACACCAAGATCAGTGGAGAAGGAGGGAGAGAAGGTGCTACAGGTGTCAGGCAGAGATTGTCTTGCAGCGTGAGGAGAAGACCATGGTGAGGTAGGCTGTCCCTCTGCAGCCCATGAGGGTCCAAGGGTGAATAAATATCCACCTGCAGCCCATGGAGGACCCCACACAAGCCAGTGGATATACCTTGAAGGAAGCCATGATCTCTTGAAAAAAGTCCATGCTGGAGCAGGACTTCTGGCAGGAACTGAAGCTTGTGGAGAGAAACCCATTCCAGAGCAGGTTTTCTGACAGAACTTGTGACTCTGTGAGAGACCCATGCTGGAGCAATCCGTTGGCAAAAAAAAGCATGCCATGGAAAGGTTACACACTGGAACAGTTTGTGAAGAACTGCAGCCTGTGAGAAGGACTCAGTGTTGAAGAAATTCATGTGTTAGGCATCACACAGTGAAACAAGGGCAGACAGTGACAAGAAGAACGTGGCAGAGACAAAGTGTTCTGGACTTACTGCAATAGCTATTTCTCAGCCCTCTGCACTGCTTGGAGAAGATAGAGATGTCAGGAGTGAAGATGAGTCCAGGGAGAAAGGAGGGGTGATGGGAAGCTGTTTTTAGATTTGTTATTATTTCTCATTATCTTGCTCTGATTTGATTGGTAATAAATTAAATTCATTTCCAGGTCTCTTTTGCCTGTGGTGGTATTGCTGAATGTTCTCCTTGTCCTTAATTCGATGCATGAGTTTTTTTATCTTATTTTATCCTCCTGTCCCATTGAGGAGGGAGACTGACGGAGTGCCTTGGTGGGCATTTGAAAGTCAGACAAGGTCAACCCACTGCAGCAGTAAGTAAAGGTGATGAAGACAGACTCTTCTCAGTGGTATCGAGTGAAAGATGAAGAGCTAATGGGACTAAACTGAAATAAAGCAAATTCTTTTAAAACATTAGAAAAAGCCTATTTATTGTGAGGGTGGTTGAACACTAAAACAGGTTGCAAAGAAAGGTTATGGAGTCTCCATCCTTAGAGATATTCAAAACCCAACTTGACATGACCTGGAGCAACCTGCTTTAGTTAACCCTGGTTTTGTAGAAGGGGATTGAATTAGATTGTCTCTAGAGGTTCCTTCCAGCCTCAACTATTCTGTGATTCTGTGAAATGTTAAGCTTGCTGAGGTCAAGTTTAAGTAGGACTTGGGTTGCATAGAAATCACATTGGTTCCCTGCAGAAAGGCAAATTTCACTCCTTTGTGTTTAGCTATACACATGAGCCTGAAGTTTCAGAGTATAATTTTAAGACCTTTAAATACAACTTAGGGATAGAAAAGTTGGGAAAAATAAGTGACAGATTTTCTTTAACTGAGGTGGGTGAATTGTAAATATTTATATAGCTACATAATCATGTATATTTACTTCACTGCAATGTAAAATCACAGTTAAAATCTTGCAGGAAAGTGTCTTATGCTGTTAATATTCTACAGTTATTATTAAGTTCGAGATCACATTTTGGCCTGATTAATTTATTTTAAAAAAGGGAAAATTTTCTTAGGCCTGAGAACAATATTTAAAAGAACAAAACATTTCTACAGGCAAATATGGTGATAATTAAACTCTGGCTTGTGTATGCAAAGCCAGGAAATACTAATGCCTTAACTGCAGCTTATAGTAAAGACCAACATAAAGAGGAAATTGTAAAATAATAAGAAGACTGTAGAATAAATGCCCACAACCAGCACATCTCTCTAGAGTACTGTTAAATTTCTGATCACAATGAATTATGAATATTTCTTGGTTCTGTTCTTTTCCCTATGGAAGATTGATCACTGACCTGCCTAGAATATGCTGGATGCACTTGCCCAAGGACAATCAAATCACAGAAAATACAGAAACAGCATGTGTTAAATCCCAACCCTAATCAAGGCTAAAGGTGAAAGGCCACAATTTCCACCACATTTGAAAAATTTAAAACACTTATCAGCCCTCTACAGGAGAGGACCCTGATGGCTCTGCATTTTAAAGAGAATAGTCATGTGTTTTTCAGCTCCCCTGATTTAAGCTGTGATCATTTTAAAATGTGAAAGTAAAAGGCTACAAGCAAGCACAAGAGTGCATATTAGAAAGAAATCACATTAAGCAAACTGCTCAAGATATACTCTGGGGTAAACGTTTGTAGCCTATATCTATTTAATGTACAAAATAGCATAGCAAATACAGTCATTGCAGATCAAGTTGTGGTTCACTATTATGAGTTAGCTGTGTAAAGCAGATAGACAGACATCTAAGAAAATGAACACAAAACATATGCTGTGAAGGCTTTTACCACTGGCCATAATGCCCAAAACCTTCCCATGTGTGTCCTGTGAAAGACTACCTGTTTCCCACTTCAAGAAGTAGTTGCAATGACTTTTGATTGCAAAACCATAAGAAAGTTGAAAGAAAAGCTTTAAAACAGTCTTTTCCTCTTTAGATTCTTAGCTGGTGTGGGGCCACCATAATTTTTCAAGGTACCAGAAAAGTCATCTGAGGCCACAAAGTTCTTTCAGAATTTATCTAGTGGTGATTCTAGTGGAGGGGCAGCTGTCACATTCAGCAGCAGGAGGTTGCTACTTACAGTTATTGCAAAACTTTCACAACCTCTCTGCTGTGGTCTGGGCTCATTCTGCAGCATTTGAGTGGAAAAGTGAATGGTAACTTCTGGTGGTGGCATATAAATGCTGTAACAGGAGTCACATTTTCTCCCACATATGTGAATCTGCTTTATTATTGGGACATAGCTTGTTGATTTGGGGAGGAGTGTTTGATATCAAAATTAGTACAGTCAAAGAGGGTCATGATGGGCAAAGTTACATGTGAGGTGCACATGTTCATTCCTTTGTTAAAAAAATCCCTAAACAACAACAACAAAAATCACAACTACTTATAAATAAAAAGATACCTCTTGTCTACCTACTCTATATGATATCGTCAGTTTGTTTGGCAGCAGAGCCATCCTGTTATTGGAACAGAGATCATAAGGCAGAATAGCAAAATATTTTTCCTTCAACGAACTCCTGAACATATAAATGCTGTCATGGCCCACTGTAGACTGAGATGTTACCGTATATGAAAGAGTGAGGAAGGACTGGACAGGTTGCACACAGACGATCCCAAAGCAGATTTGGGTATGATTCATAGGCTAGAACATTAAGCACTCTTCAGATATTCAAATAAAAAAAATTGTCTGCCTTCTTGCGTCTTACTGAAATACACGTGGTGGATAAATGCAGGTTAATTTCCTAGAAGTATAGAATCAAATATACCTTGTCTTTTTTATCATTGCCATACTCTTGACCACATTATAAATTTTAGCTGTACAAGTCATTCCAGTACATAGACTGAAGTCTTCTAAGATATTGAAGTACTGTAAAAATAACATATATAGTGTTAATTTATTACCATTCTGGCTTTAGATGACAGGCAGTAAAGTAGGTGAACCTATTTTTTTTTCCCTGGAATAATATTTAGATTTCAACTTGAAGTTGTAGGCTATTTTGAAAGAGGATTGTGTCTTTACCAGACAAATTATCACTGTATGGCAACAAATCCAAGTTTCCTTAAGCCTCGAGGAAAACAAACAAGTAGTGTACATATAGCTCAGTGATATGGCTACTGATCTAGTAGTCAGGAGTTCAGGATTCAAGTCCTGATCTAAATACTTGATTTGTTTGTACTAGGATGATATGCTACTTTCATTGGAAAGGAGAACAGACCTGAGTCTGTTCTCAAACAGAGAGTCAGTACTCAAACATCGTGCTCAAGAAAAGGGTACCATTCTGAGTATCTTGCAGAGATTCCAGCTGTAGTTGCTGCAGGAGAGCAAAGGGGGAAACAATGAAAATCCAGGCCAGGAGTAGCATGAAGCAAGTGATAACCCATTCAGTTGTATCACAGAGGAGGCCATTCAGGGCATCCACATGTGAATCTGTCCCACACTAATCTAAATCTCAGAATAAAACAACTAAATGAACAGTTCATACTGTGAAACCAAGAGCCTCAAACTCCTGTTCACAAAATCCAAAAACATCTTGGTACTTCAGAGAGTCTGAAGTGGTCTCAGGATTTTCTTAAAATGAGCAAATCGAACATGGTATTTAGCAAGAGCATTCAGAGCCTGCCAAACATATCTCTTGTATGAGTTTAAAAGGTTTTTAAAAGGACAAGAGGAATTTTTTTTCAGTAAGATTGCTTAACCTTCCAATCCCTGTTTAAGCAAAGTCTGAAATTTAATTTTAATATTTCTCAGAAGTCATAAATATTTTAAGGTACAGAAAAACTTTATTATGAAAAGAACTGCTATGAAATGAAAGCAAGTTCAAGGTATCTTTTTTTTTTCTAGTGTTTCTTAGCACTAGATCAGAATATACACATAAACATCATCCTTAGATTATGCCATTTGTACGATAAATCATAGATTTTTGCTTCCTAACTGTATTTAGAAGTTTATTTTCTTTTATAAAGATTCAAATCTTAAAATACAAACTTACTTTTGGCTTCAAAGACAAATTTGGCTTCAAAGACAAATTATTCTAAAAATTTAATAAAATGTAATAAAAACTGTTATATAATATATATAATATATATCATATAATTATATAATAAGATGATGAAGTACTCTGGGCATGTATTTTCCAGCTTAATTTCATCTAAAAGTAAACCAATTTGTGGTCTCTAATGCCCTTCCCCCTCCAAATGTGAGAATGGAAACATTTTGGATAATTTCTTGAAAAACACTCTGTGGTTCAAACCAAATTGTAAATGTACATACAGTCATCTGGCAGCAAAAACAAGAATCCACTAAATTTCGAGAGTGAAAGTTGCATTTTATATTTAAATTTAATTTTTTAAAAAATTCTTCTATATCACCAAAGCTGGTTTAGAGCGTGTATGTGTTCACTTATGACAAGGGTTGCTACTAGGTCTACTAAGTCATTTGACAGAAAGCAGTAACAGAAGATATATAATGTCTTGTGGCACTAGAAAGTTGAAACATATTTTGTGGAAAGTGATGGATATCAGGGTCTTTCACCCCAAAATGTTGCATAATGACAGGTTTTATTCCTGTTCTGATAGAAGGGTGCTCTTAAAAATAAACATATGTGAAAATACAATTTCTATAATTTGAATGTTCTTTCATAATATAGATACAGCTATATATAAAAACTAGAGCTAAGAGGGGACAGCAGGAAATCAATACATGGTGGTTTTCCAGATTCTCAAATGTGTTTTTCTTTAAAGGTATCCTAACTCTTCACAGAATTAATATCTATGAAAAACATAGTTTCACATCTAAGAATTTCTTCCCCATTTTGACTGCACTTTATGTTATGATAGATAATTCAAAATAAATACTATGAAATAATTTCCTTTAAAAGATGCTAAATTGTAAATTTTAACATTTTCAGTTCTCTTTTCTTCCCCTTATCCCCCTGGCTTCAAAGAACATACTGGCAAAATCAAAATCAATTTTGTGAATCATTTTGATCTTGACAGAATTGCACTGTTCTGCATAAAAGGGTCTGACTCAATTTTTATCTAAACTGCTCTAGTTACAACGTTGAACTTTCATCATCAGCCACAAATTATGAGTTCTGTCTGATGAATCTTTAGAAAAGGTATGGCAGATTTAATCTGCAGATTAATGAAGATTCCTGCTACTGAGAGACCCATACCATTTCATAAACACAGTTACTGAATATCTACAAGCCATTTAAATTAACATAGTAATAAAAGTTAAGATATAATTTTAACGAAGCAATTAACTTACTATAATCCTATCAAAGACAAAGCTGCTGAAATGCAAAAGTGTCTTATATGGGAAAGTACATGCAAATAGACATTTACAGATAGGTCTGGTTAAAATGCTAGGGGATTTTAGGATTTTATCATCATCACTAAGGCAGAACAATCTTATGTCTATTATTCCTTAAATTTACTTCAATTACTGTTCAGAGAACAGTTGAACTTCCTGAAATATGATGTGTGGAATAAGGAAGAGGAAACAAAGCTTGATAACCCTTCCAGGAACACAAACAGAATACTTAGAAAGTAATTCTTTGCAAGCTCAATTTCTGCAGCAAAACAAACCATATCCCATGTCAAAAACACATGTATGACCGTCTATGAGAACAATTCTAAACCTCAGTAGAAAAGCCGAAGTAATTACCTTACTTCCTAAATCAGACCAGCACCCACTACCCCTACGCAATGCATCATACTGGTTCCATTATACAGTCTCTGTCTCCGGCTTCTGTCTCATCACAACAGAACTCTGCTGAAAACCTAAGACAGGGAGATTCCCATGTTAATCATGCATTAATGCTTTGATTTAATAAATATTAAATTGTATGCTGTATTACTTATTTGCTTCCTATACTTACAATACTTAGTACTCACTACAGTATTAAGTTGATATTTAACTTTAAGTAGAGCATACACCCAGTAGAAAGAACAAGTAAGCCCAATAAACCTACTTTCTTGATTTTATAATTTTAGTAACAGCTGAGTGCTCGCATTAAGCTTTATAGAATGATCCCCAACAGACTTCCTTTCTTCCACTCTGGAACATACTGACTCATCGTCAAAAGCAACAGGTAAGGGGACTGAAAGGTGAAAAGTGATTCTATGCATCAAGCTCAGCTTTATAATTCAGCTGAAGGAAAAGAGTGCTGTAGTTAAAGGGCTCTTTCAGGTATGCTGTTATGATTTTCACAGCAGTGAAAGGCCCTATGGCAACCAGATCTGTATGCACAAGAACATGAACTTTGTAGACCTCTGTTTGTTTTGGATTTTTTTCTGTTTTACACAGCATCTCTTCATTCCATTAAATTTTCTCTGGCAGAAGCCAGCATAGCTGTGACCTCTTAGATTGTTTCTTGACAAAACCAAGGAAGTTAACGTAGAAACGCATGGCCCCCTACCACTTTATCACTCTTTAGTGTTTTCTCTTTGCCATATACCTGTAGAATAATGCATTCATACCACATAAAGGCTTGTGGAACAGCTTATGTTTTGTGCCTGTGGTATTTCCATGTGCAGGTGTCAGATTGGCTCCTCCAGCGCTCAATACTATGACAAAATGTATGCCTAGGTGAAACATTTCAAATAGTTCTAATTTTCTTACTTCTCAGTTAGCAAGCATATGGAGTTACATGCTAAGATGTGGATACATTACAGATAGTTCCAATGTTGAAAGACAGTTTTGGAAACAGTTCTTTCCAGAAATAGACCCAAACACACTTTGAACTTCAGAAATGTTCCTTTTGTGTTCCTCCATCTTCTTTTTCCATCTGTCAATTAAAAACTTAAAAGGGTAGAGATACTGTGGTTATACCACCAGACTTGACTATGCTAGCACCAGTCCCATGAGATGAGACTTCTAAAAATTCTGTCTTTAGTGTCATTTGAATTTGTTAAGAGCTAAGAGCACTCATCTCTCTTCTTCTGCCTGAGATGTTAGCAAATGCATTGGCAATGATCACAGCTACTCAGCATTATTCACTTTCATAGGCATGCATGCCAGGCACTGCACATCTATGTCATATTCTGAGCTGTACAGATGTAAAATGTGTAGGTTTTGTCTTGCTGATTTTGTACTCTGTTGTTCTGCTAGCCTGCAGTTTATTTTAACTGCTTCATAATTTATTAATACCATTTTTGTCTAATACTCCTTCAGCAAACACAGCAGGGTAGCCTTCATTCAAGCAAAAGTCACAGGATTCCTGTTAAACTCTGCACCTACACAAAAAAAAGATTTTAAAACCTCATGGTAGAATTAGATTTAGACGTGGAGGTTTGGGGCTCATTATTCAATACTTATTGAAGCAGAAGTAAGATTAAAGCCAAAATGAACTCTGGGAATCTAATAATTACCTTACTTCTGGTATGACTGTGGAAAGCTACTACACACCAGACTATTATACTTCTTCGTTACACCCCTCTACACCTACTGAAACTCATGCACTTTTTTTGTGCAGAGAAAAACTCTTAAGCAGATGCATTGAAAAAGAACAGATGTGTTCACAGAATAATTTTTCCATGCTCCATTTTCCACTCTGTATGCCTTTTTGTTTATGGAAGTAGGAGGCATAATTCAGGCAACGGATGGAAAAGGACCTGACTATCCATAAAAATCATATCTGATTAAACATTGACTGGAAAGGACAACTCCTTTTAAGATATTTTCTTGGGTCAATTTCTCCATCTATAATTTCTACAACCTTCTTCAAAAATTAATATACTTTAGACCCACCAGTCACCTTTAGGAGTTGAAACTTCTTGTTGGGTTTAGGAAGCTGTTTCCTGACACCTTGCAACTACCGAAGGCCAAGAGACAACCTTCCCTGCAGGCACTGCCTAAGGAAAGCTTTCATATAGCAAGATGAACCTAGGTGAACATATTTTACTAGCTATTAAGGCTTTTGCTACCCTAAAAATGATTTCTTCAAATACTTTTTTATTTAATATGCACAAGAAGTTAATAACTAAATTCTAAAGCTTTTGAGTGAGCATTATCTTTTTTCAAAACTGTTTCACCAGAGACCAGTATTAGTTTGCAGGAAAAATAAAGATACTTTATTTTCTTTATTTTTAGTGAGTATGTCTTTCACAGAGAAAATGTGGGACAAGAACATCTGTCAGGAGCTGGAAAGAAAGTCTTCCAGTCTGCCATTTATTGAGAAATTCTATCTTCTGTATTCATTTTAGAATGTCGTTAGTTAAAAAGATTAAGTTTAGTTTAATATCCCTTATGGTTTCCTGCAGTCACATAGTAATTCATTACCATCTGCAATCTTTTGTGATTGATGCTATAAGGCACAATAGGCTGGATTAATCAAAGAGATAACAAGTAGATTTTCACTTCTTGAATATTAATGAATAACTGAAACTGCTATTCATTGACATTCAAAAACAGATAAAGAAACAGTAGGAAATCTCTAGCAAAGGACAACTGGAACCCAATTTCTGCCTTTAAATTAAAACTGGCAAAAAACATTTCTAGATAACAGCAGAGTTTAATATTTATGAAGTCCTGTTTGTTCAATGACAATCTCTATCAACAATACAGTAAAATAGCAACTAGAGATATAATGTTGTACTTGGGTTTGTATTTTAATAACTAGAAACATCACTTATACCCTAGTGGCCAGTTTGCAACTGATGAGCACTGCCTCAGTACAAAGCTTCCTACAACTTCTCTGTTGGTGGAGAAGACAGTACAGCTCTCTCTGTTTTTCAAGCAGCACCTCAGAAGAGACTCAAAAGGCCTGTCATCTTGCCTAAACCAGAAAATGGATAAGTAAAATATACAAAAATTAAGTATGAGATCCCAATTCCTAATTTGAGCATGCACATTTTGAAACCACCAGAAGTTCACAATATGTCTTTAGGATATTCCTTCCACTCTTGTTGTTACTGATGTCAGCCTGGCCTCTTCTTAGCCCTGTAAATGCTAGCATTTCTGCTAGCAGGTATGCACAAAATATACAAAGCTCTCAGTTCTTGGATTATTTACCTTATCATCTCAACTCCATTCGAAGTCATTCTCCACCTGCACAACAGACTGGTGCAGAAAGGTCTGTTCTGGTTGTATTGGGCAGAAAATGCAGTCTGGCTGCATCTATGGCTCAAAATGAGTTCCAGAAAACCTCCCTGAGCACTACAAGTCTTTGTCAACTCTTGCATTTTTAAGAATGGTCTTTAGACAAAATTTTTCTGAAATCAGCGCAGTCTGGGGACTGTAATCCTAACATGTAAGAACTACTCTCAGAGAACAGCCATGGGCACATTCAATTTCTTAATATGAGTACAGTCATGGGCCAGGAACTTGCACCTTATTCTCCTTAGTTCCAGGAGAAATCCTTAAGCATCTGAATATTACTAATGTAAGAGGCAGAGAGAATATGAAGTTCTCTTTTAATCTCCATTTAACCTTATTAATATTTAATAATGTAGCTACTATAGAAACTCAACAGGAGAAAAGTGCAATGTGAGACTCCACTGATCTGATTGTTTGGGGAAAAAAAATGGGATTATATCTTTCCCGCACAGTCAGACAGGCTAGGGTTTTGAAAAATATCCTTTTGGAGTGTAGGCTGTGCATGCCATCATTGGGCTTCTAGTTATTCCTGTCCTAGGTGTTTCATACTGGGATATTTTGACTCTGTCTACACAGAGCAGTAGAAGCAAAAGTAATCAGGCTTAGTGTGCCAGGCTCAAAACTGGGTATGAACCCAGCTCATAGAGCAGACCTATCCATTTACATCCTGCACTGTTTTCATCAACTGTTAGATATCTCCTATTTTGCGGTTTTCACTTTCTGTGAATCCTGTTCTCAGGTAATGACTTCTGTTATGAACCACATCAGAATAAGTGCACCTGGCTCTGGGAAGCAGTTTCTGTAGCACAAGGAGTTCATAAATTAGGTTTTATAGCAAAGCAAGTTCTCTAAAGCTGTTTTACTTGTATGATTCGACTTTCAAAGCTTCTGTCCTTACACAAATGCCAATGTAAGTGGGTTAAAAATGAAAACAGAAACAGGAATTTGTGAACCCTCCTGTAAAACAGAGACTGTATTCCATACAGTTGAAATATATAGTTGCTGATGTGAAACATTAAACACCTTGCATCCAAAATTTTAGTTGTAGGAGTGGTCTATGAAAAGCAAACACACAGAAATAAAAAGTAGTTATTTTTCTATTAGCTACATGGAAGTTACAAAAATATTTGTGAAATATTTTGTCAACAGTAACACAAAAAAAAATAAATTTTATAATAACCAAATACTTTCAGAAATAAAAAGTTGTGTCAGAGCAGAAATGTATGAATCTCTTCAAAATGAGCAGTTATTTTCTGTTCAGTTTCTGGTTTTGCTTAAGAATTCCATCTTAGCCTGCATTAGGAAAAATTCTTTTAAAAGCCTCACTGTGATAAATCTGAGTGCCTTTTGCCCATCGCTTCATATTTTATTTTTTTAATCATTAATAACGTTAATATCATTAAAATAATTAATATTTTTGACATGTTAATATATTTTACCCAGTTCTGTTTATTCTGCCTCTTTGTTGCTTTGCAGTCCATAAAAAGATTTACAAATATTCCACGCTGTACATCTTTGGCAGTTCTTTTCATGTTTTTATTTTGTAACATTGGAGAGCTAGAATAAATGAGAGAGAGCATAGCTTAAAATACATTTTCTTTAGGCTGGTATTGTCTGGAACCTCTGGGAATAAGCTGTGTTTGGATTCCATTCTCATCTAACTGGCACCTTTAATGATAAAATGCAAGGAGCATGCTCTGACATTTGCATTATTACAAGGTATTCTGAAAGGATTAAATAGTCAGTAGGATAGGGTCTGAGAAGACAAATTTCTGTTTGTTTGGGGAGGCACTAATGAATTCCTAAATGCTGTTTAGGGTTAAAGATACACGTAAATGTGATTTGTGAAGAAAACACATTGATGATCAAGATGTAATTAAAAAACTCTTTCAAATTTTGCAGTCCAATAATAGTTTTTAAAACAGATAAACTTGTGGTAAATATTTTTGAAGTTTTAAACACTTTAAAATTAAATTTTTAGGAATCAAAGTATCTATTCTATACCAATTTCTCAAAGCTCACATAGGATGTGACTTTTCTTTCACTCTCCAATGATTTCTGAAAGGCCCAAGAAATCAACTCCCATTCTACTTATACATGTCTACTGATAAAAGATTTAAGATCTTGAAGAAATTCTACAGGAAAAACTTGAAAAGAAGCCTTTCACTTGAGCCTTTCACTGAAGCAAAATACTTAATTTCAAACTGAAAGCAGTTGCTGCTATATCTTCACTTTACTTGTTCATTGTAGAATATTTGAGGAAGATTATGTTTCATAGATATGCTATCACCATTTCAACTGACAGTACACTGCCCCAGGATTTAAAGCATAACAAATGGACAATACACCTTTGAAAATACAGTTTAGTCTGTAGTACGAGACATTGAGACTCAGAATTAAAATTCTCATGAGGCATATCAATGACACTGTAAACGCAGACAGTTTACAAGCATTTAAGTCTTAAAATAGTTTTGTTCCATACAGTGTTATTCTGTTTTGGCTTTTGCCTTAAATCTGGGTAGACACATATATGGAAATATTGTAATTTCATTCCATACACAAGTCTGCTTTATTTGAGTGACTAACACTTAGGTTTCCCCTCTTCTCTGATATGATCATGCCAGTTTACTAATCTGGAACTCTCACACATTATCTGTTTTCCCTTTATTCAACTTCATTTTTCTGCGCATTTTCTTTCTCTATTGAAACAAATTCCACACTGATTCATATATTGTTTCCCTTTCTTTTTCTCTGTCTTTCCAAAATTCCCGTTTCAGTGGCTTCTCTTACAGCTTATCCCATATCTCTTTCTCTGCTATGTCACTCTGTACACTTCAGTCTTTCCCAGCTCCAAGTGCTGGTGCAATTTTTCCAACTTTGTTCCAGTTGAAAAGCTGATTGATTGGCATCCAGAATTCGAGATAAAAGTGCTAGAATATACCAATATATTTCCAGAGGAGATACTAACAACAACAAGCACGTGAGCTTCCAGGTTTTTTTTCTGAAAGATGGCTTGATTCTTTGAACAGTAGTTCAATAATCTGCAGAATTAGCCATTAATCTGTACAGTGTACTCTTAGAATCTTCAGATTCTAAGAATTCTAAATGTCATACTGATATATTTCACTGCCATATTACAGCAATGTTGATTTTGCAAACAGTAAACTAGGAGGAGATATAGAACCGAATTATTGCAGGTATATATTTTGGATATTGAAAGGTTCTTAGTTACTTCACAGTATTGAAAGATACCTTCAACAGAATTCAACATGACACTTCTTAAATTCAAAATAGATGTTTCAGGGTTTTTTATAATTGTTTAAATATTTAGTCCCTGTTTAGATCTGAAAGATGATTATTATCAAGATCATTTTCTTTAAGAAATCTGTAAGTTTGTATAGTGGAACGCTATAAAATAAAATAAGTGTCAAGTACTTAAAGCATCCTAATAATAAAATCCTGACAGTACTCTCACTAAATGGCAACTTCTCAAGGATAATAAGCTTCTTGTCATATTTTTTGATGAAAGAGTATGAAAAATGTGCTTTTCAAGAAATGAATCTCTCTAGTCCTTTCACTTTTTTAATTTTAAAAAGTGCTTGTGGCAGAATCCATAAATCGACGGGAACATATGGGACAGCTACCATACACAGTGGTCCAAAAAAAATTAGTATTGCTGTAAATGGGCATGTCTCTATTGGCATACAAGGAACATATTTATTCTTATAAGTGCAGAATTTTATCTCATGTCTTCATATCACTAAAGGCTACCTTTAGGGAATGACATATTAATTTTTCACCTGTCATGAATATTTACTGATTTTCTGGAAGTCCCAATGACAAGGTATGATTCCATAAATCATTATTTCTAATGAGTATATTTTGTATTACACCACTAATAAAGTAACAAGAGCAACCAGCATGAGAAGAACTAAGACAGTGGAAGAGACTGAAATAGCCTTTTACATTTAACACATTTACTTAAATCTGAGCATTCTGAAAGTTTATTAACTCTAGGGAGCATTGAAATATTGTCTCTGTTTCTGATGCTTCATATGCCTCTTCAGGTTAACACTCAGTAAGCAACCATGATATGGCTAATGACCTAACTATATTCTGTAACTGGAATTCTTGATTTCAAAAGAGAAAAAAATTGACTTTAGGAGCAGGAGGCCTCAATTTTCTTCAAGGCAGATGACACAGAAATTGTAGAATAAAATTGTCTTAGAGAAGAAAAATCATGTAGAGAAGAACATCATAGTAGAGAAAAGAAAAAACTTTTAAATTAATTGAGAGTGTGTAAAATAAGAGTAAGGCAGAAATAGTAATGGGAATTTAAACAAATGGCTAGTTTGTTCTCTTGCATTGAGAAAGGGAGGGTAAAAAAAATTAAAAAATGGAGGGACAGAGGGTGAAAAACACTAGATATTGTTCAAAAATTTTATATTTTTTTTTCTGCCTCTTCACTTACATTTTTTTGTGTGTTTCAACTTGAAGAAGTCATCAAAACTTTTTCCAGGAATACTCTACTCTTCTTGAAGAATAAAATTTTTTATTTACTTCCAATTCATGGGATAATTAATAATTAATAATTAATGATCAGTTCAAAATTCCTGTTCAGAAGTAAGTGAGATGCTGTAATATGGCAGTGAAATATATCAGTATGACATTTAAGCATACCTAAGCAAATCTGGTAAATCAGGACTCAAAACTTTGTACAGGCAGGTCTTCAAATACCAAAAGTTTAATTGAAGTGCCCAGAAAACATAAATCATTTTATTGGTGGTGGTTGATCAAAAAGAAGAAGAAACTAAGCCCAATAAAGAATGACCATGAGCAAAAGAATAAGGAAGATATTTTCTCAGTAAAGAAGGACATTTGGTGCTGCTACATAGCCACTTCCCCTTCCAAGTGATGAATATGAAAGGAGATTTGAGGTTAAACATCCAATTATGGGTTTACTTTTGAAATATCCATGTTCACAAGTGGAATGGAAAGGAGTTGGAGAAACAGTTTACTGCTCTCTGAAGAGGAAAGAAGGGACAAAAATTTTTTTTTGCTTAGTCATGAGAAAGCATGATACTTCATTTCTTAGTGCTAGGCTATTTTCATTATAGATTTCTGAGATTTAAAGTTCTGCTTTTGATACAAGAAGGAATTCAGATAGAAATACCTTTTCCTCAGAAAAAGAGTTTATATTAAAACAATTTCCAAGTTCGTTTTTTTTTCTTTACCAAGTTTATAGGTACACATATAGAAATGCTCTCTACTGTATGTAATTACATTATTCCTTTGCAAAAGGGATATTAAAATTAAATACTGATTGACGACAAAGGGTGCTTCTTATTTACATTATTCTACTTATATTACATTTCTTACGTATGTTTTTCTTACTAAAATTACTCTATTTCTGGTGCTGGGCCACTATGGACTTTCCCCTGACATTAACAATGCTGTAAATAGGAATATCTATCTCTGCAAGGGGTTTAGGGCACTAAAGAAACTCCTTACATGATCAAGGGCATTGTTAGTGTTACTTGAATCAAAGCAACACAAAACTTAAACCAGACTACCATCAACTGGGACTGAAAAAAAAAAAAAGGAGTTACAAAATGTTTTATTGCCCCTAAGTATAGCCCAAGTGTATGTCTTTGTATCAAAAGAAAAAGCATTTCTGCATATAAATGGGCACTTTTAGAACAGAACATTTTGGGGGTTGCAAGAGCCAATATTGGTCAAAGCACAAGTGGATCATTTGGGTCAGAAATGACCCTTATGCCTTTTACGACATGCTGAGGGGACATAGTGGGTGAGGTGGTAGAGAAACATCTGAGGGGGAAGTAATGTGTTCCACACAATTTCATAGAGTAGAAGGGTCAATTGACCAATAAACACAGGACTTAATGACTGCATCTCCTCCTGAAAACCACCCCTATACATATGCAGCTGGAATACAATGCATTGACTATACTATTATAGTGTAAAATTTATGGGTCACTAAATTTGTTCTGCCTCCTTTATACTTAGAAGAACACACAAAGAGAACTACCACTGCTACTTTATTTGTGTGGGGGATAGGGGTAGTTTTGCCTGGTTTTGAGCACAGAGACTTTGTGCAGGTACAGAGCTCTGCAGGAAATGGTTCCCACAGAAACTGCTCGCAAGTTGCTGCTATTTGAACATGTAGCTTGCTACAGCAGATCTTGCAACCGAACTTTAATTTTTTGATAGAATATCTGAAACTATTTTAAACGCTATCAAGCAGGGCACAATTAAAGCAATCACATTCCTGGCAGTGCCCACCTGTCATCAGCGCAATGACTGTGCCGACATCTCTGCCAGCTGTTAATGGCACTCCAGAATTCACACTCACAGCCCAACTCAGACGTGCCCCTGACTTTACATGTTAACCACTCAGAAATGAAATACGTGTCTGTCTCTTGCTCTCCTTTTTTTATCTCTCCCTCATTTATCTCCATTTTAAGAGCCAATAATGAGATGAATTAAGTGGTGATGCCCTTTCATTTTTCCTCATTAGGGTTGCTGGCTATTTCAGCCTTACCCTCGCTGAAGAATTACTTCAGGGATGCAGCCATCTTGCAATTCCTCTTCATTAAACTGGAGGAAGTAAAAGTATGTAAAAATCACATTGTCCCTGTTGTGTCAGCAGTCTGAATGAAGAATTTAATAGTTATAAATGGCCTGTCTCTTATAAAAATATCTCATATGTGCAAAGGTAAATATAGTTTTATAATATTGTATGTTTTGCTTTTATTCGTCTGTCTAAAACAGCTGCTTGCCCCAACTTACTGTAACTGGTGAAAACTTTGTTTTCTTAATTTTAAAATGTAATGAGGGGTTTTACTTATTCAGCACAAGGAACGATAAGAAACCCAAATGTACCTCTACACTTCTCTCACATTGGAATTCCATTTCTGTCTCTAGCACTTTTTTTCCATAAGCAGCACAAGAACAGCCATCTGACTCACTCCTAGCTCTGTTACATTTCTGCTGACACTGCAGTTAGACATAAGTATTCAAACTGGTGTATTTTCCCATTACAAAGATAGTGTTTCATCAAAATAGATATTTTTGAAATAATGTCAGTTTGGAGAATATTTTTTCTACAAGGAAGTTCAAAAATAACATTTAAACTTCTCAAAACAAGGTTTTCAGATCAAACCGTAGTTTAATTCAATATTTCTTTTATTTTTTTGAGCATTTTGCAGTAAAGTGTTTAAATATATTAAAAGTTAAAAATAGTACAGTGTAAACACATGTCTTTCTTTACAGTTGTTCAATTTTGATGTTCTATGTTTCCTATGGAAATTACAACCCATATTCATTAACAAAAATAATTTTAAAATAGTTGGAACAATGGATTTTCTGAGAAAACTGAAAACTTCAATACATTCTTCTTACAATTAGATATACAGTTATGTATCATACTCCACTGAAAAAAAAATACCTCTGATTTTTAATATGAGCTTTAAACCGCCGTATCTTATCATGCTCCCAACATGAAAATAAAGAATATAAAATATAAATTTTCTCATAAAAAGTTATTTTGGTGTTGCTGTTTTAACACAATGAGAAAGGAATAATTTCTGCAACTATCAATTTTGAAGTCTTTAAATAGAATTACTAAATAAAGAAGAATACGATAGAATTTATCATAATTAACATTTATCATAATTAACCCAGTTGAATGACATTGCATTTATTTAAAGTGCCTTTGTGCCTTCTTCTGTGTTTGGGTTTTTTTTCAAAAAAAAACAAAGGGAGGGAGGAAGAGATAAAATTAAAAACAATAAAAGGTCCCTCTTCCCTCGAAATAGGTACCATGATCTTATTCACTGTATGAGTTGTAACAGGCACTAAGGTGCAGAGCTGGCAGTGAGAACTGCACTGACTGTCCTCCCTTGCAATGTCAATTGGGCAGTGGAGTTGTGGTCTCAGGTTGCCTCTAAAAGGAGAGATTTTCTTATCATGAAACTCCCTGTCTCCTTTGTTCCTCAATAATTATTACCTGTGATAATAAGTAGACACAACTATCCACAGCCTTATAGGTCATGGCACAAGTCTTTATTATTCTACACAGAGCAGAGACTTTTCTATTCATTAGTGTCACATTAGGAGAAAACAACAAGATTCTGTTGCTGCCATTACCAGGAAAGAGCTGAGCAGCACTGCAAACGTGCATCAAAATGGATGCTGGAGTTCCACAAGGCTCATCCATAAAACATGTTCACCTAAACATGAGTCAGTGACACTGTCTAGATATGAACACAGAAAAAAATTCCATTTTGGAGACTGCACGCTTGCATTTTTAGAAGTACTGCTGACCCTATCCTCACCCTCCACAATGCGTGGACGTAATGGACGTCCCTCACTTGACTTTAATAATGGGCTCATGAACACATTTTTATTACTTCAGAATTCACAGAGATTATCCTACGTTTCAATATCTAACAGAAGCAAGAGAGATTAGAAAAGCAGTTTCATTACAAAGGAAGAAAAATAAATCCAACCATTATTACTTTTCATTAATCTATACCATGATTATAAATTATAGGACTGTTATATACACTTTGTCACTATAATCTGTTATTTCACACTAGACATTATTTGCATATTTTGATTTCTCATTTATAACCACTTTTGCTCATTCTTCACTTTTATTTGAAGTGTAATTCATTTGAAAGTCTATAACATGGATAAGAATCTAGTTTGAAATATAGACATACTTAAGCTTTATAAATTAGGACTAAAGCAGTAAAAAGAAACATACAGCATTTTCTTCTTTTCTGCAGATGGACCCTAGAAACATGCAAAGAATTCACATGCCTCAGAACAATAAACATAATAATTTTCTCTGAAACTAAAGGACTGGTAATGGCATTACAATACAAGTAACACTGAGAGCCATTCTATCAATGGTTGGCTTTTTTAGGTTTGTTTTTTTTTTTTTAAGATGCTAAATCTAGGCAGCAATATTAGTCACTAGCATTAGTCACAATCCTAAAGAAACATAGACCAGCAACTTCCTATGTCTAAAATAAGATAACTATGTACTCTTCAGAGCTAAATACAGCAGCTGCTAAATCCAGGATGCATAAGGGTTCCTCAGGTATCTGTGTTTCCAACAGTAAAAAGAGGGGGGTAAAATCCACCAAGAAAATATTACAATAACCAACAAAAAACCCACCAAGCACTTAAACTTTAATAGTTATAACCAATGACAACTACAGGAGTCTCGACAAAGCTGGGTCTTCATCCTAACAAACACAGCTAAGTATGTGAAGCATTTCTTTCTTTCACTTGCCTGCAAAACTGCTTTCAGATCACACACTTCAAAATGAGAGCTGCAAAAAAAAGTAGAGCTGGGTAACACTCTTACACCTTATATGCCAGGTGGTTGTCCCATAATGCATTACAGGACAGACTTACTCACTTCTTCCAGACTTAAGCAGAAGATATAACCCTGATGCCTGCTGTGTTTTACTTGGAAAGTTCTTCTGCAGTCCATGTTTCTAGCCAAATTTAAGAAAAGAGTGCCTAAACCTACATTCTCAGCTAGCTTTGAAATCATTGGTCCCATATCTGTCCTGTCCTACATAGATCCTGTTTGCAGGAGAGTAGCTGTGAAACTGATTTTAATTCTCTTATCATCAATTGAGATTAACATAATTTCAGTTAATTTTGGAGTCCATAGAAAGTATCTTACTACCTTGTATTAACTCTGTTTACAGTATATAGGAAGAAATAGATACCAGCTGAGGATACTTTATCTCATTCAAAGACAGAATTAAAAACAATGAGACTAATTAGTTTTTAAAGGCACCTATTACCTTCCATTATAAAGGAAAGCTGGTTATCTTAGATCAAGGCTATTCAGTACCAGCTGACTTAAAACACGTAAAAAAGACCCATTGATTGTTTGATTTTGAACTTTAGCTGGGCATTGCAATACTTCATTATAAAGGGATACCTGGCAACACTGACAAATATATATTATCAAAGCAAGTACAAGCTGCACTTCGAGACACCAGATTGCACTAATCCTAGCAACTATATGTCTGCTTCAGCTGAGTTTAACATGCACTGTTTCTGAACATCCTTGCAGAAATCTTTATGTAGGTGAAGTAAGCTTTCGCACATGTTCCCACTGTTGTCTGTCTCTGTTAACAAAATCTGTCATCACCTTCTCAGTAGCAAGGAAATTGCACAGCAAAATACCCATGGAGGTATTCAGCTGTTTCTGTGCTGTTAAGCCTTCTTTCTGAGAGGCTTGTGATGCATTGGAGTGAGCTTGCAACAGTAAATAAACAAATGGCTTCACTTTTTTAATGCAGAGTTTAGACCCATGATCCAAAGTACGCCGCTGTGCCTTGCTGTATCCCGTCAGAAAACACGGGACAGAAGAGCATTCAGCCACAGGCAATAAAAACTTCTGAAAGGGTTTTTATGTGTGATAAAAAGATACCTCACATGCAGTTTAAGGTCATTACTATTTAATAATGGATACAATATTTTGAGTACAGTGCTTGCCAGGATGAGCAATCCATTAAAAGAACTAGTGTTGCAAACTAAATTTTAAAGGTTGCAGGTTGCTGATGGAGTCAAAAGTAAGTAAAAGAGCCTGAATCATATGTTCAGATGATTATAGCATGTTTATTTAATTTCTTCACCAGGTGCTGTGTTTAGGTTTTCACTAGTCAGCTTTCTTCAGGCAAAGCACCTGCTTAGGAAACAAAATAAATACAGTATGTCAGTAGCATGAAAGAGAGGCAAACCTTTACTTCATTGACTTTAATCAACATGAAGAGATAAAACTTAAAATTTAAAAGGTTCTTACTACTTTACACCTGATTTTGACACCACAATAACATCCCCTATCTCACAACCCTCCATGCTGATTTAGGAAATCATGTATTTAGTTTTTTTCTAGACAGGTGGTAAAAAATTTAGGGTCAAGTCCCAGAAGCAGTGAACACACTGCTGATGGGTAAGGGTAGGAAACAGCCATTCCCCGAAAAAAGAAGGCCCACATTTCTGAGGCCAGATTATGCTAAACATTTCTCCTCCCATGCAGTATGGACAGATTGCCTGATGCAATGAAAATGAAGAGAGGAGACTCCCAGTAAAGCTATAATTGATTTTGCTTAGGAAAATGTTGACATACAGATTTACCTTTCTTCTACATGATCTTTATGGTCTCTTCTAATCCAAATCACTCTATCTTCATCAAGGAGATGTTCTGTAACACTGTGGAAAGTCTGTGCCAAAAATTAGCTTGAGTAAACCCTACTTCAACTAAGACAGAATTTCTGCCTGTCTGCACCTTCTGAATCTGTTCAGAGCCAAGCCTGGGCTATAACACATTGTATGAATGCTTGAGGTACCCCAAACCATTCTCCAAGCTTGCCGTGAGTTAGCATGGAAGAAAGCACACCAATACAGTAATCACTCTTCTCCTTTTAAATAGTAAATTTTCCCTAGGGTATTTCATTCCCTGGTATAAACATAACCTACATAATGTGAAGGAGCATCCATCGTCATTGAAAGCAGTGCAATTTAGGGTGCCTGATTTCTCACAGAACACCATGTGAAATTTTTGGGATATTTTATAAAGATCAAAAGAAATTAGGCACCGCACCAGGCACAAATGGCAGGATTTGGTTGGATGGTGAGTACCTGAGGTGCCCTATGTGGGAGGTGTCCCTGACCTGCCTGTGCTGGGCACCAGCTAGAGGTGGTACTGATGCAAATTCCTCAGTGCACCCCAAAATTGTTGCAGGCCAGGAACCCATGCCATCTCTGCTCAGACAGTGGTGAGCCACCGCAAAAGGAGCTCGTGGCTCAGGCTGAGCTCAAGGAATGGGAGGAAAGGTGTTTCCATAAATGTCTGCTATCTTCTTTGTTGGTCTTGTGCTGCTTTTTTATCTTCTCTCTCAATACACAAATCAGTAATTAAGGCTTTGTGTTAGTTGGCAATAGCTTAAATTACAAAAAGTTCCCCAAAGTGAAGTCTGTCTTTTTTTTCCTGAAAGGCACTCAGGAGGGAATTACCTTTATCCATGGGAATAATGTAAGCAAGTACCTGAGCTCATACAGGTGTCAGATGGATTCCCTTCACAGTAGTTGTGGGGCTTCTTAAGAGAACCGAAGTTAAATATGTTAAAAGTGGCTATTTCTCTGTTGACTGCCTACAGGAGTACAGGTCAAACACAAAATACCTGCTTTGTTGAAATCAGAAGTTAGCTGAGATCAGTGCACCACTTGAAAAAAATCCCATTTTTGGCAGAAAAATTTTCTTTGTTGGATTTTTTTCATTGCTAATAGTGTTTTGTTGGGTTTTTTCCAGTCTTAAGTTAGATCCAGAAACACATAAGATTTTTAAAGAGCTGTGTGTCATAGTTCATAATGTCAAAGCTGAATTTAAAACTCTATTGACTTGTGAATCTTGTAAAGCAGGAAAAAGAATTATAATACTGTATCTTCCAAAATTCCATATAAAAATATTTTGGATTAAAAAACCCCACAGTATTTATGCAGTCAGAGAGTTGGAGCTGAAAGTTACTTGTTAATCTATCTGGTGCTAGACATCTGGGACTAGACATTGCATGGAAACTCAATTCACTTTACAATACTCCCATTCTTTCTGGTTTTGACATAGTTCAGTCAAAAGCATGCAGTGAACAGCTGGTATAAACACCAACTATTCTTCTTACTGAACAGTATGAAGCAAGGAAGCAACTTTTCAGATTGTTTTCTAAACCATAATTGCTCAGCTCATATAGGCAAATTAAGAAGCAAACAAAATCTAACCACATGCAAATAACATATTTCTAAGGTGCAAATATCAAGCACTTCTTTATGAAGTGTTGCAGCTCGCAACTGCTAAAGTAAATTCACATTTTGACTAGAATGTAAAGGGAAGACGTTCAGCAGCCCTCCATATGATTTTCTCCATTAGATGAATGATTCAGAAATATACTAATTTTCATGTGTCATTTAGAGTACAGTCATTCATTCTTGCCACTCAATGCTCAGTATAAGTGCTATTAAAAGTAAACTGCATTAATTATGTAAATCTAATTATCAATGGCCCTTGAAATGACTATATAGTTAACATAAACTAGATCAGGTCTTAAGGGGAGTCTCTGGGTATTGACCTAACATAACTAATAATACTAATTTAACAAAATTCTGAAGCATATATAAAGTGCAATTACAAAGATTCAAATTTAATAAAATTTGCCTTTTTACCATCGCCTTTTTCAGGACAAGAGATTAGAGTGTAAACCAAGGTAGATGGGTGGATTATATGCATATTATTTAAGGACAATGGTAGTTTTTAAAAGTATTTTTGTTGTGAATCACCATGCACCACTACAATTAAACTTTTCAAGAACCAATTAAAAAAGTGACACAGATCATATAAATCACTTGTGATGATCTTCTTAACAGTAAGAGGACCTTTAGCTTATGGAGCATGTCCTCAAATGTCAAGTGGAGCTCATTTCTCATTCACAGCATAAGAATTATGAAACCGTGTAAATAGATGCCAGGTAATCTCTTACCATAGTAAATATAAATGTTTGAAACAACAGACTGTAACGATTGCCAATCTCCATACCTAAATTCAATCTTTATACGTAAATGTACATTATATTTAGGCCAAAGCCTACAATTCTGTTTGAATTTCATAGTTACAATATTGTACTGCATACTTGGGCACTGAGATGCAGATGAAATAGAAAGAGAGGTATGCAATTAACAGAGCCATTAGTCCTTATAGTTTATATTACATTCAGGGACAAAAATAAACAAAGAAACAGAAAAAAAAAATCAAAGCACTTCACTCTTGCTAAGAGGACCAAACATTCCTCACATGACAAGAGCAGTGATTCATGCATTTAGCAACATTCATAAGTTTATGTCATGGGTTTACCAGGCCCCCACCATCCCCAGCACTGAAAAATAGTTAATTCCAGGTAGATTTCCAGAGCAAAGCCAATCACAGGTTTTAGTAATGCCTCTGCGAATGACATATTTAAGAAAATGGAAGAGAAGATGAATTGTGCAGAAAAAATTCCTGCCCAGAGGAGAACAAGAGATAGCAATGTAGCCTCCAAGGTCAGTGTAGCAGGAGGGAGTGAGGAGAGGCCGGAGGGGGCCCCTCTCCCCCTCCAGCAGGGCAAAAGACTTAAAAACTAAAACGCCTACCACTGGTGGAAGATTGTTTGGATTGAGGAGACCCTCCTGCAGCTCACGAAGGAGCCTGTGCCAGAGCAAAGAAGTGCACAGAGGAAGCTGCAACTCCGTGGGAGGCCTAAGATGAAACAGATTCTGGCTGGAGACCTGTGGCCCTTGGAGAGAGAAACCTACGCTACAGTAAATGTCCCGGGTAGGATTTGTGATCCCAGTGAGGGATTTATGCTGGTGTAATTCACTTGTGACTATAAAGGACAGCAGATTATGGAAGAACTGTTGTCCGAGGATACACTCACATTGGAGAAGCTCATCCCAGGCTGTCTCCCATGAGAAGGGACCCCACAAGAAACAGGGGATGGACTGGATGCCATTATCCCCTGTAACAGTGGTGAAGACCCTGGTGCAGCAAGTTGTCCCCTTGCAGTCCATGGAGGACCTCACGGGGCCCGAGTACCCCCCAGCCTCCGGTCCTGGCCCGGTAGGGAGGAGCAGCGACAGTCCTGAGGTCGACGTGCAGCAGAGAGAAAGAGAGAGAGAGATTTCCAGCTACGGCCGATCGGAGCTGTCGCCCTAGAGATAATAGAGGAAAACTTTTAAGTGCTGCAAATTTGATTTAGAGGAACTGTAACCTTGAAAGTAGGGAAGAGACTTTTCTCCTCCTGGACTGATATAGGGGGGAGGGATAATTTTGTAAATAAATAAAATTTTCTTTCATAAGAAAACCTAGTTAGAATTATTGTATATATTATTCTTCAGGTTTTATCCTGCTAGAAATAAATTTAATAATATTCCCTCACATCGAGTCTCTTTTGTCCGTATAAAACTTCTCTCATCTTATAGTAATTGTATAAAAGGCTTGAAAAAAATTGGTCTGGAGTAAACCCACGACAGTTTATGTTATTAAAACAATAAAGATGTTAAAAATATGTATTTTATTCATTGCAGTAAGAGTAAGCAACTTGCATATACATTTTATCTTTACAAATCTATCTGGAAACCGTAATTGCAACAGAAATGAAGAGTGCAATACTTAATCTATGATATTTACACATAGTATGAGAACTTACTCATAATTTCTTCAGGAATGGAGCAATAATCACAGCTTTTAAATCTTGTGCAGTATATTCCACTAATAAAGTGTTCACATAGTTCTCAGAAATGGTACCATTAGGAAGCAAAGCACTTGGCAAAAGACAGTCTTGCTATTTATATCAAAAATACCAAAAAATGCATATAAGGAGATATTGGCCTTCTGAGTATTCTATGGTAAATTCTGGGTACTACCACCTTCTTAACACATCTGTACAGGAAAACACTAACAATGGCTTTGCACTTGATAATAGAAAAAACTAAGAATTTAAAATTTAAATGGCTAGGACTTGGTGAGCTGAACTCAGCATCAGATAGATAAACACAAACGTGAGACAGGGAACAACTGCCTAGATTCTAACAGGAATTACTTAGGATTACAGTCAAACATGAATTACTTAGGATTACTGGTAGGATTACTGGTCAGACAACCTGACCAGTAGCAGACAGTGTTGTATGGTTACAACATTATCTATGAGAATTGGCAGTCATCTTCAATACATGTCATTCCTGAACTAAAAAACTGGACAAGTTTGCACAACATTTAAGGAACGATGTACAACAGATGCACAGACATCAGCATATAACAAGAATGATCTTGAAAAATTTGCCTATTAGAAATGGCTGAAGGAGTGCTGTTTAATTTAAAGAAGGAAAGACCAAAGAAAGATAGAGAGAGAAACAGACAGACAGACAGACAGACAGACAGACATAGATACATACATATATACATACATAATGAACCTAAGCCTGCAGTAAGAAAGATACACTTTAGATGCCAGGAAAAAGTTTGCAAGAGTTAGGATGGTATAATATCAGAATATGTTGCCCCAAGAACTTGTAGACTTGCTAGAAAGATTTCAAAGTCAGTTAAATAGACAACTGTAAGGTATGATATAGCTGATCTTGCCTACAGTAGGTAACCTTTTCAAGCCCTTTTCATCACAGTTTCTATGTTTTTTGATAATACCACATGCAAACAACTTTAATGTTGTTTCATGAGCTGGATTCTTGCAATATTTCTATTCTGGGGAAAACATTGTATAAAAATGGTAATATTTCTAAACTGTAGCACACCTGATTACTGTCTGATCTTCTAGCTGTCTCTGTACCAGTAAATAAGATTAGTTAGGCACCTAATTTGCAGATGGTGAGGAAAAATGGGATGTGTCATCAACAAGGATTTTTATAGCTAAATGCTCTGACTTAACCAAATAAGATCTCAGTTCACAGAAAAGCTACTGGCCCTCAGAATCCCTAACCATGTGCTTGTGGAGACAGCTCTAGCTAGTACTGGTCAGCTCTGTGTCAGGGACGTGCCAGCAGTGAGTGCACAGAACAGGACAGTGCTCAAGCCACAGCATGGCTTTAGTTTGCATATTTGAAAAGCTCAAAGTCCATCTAACTTAAAAGTTGCAACTTGGCAAATGTTCTGAATCACTGAAGATGCCCACTTATCAGGAGGAGATCTCAAAGGCTATATTTAGTATGTCAAGTGCAGAACTACAAGAAGTCTCCATAAGTTATTTAAAACAGCTTTGACCATACTATATTACATGTTATGATGAGAAAAGTTTTACCCTTCAGAAGTTTAAAAGACTGGAGAAATGAAAAAGATTGTTTAAAGCTACATTTTCGTACTCATCAGCCAGACTTTTCTGACTGACCCTGCAGCTACAGCGGCTGAACTGGCTTGTTCTAAACTTACTCTGTTTGTGCATCATGCACACAACATACGGGACTATAGTAAGAAAGGATGAAATGATTTCTGAAGTTTGTTTCCAATCATGTCCCAATTTTTCAAAAGCTCATGCAAACCTTAAAAGAAAGTAAAAATTACAGTTTTTTTACCCTAGGGCTACAACTAGGCACAGTGAATGACATAATACAGTTTCTTCATACATTCAAATGATCCATCTAGATGTTTACTGATACATTAATTTTTGTCTCTAAAATACTCCAAGGTGTCAGTGACTTAATATTTTTTCTTTGCTGCCTAAAAGAAGAACCACATACTTAACAATAAAGAACAAAATCAACTCTTCAGTTGTACATTTAAAGTGTACACAATCTGTTTAAAGAACCTGGAAATTAAACCCCATCTGTTACTGTAAAATTCATAATCAACTACATTTTCTAGAATTTAAAACAAACTTTTAAGGATTATATGCTTGGTTTTTGTCAACATTCTCCCTTCTGTTTTCATCACTGAAACTTTTTTGTTATTGTTTGTCACTGAAATTCCCCTTCTGACAGTCTATAATAAGAAGCTAATCTATATTGAACTCTATTAACATTTGTGAAAAAGTTTATGTATAAGAAACACTGAAAAGATCTTTTAATGTGGTAACTAGAGTTACCAAAGAGTAGGTTCAGTTTATCACAGTACCATTGTCATAATCATAGCTTAGGCAACTTTATTCCATTAAATATTTTTAAATTGAAGTGTCATTCATTAGTGGCTGAAACAGCATGCTGACCTGATTAACAAAAATTAATAGCAAATGTAATTATTCCAGTTCAGCTTAAGTAAAATCCTTTCATTTCCAAACAATATTGCACTGCTGGTCTCCAGATCCTTTCATTTTTGCTAAGGAATACATTTTTCAATTAAAGACTGCTAAAGCCGTTGATTTACCCTTTGTGATGAAACTAGGACAGCAAGCATTACTGCAATAGAAGGGTTGGGGTTTTTATTTTTTTAAATAAGTACATCTGATCTAAGACTGCAAGTTTCAAGTGTTGTTGTACTAGCAATTGTTATTTGCTTCCGTAAACAGGGATACCTGTCCTAGAAAAAAGTTGTAAAATATTTTGCTACAAGCCTCAGAAAAAAATTTGATGTTAGTTTTTGCTTGAAAAATCAAAGTAACACAAATGTTGCAGATCGAGATTAATAGAATTATAATTGTTTAAAATAAACAGCTTTCAAGCAGTTGCTAATTGATGCATTGGTTTGACTCTGAAAAAATAGATAATAAAATGCTTTCCTCAATATTCTGAGAAATCCAAAGTAAATTAACTCCTAGAGTTTATATTATTCAAAAGTTAACAAAGAAGAAAATAATATCAAATTAAATCTCTGAATATAAAAATAAGCAGAATAATACAAACTCTTCAAATGATAAAAGTCATGATAAACTGTAAAGTAAAAGATTATATATGAAAAAAAATGTTGAATTTTCTGGTGTTTTTGTAACTTAGAGCAAAACAGTTCTTTTATATTGGAATAGTTTTCCAACACAGGAGTTCTGTTTCTGGTGAGTTATGAACAAATGGAGAGTTGTCCAGGCATCCATAGAAAATATTTGAGTTATGGGAATAAACTAGTAAGTTGATAAGCACCTTCCACTCTTCCAAATATACATTCACTTCTTTTTTGGCAACAGATTAACAAAGTATAAGCTGAGGAAGCTCAGCAGGAAGCTTGCGAGGAAGTTCAGCACTTTTTAGTAACAAACCTTAGGGGCTTTTTGCCATTAACCTGTTTTTGGGACCACAGTAAAATGTTTGTTTTGTTTCTCAACAGGGAGCTTTAAACAGAAATAAATAGAAGCATACAAGTTCTTTAAATCAATTTAATATTATAATTGGGGATTTGAATGTTGGAAGATAAATGTTTAATAATTCAGGGAAAAGAATCAGTGAAAGAACAAGCGTACTGCAAATCATAGTGTGCGTAAATAGGAAACAATTTATTGGCTCAAGGAGAGAAGTAAATTAATGTTCCAACTATTATGTTTTCAGAATTCCTTGGTGAGCAGTCCTTCTCATTGTTAGACAACCCAAAATAATTCAGCTTTGCAGAGTAAGCTTTCTGAGTAACTTGTGGAAATTTAACCATAGCACTCAATAAGGCTAATGGGAGCCTTGTAACTGATCTCTGTTCAACAGTATGTTAAAGCTATTATCTCTGAAAAAGTTCTTAAAGGTGTTTAGATCTTGCCTTCAGAGTGATTAGACTCTAATGTAAGGATGACAATCTACCCTTGGCACATATTTGCACATGGCAGAATGGTAATTTACTTATATATAAGTGTTGTGTCTTGGCTTCAGTCAAAGGGAAAGTTCACCTTAACTTATCTGGATGTTAAACATCTCTTTTTGTATTTTTCTTCCAGCTTTGCTAGAAATTTTAAGTTTATAAAAAAGGTCACTCAGATTTTATCTTGTTTTATTTAGGAAAAAAACTGAGAAGATTGGGGCTTCCAAAAGATTCCTCAGTATGTTGGCAGTGATAACAAAACTGTTATGAAGAGTGTTTTTAATGTGAAAACAGAATATTTCTCCCATAGACATGCAAATCCCTGACTTATTCTTCAGTATAAAAACACTTTTATCTACCATGATAAAAGGGGACACAGAAGCAGTCAAATTTATTTTAGAGAAAACAGAAGCATAAAAGAAGTCCTCAAGACTAGAAGAGGATTATATGATTGCAATACATTTTCAATATTTACAACACAGAGATACTAAAGCAAGAAGATTCATAAAGTTCTCATTCTTCAGCAGCATGTGAAGTCTTGAAAATAAAAGGGATGTCATCACTTTTTATTGTTGCACATTAAGGTCACCCTTCTTATCCTCTTTCATTGAAGGGAATCTAGGTTTGCCTCACAGGACAACCACATTGTTCCAATAAAAAAGACAGAAAGTGGTAACATTTATTCTGGGACTGATCACCAGTAAACAGCAAAAAGAAAAAAAAAAAAAGCAAAACAAACAAAACCACCCAAAACCTAAATAATGCTATGGTAAAGGCAACAAACAAAACACTAATATTGATATCATTGGCTGTCCTATTTTTCTCATGGCTTTGCTTCTATCTGCACTGAATATTTGCAGTTTCCAAAGCAGGCCTCAGAGCAAACTGCATTTTGGGCTCTGTGTGTCCATCCTGTATACATCCCTCAAGTAATGGGCTTTGCTGGCTCTTTTTTTTCCAAGTGGGCCTATGATGTTCTCCCTCTGAGAGCTACCTCTAAATTTTCTTTCTCCCTGAGAATATGTTCAAAATCAGCCCTTTTTAAACAGGCTTATCAAAAATTACATATCACATAGAGCTCAAGGAAGCTACAACAGAGGCCCAGCCTGCACATTTCCCTTCCTTACACCTTACTCTTTGATAGTTTTTGGCAGTTACATCCAGTGCACTTAAACCTGTTTTTGCTGGAAGAGACAGGATGTGCTGTGGTGCTTTGTAATAGAAAGCTCATAATCCATTCACCTCTCACCATTCCCAAGTAGCTAGCATTTGTTAGATATATATATTTATAGAAATTAGTATAACTTAAAAAAAAAAAAAGGGGGTTCTTTTTCTTTCTACAGCTAGCTTTGGAAGTTTAAATCTTATTAGGGTATGGAGATTGCACAAAGATTATATCCCTATACAAGCTGTGGCTTTTTTTTTCCTTTTCTTCCCATAAAACCCTTGAAAATTCTTTGACACTGTCATTATGATCCTTTCATCCCTTCTCCCTCTTGCGCAAATACACACACACCGAATCTGGTTTAAATTAACTCATGCATTGCAGAAAGCAACTGGTGAGTGGAGGACAGTACATAATACCTGCTACTAAACAGACAGCACGTAACCTGCCCATTATCCTCAGTTATGGATGTTTACAACAACCCAGGAATGACAGCTTCACCAACAATATAAAACACTTGGACTGTGAGCTACTGATTTATCTTCTAACGAAACATATTTGAATTATAAAATTGCTAAAGGGTTTCCAGCAATGATTTTCAGAGGGACTGAGATTCCTGCTTGTAATCAGCAGTGTTACAGGGGGCTCCTGACTGAGTGGAAAGAGATTGTGATATGTGTCTTGTACCCACCAAACCATTCACCTTTCACTGTATTTGTGCTTTTCTACAAAGCAATGGACTAAATGAGAGGTGTAGTTATTCCTATCATGAGGAAAAGCAGAAAAAATGGGAGTCGAGTGGTCACAAATCAATACTCCCAGAGACAAACAAACGCTGCAGAGGTGCACATTGTATTAATGCAGAGTGAATATTGATTTAGTTAATAGCAGTGTTCCAGTAAACTTTCATAAGCATCAGTGACCCTGGTTTGTGAATTCTTCCATGAAGGCAGATCCCATTATTTGTATGGATTCCTGTTCATTTATGGCTTCTTCCATGAAAAGTATTTTAAAGGAGTAAGGGTGACTAACTACAGAATTTTGAATAGTTACAATGTGAACTTTTGTCAGGCCATTAAGCTTTACTTCTCTCCACAACTCCTAGGAATCTACAAATCTCAACCTATTCAAAGTCCAGTCCTGAATTTGCAAGGATACAGAGGTAAACAGACTGACATTTCAGATATTTCCCTGAAAATTCTTTTGAAGCTGGTTGCTTTTTCTGCTTGCATAGTCGTAGTTCATAACTTCACCTTTTCAAGACAGTCTGTATTCAATTTCACACATCATTTGAATCCATAAAAAAAAAAAGTAAATTAGACTGGAAATAGCGACGATTTGGAGTTGGTTGTTGTGGGATTTTTCCACTCAAGAATGAAACTGGGGAGTCTCTTAAATGTTTCTTCAGGTATACTGAGAAAGAAAAGAAAGGCTGCAGTATTAATGTCTTTACAAATTGCTGAAATACAATTGTTGTTTCATCACTACAATTAAGTTAATATTGTGCAAGAAGCCTTTCAAATAAAACTAGCAGAATGCAAATGTTTTAAATATAGATCTAAGCATTAGAGCCCAACTATACTTTCATGAAGGCCTGTTACACTTCTAATTTTTAACAGTTAGTTTAAAAAAAAATTTAAAAAAACCTTTTCATTTCTATTGTGTTTTGATAATATGATTTTTTACAGTATAAATACATAAATAATGCTCTGGATCCTTTTTAAAGCTTGCTGTACTATCAATCCCACCCTTTCTTTCCAAATATCCACTTCTAATCAGAAAGGGGTATGCCTTTGCCTCTATTCAAGCAGGCCAGGTGTACCGAAAATTCAGCCCAAGCAGTCTGTTAACAGACTGTCTACTAAGACCCTAGTGGTGCTCTTCGTTAGCTTACACAGATTTATTTTAGATTTTATCCCATAAAACGAATTGGATTCAACATTCAGCTAGAGATATAGGTACCTACAGGTGAGAAAGGTCTTTAAGCTTTCGCTATAGTCAAAGGCAATTATAGGCAATATGTTCATTGCACAGCCACTTGGGCACAATTATATAACTCCAATATAAGCAATGGCATGTCATCACATCTGACATGCTTTAGTGTATATAGGACATTGGAATCAGCAGATAAGACACACGTTTTCTGCATAGTCACTGGTGGATAATCAAAAGGCCAAACCACAACTGGTACTCCACATTTCAGCTGAGATCAACAAAAAACTTGCCCAAGTTCACACTCTGGAACACAAAGAAATTCCCCTGAAGCAGAGTGCTATCAGGGTCACATCACTTTTCTTCTGCACAAAGCCAGGAATCTCCCTCCATTATGTTGTGCTACAGGGATTCTGAAGGGTAACTTGGAGGGGTAGTGGTGCTCCACTGAAACCATGTCTGAGTATGCAGGGAGAAAAAAGACTCACCCTATTTTTGAATCCCAATAAACCTTGTGTCCCTCTGCAGGTCATCTAAAAGTGACAGATACTTCAAAAAAAAAAAACAACCAAAAACCAAGTTGACTTCAGACGTGATTCAGTCTCTATAAGATGGCTATATCTCTTCAGTGACTTCAATGATGTGGCCTCAAATGAGTCAGGTCCTCATTTCTCACCTTCAGCTAGGAAGCATAAATTTAACCCTTTTGGCTAAAAGACAGTCAAAGATAGTGGGGGGTAATTATGTTTTCTTATTTCTCCTGCACAAAGCCTGATAGAATCTTGTTTTGGAGGTGCCTGTCAGCATATTTGGATTGAGGTTAAGTTTCAGACAGACACCTGTTTAGTTTTGAGACAACCTTCTCATCTTTGTAGATGAAATGAAAGCTAAGTAGACTGCCACAGAATAGATTGTCAGTCTCTTGACAAAATGTATTTTGTCCATAAGTCTCAGAAGTCATTTCTGATGACTCTTAAAAGAGAATTTCCATTCTATAGCAAATAAATATTTTTACTCACAAAACCCACATATTTTTTGGCTTTTTTTTCTGTCCCAGGAAAAATCCTCCAATCAAATATACCATCTCTATTTATTTTTTTTTTTTAAACTAAGTTGCTTTACACATAAGATTTCTTCATAATCTCACAATATACATACATACCTACTCTGATTTCAAATATGGAATTTCTACAATTCTTCTTCAAAGACTAGTCTATGGTCTAACATTGCTTACGTGTTGATGACAGATACTAGTCCCTATATACATACAGGAAAGGTTATTAGGCTGTTCTTTATACAGTACCCCAAAGCTGTTAGTAAAATGTAACATTTTGGAAAGTATTTTGATGTGTTGGAAAGGTTTTCCCTCTGGAAATGTTTTAGTGATAAAAGGTTACACATAAAGATGGAAGCAGAAAAACAACCAAGATATGTTTTTTGGTGAAAAAGGTTATTGTTTCACATTTCAGTTCTGTAACCTTATTATAGACAAGAAAAATATTATCCAATCACTGGGTTTATAGGTATTAGGGATATATCTCCCTGAAAGAATTCATGTTATTTAAAAGATATTGTTTTATATCAAGTAAGTACAGATAACCTGTTTTTAAATTACTTTGATATATTTCTGGAAATCTAAGTACCATTATTCTTCAACCAAAACACAGCTTGGTACAGAAGTATCTTGCTTGTTGTCATTTAGAAAAATGTGTGTATTAGTGCACATGATCTCGTAAGTATTTTTAAAAAATATTAATATAGAGATTTTATTGCAGGGAAAAAAAAGGGAAATTCCATGTACCATGAAAAATAAAAATAACAGGACCATCCCAACTCTGGAAGTAAGAAAATAAATCCTAAAAGAATTGTCATTTCATATAATGATTTAAAAACTCTATTGGCTACCAGTGAAATATATTATTTAAGATACTAAGGAAAATTATTAAACATACCAAACTTGAGAAGGCACAAATCTCCCTAACAGCATTTGACCAACAAAACTAACTACAAAGCAAAATTTTTTATCAGGTTGCAAATACAATGCTCCTTAAGTCACCCCTAAAATTTGTCCTCTCTGCTTGTAAGAACACTATTTAAAAGACCTAAAGGAACTCCAGCAGGAAAAGCAATGGACCAAGCAGATAACACAAGGGATACTCTACAAGACTAGAACTAAAACATAATTTCTCCTGTCATCGGTACAGAATGAGGAACAGAAGGAAGATTCTGCAGGTATTAAAATGCTCCTCCACCCCTGTGTGTATCTGATTTTCAAACTTCCCATCTGTGCCTTGCTACAGTACTAGTAAATGGAAATAGAAGCAGCTACAGCACAATACACAACGTTAAATGTCTCATAGAGAGGGAAGCTGTTCATATCTTTCTCAAGAGCATGTATGCTTGTTCATTTAGTAAACTCATGAATTTGCATTACCTGTCCGATGTTCAGTGACCAAACTACTGTAGTCTTTCAAAGTGTATAATTTTTAGGAACGATTGGAGAAGCCTTGTATACATTTTTAATAACCCATGATACTTCTTATCCATAAGCCAGACAAGAGTGAGAACATACCCTACTGAACATTAAACACAGCACACTCTGCTAGCTTTAAATAGTTGATAATCTGAAAAAACATCTGACAGAAGAGTGAAAGAAGTACGGTGCACAAGCAGTGCAATCTCCACAACCATTAAGTTAGCTACTTGTTTATTAATAGCTAATAAAGTATCCAGGGACAGGAGGATGAAGTAGGGTTGGCATAAACAGCCAGAATATGGAAAAATCCATTACATGACATCAAAGGTCCCTGCTTCAACTGTTTCTATTCCTTCATTCCCCCCAGGCAGGCTTCCACTCAGAGCTTCATGTGGGTGTCCTCTGTTGTTAACAGAAGGGAAATGACCCCAAACCTATTCATTTCTTTCACCTATAGCACACCAGACTCCATTTAATTTAGTTTTGCTTATTTTCAGTATATTTCCTTGTTGCTTGAATCGTACCTGAATACGTGATACCTCATGAATTGTGATTAGAACTACCATTACAAGCATGACTGAACGCTTGCTGCCAAGTAGACTTGCCTAGACTTGCAAATTCTTTATACGGGGAGGAGAGGGGGAAAAAAAAGCAAACCCAGGGCTATTTACAATTTAGGAAATAACAAAAATAAGCAAGCCTGATTCTATTGTGTGTTTTTATGTAACATGACCTTCCTTCTATTTAGCCGAGACTGATCTCTTATTGTTTCAAAAAATATCCCTGATTCCCAACAGATTTATTATTAATGGATTTCACAAACAACAGTTCTGCATTCACTTTATCCATTCTTCATAATTTTTAGGAAAATAAAAAAATATACCTACTGGTCATCCTTTCTTCCTCTGCTTAAAGACACCATTAGACCATTCCAGCAGCTCAGTGGGGTGGGAATTTCCTTTCCAAAGCTGTGCTGAGCAACTCTTTCCAGAACACTGCCCATATTTTCTTCTGCACTATGGATGCTACCATGTTACCAGGGAAGGAATTTGAATCTACAAATAGCTTCACCTGGGAAGAAAAAGAATGGATGAAAGTTAATTGGGATCACTCATGCTCAACAAATTTTATTTATAAATATGCAAAGCTGGTCAGTTTAAGCTTCCGTGGAAATTACTTATGAAAGACAGTGGTAATTACAGTGAGAGATGCTGGACTAGTCCAAAAAGAAGGTTTCCTTACTTTTTCTGACAACCATGTTTCAATCATATTTTTAAAATGAGATAAACAGGCACTGAGATTATCAATTCCCCTTAGTCCTGTTTAAAGTGCTGTTTAAATGAAATTAACAAAATTATTCTAGGGAAAACCAAACAGAGTGGGAATATTCCCTTAAAATACTTTGCTGGAGGTCTTCATTTAAAATTATACCAGAGGACTGGCCCTAAAGAATCTTTGTTATAATGGCAGCTATGAATTCTATATCTTCCAATCCATTGTGACAGCATTAGGTCAGTGTTCTAACTCTTACAGATGAACTAACAAATAAAAAAAAAAAGTCAAGCCAAAGGCAGAAAATTATCCAGATAACTTTACATATCTATAGGTGAGAACTAAATGCAATGAAACTCATTTCTTTCATTTACATTCTTTCCTTGATATTTCTCCTTTTTCTGGTTTAGACATCCTTAACCATGTATTTTCCAACACTACTGTGAGATTGTGACTAGAGAGGCAGCTGAAAACAATGTTTTTAACAGTCTCATTCTTGGTTTGATCTTGCCAGCATGGCAAAGAACAGGACATGAGATTGTAATGTGCAGGAGGAAAGCTGAAAGTATCTTTCAACACCAGGAAGACAGAAACAATTTTCTGCCTTTACTTTTTTTCCCTCTCTGTTTTGTGTACCTTCATATTGGTGTCTTTAACAAAAAGACCACAAGGAGTACAGCAACAGTAACACATTCAGTCCACTACAACTTTTTTACAGAAGGGGAAGAAGAAGGTTCTGCCTACAATAACATCTCAAATTCTGTCATGATAGGTTTCTCTAATAATCAGTATTGCTCTGTAAGGAGCTCATGCAGCTAAACCAATAAGAATTAGGAATGCTGTTGAAAGGACAGCCTTCTTTAACACTCCATAGTTCAAATCAGAAGACTTCAATATGTGACTAAACATAATTTGCAAAGGGAACAAGTAGATGACATTGGACCTGCTGTGTTAGACAAGCTACCACAACCTGAATTAACTGTTTAACAATAGTTTTAGTAAGAGAGACATACTTGCAACTTTTGCACTCTCTTTTTTTTTCTATCGACAATAATAAATTACAATTTCAGCTAGCATCTGTAGGCATTATAACTCATAGATTCATCATCATCCTTTAGTACCTTATCAGAAAGGATGCTGCAGCTGGAACCCCAAAAAATTATTAACATTTTAAAAATGCACTTCAGAATCATCTGATCTAAAGCTACCTAAGCAGTCTATAAATATTGCTTATTCTTGGCTGCCTCCTGAGGAACACGGTGATTTTACAACCTTGCTTTCTTCTTCAATTTCAAACATACTGCAATACCTACTGGATGTTATCTCTGGAACAGCTACCTTCAGATAATACCTTTCACCAGATTTTCTCAGATAAGCCTCATACAAGCTCGAATTTACACTCATCAATTGTTGTAGACCATTAAGACCTATGGTCGTTAGCTTGTTGCCTCCAGAGATTCTACTGAACGGTTTTTCAAGTTCTGGAACTTACCCTCCAGGCCTGTAAAACCAGAAGCCCCTACTGAGGACAGAATGCTGTCAGACAGTGAAGATTTCAGCTGTTCAACTTGGTGCCTAAGCAGACAGTACTCATCTCTAGGCATTCTGATCAGGCTACGTAACAAAAAATCACAGTAAAATAATCTGATTCTCAAGAACAAACCTTTTTCTCTCCTTTTCTTTTTCAGAAAGAAAAGATCTGAGCCCTGTCATAATAGGAGCCCTCTTTTATTTTTGACTGTTACTTGCCCATGAAACTTACTCTTTAACATGAAAGTATTTGTAGGAAAAATAAATGTCTTCTGTTGGGACAACAAATATGGAAGGAAGCAGAAAGGTAGGCTGTTGGGCTCAAGAGTGCCTTGGTGTTCATCAGATCTGAAAAGTGAAAAAAAAAAAAAGTAACTGTTCCAAATAAGATGAAATTATGTTAATCAAATAGATGAGTTGAGCAAAAACAGAAAGGTAAGTAGCTGTTAGCTCATATGGATCAGAGGCAGAAAAGAGGTTTTAGCATCGGTATTAGAGGAATGGGTTAGCTGGAAAACTGTATAGGCCATTAAACTAATGTCTTTTTATTGAGCCTTTTATTTTTAGTAGCAAGTAAAGTTATGAATTTTAGTCTGTGGGCTCATCTTTTGAAGGTACTCTGTAGGACTCCTTAGAGGACCAGGAATGAGCAGCTGGAAACAAAATGAAAAATCCTGTCCTACTGTTAAGTGGCTATTTCCATCCTTTACAAATTGCCTGAGTGAGCTCATTCTAGCACATAGCACTCATTTCATTGCACCCATGTTGCATTCACAAGGGCATTTGTTCCATCAAATAAAGTACATCACATATTGGGCTGAAAAAGCGTAGGACCTATGGATTTTAATGGTTTTGTTTTAGGGAGTATTATTTGTAGTATCTGGGAAGGGTCTTTGCATTCCTCTGGCACTGTTTAGTTCCATTTGACTTTTGTGGATATGTGTGAGTTTATTTCTGAATATATGATTAATAAGGCAGGGGATAATGTAAAAATCATTAAAGGAGTCATTATCAGAAACTATGTAAGACAGAATCTGCAAACAGCATTTTCAGTTTTTGCTGAATTGCCCTGTAGATCTATCTGGAGTGGGACGATGTTCCCAGGGGTACATGGTTAACAGGGGTTTCTTGCACTCATGTAGATGAAACTCACTTTAGCAAGCAAATGTCTTGCACTTAATGCACCTCTTAAAGTCAAATTAGAAGATGTTACTTTGGAATTATAAATTATTTACTGATAGTAAAGTATTAGCCTGAGTGATTTGAAAAATTTAAAAAATAAAAATGCTGATAAGGAATTTTAAGAGCAGTGAAACCTGGATTTTTTTGTGATTGAAACTAAAAATCGTGCCAGTAGGAAGATTCTATAGAAAACACTATCCTATATATCCCCTTAGTTTTTAGTTTCTACAAGCAGTGAAGCCTAGTTTCTACTTGACGGAGTAAAGTTATTAGCAGGCTACTGAGAGATTATTACAGAGTCTCTACACCTTACCAGAGTATAATAGCTTCCCAAATCTTCTCCATGAGAAGAAACAATTTGATATTGATGGAAAATAAATCTGATAATCACAGAGAGGATCCTTTCAAATGATCATGTCAAACTGGGAGTGTTGAAGAGAAGTCGATACTAATTATAACGCATGCTCATTTTAGATTAATTATGAGCAAGAATTGAAATTGAAAAGGTAGGAAAATTTTAGAAAAAGTGGTAAACACAGTGTTGTATATGCTCGATTTTCTAGTGTGTCCAAATCACTGTATCTTAAAATGAATATTTACAATTATATGGGATTTATACCTAAATAGTCAACAAAGTCAAAAAACAATTAAATAAACCTTAGTGAATTTTATCACATGATATAAATATGTATGAAACTAATTACAGACTGGTTTTAATGAAAAAAGTTAAATACTTTGATTCAGGTACAGACTAATCTAGATTAGATTAATCCTGAAGTCCACAAAACCAGAAGACAAATACTCTTTGCATGGTCCACTTCAAAAAAAGCTAAAGAAAAGACGTTCCTATGGTCTGACATCAGAAAATTGTTCGGCCACAGGATCACTAACCATACCAACCTGTAGTTTAAATGATATAGAATTAAACTTCCTCATTGTAGTTTTTATGGTTCTATATTTTGGATTTGTGCTGGAAAGAATGTTGGAAACACAGCGATGTTTTCATTACTGCTGAGCAGCACTTACACAGAGCCAAGGCCTTTTCTGCCTCTTATCCCACCAGCAAGGGGACTGGAGGTGCACAAGGAGTTGGAAGGGGTCACAGCTGGGTGGCTGACCCCAGCTGACACAAGGGATAACCCATACCATAGGGCCACATGGTCAACATATAAAGCTGGGATAAGAAAGAGAAAGAGAGGGACCATCAGAATGATGGTGTTTGTCTTCCCAAGTCACCATTACATGTGACGGAGTCCTGCTTTCCTGGGAATGGCTGAAGAGCTGCCTGCTCATGTGGAGTAGTGAATGATTTCCTCGCTCAGCTGTGCTTTTGTGTGGAGTTTTATTTTTCCCTGTTAAACTGCCTTTGTCTCTACCGATGAGTTTTCTTACTGTTACCCTTCTGATTCCCTTGCCCATCCTGCTGGAGAGGGGAGTGAGTGAGCAGCTATGTTGGGCTCAGATAATCCCCGACAGAACCCTGACAGAAAAAGACAAAAGAGATGTGTCTTAGTGGTTAGCAAACACATTCAGATGGCAGGGTAATGGAAATAAGGACCTAAAACCTCAAACTGGATATTTAGGTTATCTAGACAATGCAAAGACAGACAGACAGACACAGAAGACAAACAGATACTGTGTTGGCTTCCCGCCCACTGTCCGAACCCACAGGGAAAACCTCCCCCTCCCTTCTTCTCCCAGGGCAAAGGAAAAAAACTATAGAAACTTAAGAGCCCCAAAACAACCCAACTATACCAAAATATATATATTTTTACATATATTACAGTTATATACAGTTAGAATGCTGTGTACAATATTAGGGACCCCGAACACACCCCGCTCCCCTGAGGGGAAAGGGAAAAGGAAAAGGGAAAATGGGAAAAGGGGAAAACAGATATACACAATCAAAACCCGGGAGCAACTAATAAAGAACTAGTGAAAGAAAATCTTACTACCCTCCTTGAGATAGCAGAATCGCCCCAAATGCCCACCGGCACCCTCCGCCTCCCAAGGCCTACAAGGCCTCACTAGGCCTCACTCCTCTACATGAGTGGGACTGACAGCAGAGAACCTGCATGCTCAGATCCACTGGAAGAGAAGAGAGCGAGAGCCTCTTCTCCCTTCTTATTCATACCCTTGCTTACGTAAAAATAGTATGGAATACCGGGAACATGGCCTTGGTTCCTTGGTTACAACCTGATTACTAAGGAAGGCCTAGAATCAAAATTACTACAGATACCCACAAAGAGCATTCATAGACCTGGCCAAGGGAAAATTTACACCTGTATTACAGTGATTATTCTTTTCAAAGACTGCACTTTACATACATCAGATACGAAGCTGTTCTTTCCAATTTCGTGAAGAAGGTGGTGTCACATATGACATTTTCAGGATGATAGTCCCGTTTCAGGGTGAAAAAATGCCTCAAAACACATGACTTCATAGCTATAGTTTTCAGTCAATTGTGTAACTGATCTGATGTGAATGAAAGCTTTTTCATTACTTACGAAGGAAGGATATTGACAGCTTTATGTCAGATTAGGCTTTCACACCAGTGGTTTTTGCTAGCTTTTGCATTTTTTTATGACTCCAACTTGACAGGAAACAAAATTTTTAGTGTTTGGTCTCTTCCAAGCAGCTATTCCTAGCCCCAACTGGAACTGAGCAGCTCCTTTTTGAAAACTTCTAGCAAGTATAAAGGCTAAAAGCAGACCAGGGCTCTGGCTGTAACCCCATAGGCAAGTGACATGGCATAACCAGCAATATACACAGGGGAAATTTCCCCACCTACAATCTCACCTATTGCTTACCACAAGCTGCCTGTTGGGAGTGGTCCATGGCTCACCCTAATTTCTAAATTTCATTTGCATATTATTTTTAATACTACTAGTCAGCATGGATAAAAATAATTACATCTTATAGATAGAGATTGCACAAAAAGTAAGTCCTGGTCCTAGACATCTTAGTTTAGGTATAGACAAGGATATCAGATGACTCAGGACTACTGCACATCAGAAGAGTATAAGCTTTGTCATCTCAGTGTCCATTTTGTACAACAAGGGGACTTGGTGGGATGAATCTTTCTTTGCTTGTTTTTGTTTGAACACAAACACAAAGGGTATAAGGTGTTCTCTCAGTATTTCTGTTAATGACCTGAATGAGAATAGGTAGTACTTTTACAAGCTTGAAGGAGGACCCCAGGCTAGAAAGAGTTGCTTTCAGTCAGTAAGCACATTAGAGGATGGTACTAGAATTCAAAATTATGCTGAAAAATTGGAAAAGTGGCCTAAAAACTTAACATACAATCCAATAAAGAGAAGTGCTAGATTTTACTCTTAGGAAAAAATAATCAACTCTTGTGGTGTTGTTTGGAAAATGACTGCAAAATGTTTTCTGCTTAGAAAAATATGAAGTGAAGATAAAGTATGCTATTTTTTCCAGAAAAAAAAAATAAATAAAACCTTACAGATCTTAAATCTCCAGCAATTAATATGGAGATGCCTTTAAAAATTCCAGATATGTTATTGTTTAGAGCTGTTGCATTTGTGTCGTTAATTATCAGTGCGTGACAAGATACTGTTGCCCTAGATAAAATGTAGTTTTTGCCAATGTTCAGGATTTAAAAGTCGCTTTAAAGCTCGCTGACTCAAACATTTAACCTGATTTATGGGTTGTGCTCTGAGAGTACTAAGGCTAAGTCTCACTAAGATCATTTTAAATTACTTTTAAAATTAAGTAAAGAATCAAATGTAACTACTAGTCTAAACATACTGTGAAATATTAATTATGCATTTTAAGGGAATAAACAAGAAATAATTTAATCTGTGACATATAATAAATCCCAAAATATATCCTTCCAGGAGGTGCTTTCTAAATAAACATTTGTTTTTAAGCCACCAAAAGAACCAAAGTTGAAACCACTAGTTACAGAGTCAGAGGTTGTTTATTATATATTTTTTCTTTTGTAGACTTCTGTTAAAAATACATAAACATTTCCAAAGGGTAAACACATTGAGGGAAAAGCAAAGTAGCCTAAAATGAAAAGGAACAAAAAATCTCTATGTTTGGCCTCCAGTGTTTGTTAATGAGATAAAACTACTTAAGATCTTTTGTTAATGAGATAAAACGACCTAAGATCAACTGCAATGCCAATGTAAAATATATTTTAAGGTCGCATAAAGTTCTAATATTTCTGTCAACCTATTATACAACTGCAAAAATTAAGACGTAAACAAAAAAATTACACTTCCACAGACAAATTGTTTGTAACCCTCTAGGTACAAATTTCCCATGTTCTTTTCACACAAAAAGCCCCCTGTGCAAATAAGGCTCTGTGAACTGCAATATTTAAATATCATGTATACATTCAATATGCATGCAAAAAAAGGGCCTGATAAATGTTGGCTTCTCTTCACCAGACAGTCTTATGAGTGTAGAATAAGATAGGTCAGAAAGACCTTCCTGGAGTGCAAATATTACTTATTCTTCAGGAAATACTTGACCCCTTCAGTCCCTCTATACAATTTAGGTACTACAAGACTATGTACAATTTTACTATTTAAGAGATAGGTTTTTTTCTAGTAAGTGTTGAAGATATCAGGTACATATAGTCCCCAGAGAGACCATTAAACTTAGAAGCATTGTAAGTGAAATCCTACTACCCTCCAAAATACATAAAGAAAAGAAAACAGGAACAAAAACATTGACCTATGGAGTTTTCCTCTCATGAAAAGAAAACAAGAATAAATACATTGACCAGTGGAGTTTTCGTCTCATGACCTTTCTTTAATCTGAGTAACAGTGCTACGTCACAGAACACTCAGCTGGGAGACAGGGAGATGTGCATGTAGAGATGAGAATATTTCATAAAAGAGACATTGGTAACAGTCAGGATGAGAACAGTTCCAACATTCTGCTTAGCTTTTTTCACATTCAGTAATTTTCCTTGGCAAAGCAACTTTAGAAAGGGCAAGAAAATATTGCACTGAAGTCAAGACTCAGAGAACTCCTTTTCCTATTCAAAGATGCTACCTTCCCATCACTGACACCCAGGGTTGCTGCCTTTCCATTTTGTTCCAAACAACCCAGCAATTACCAACCTGTAACTTACATACTCAATACAAAAATTTTCCTAGGACCCTGGCCTCCAAACCTTCTAAAATTGCCATCAGAGTAAGAGTAAAGACCATGGAAAAATGGCAGTCCAACTTCTTTCCTGAGTATCCTATATTTCCCTTGCAGCCCTTCATTTCTTCTGCTAACTTACAGTCTCAGTAAACACTCACACAGACATACAATTCTGCTGCTGAAAATCTGCCCGGTTCTGAGTTTACTTCATAACTCTCAGCAAACATGCTCATGCTTGTGCTTCCTAAACGATCAGAGCCTCCTTTGGGTGTCCACCTGTTCTAGTGTGGGAACTGAGGGGAGATAGCTTTCCTCACTACAGTCTTTCCATGGGCTTCAGGAGAATATCTTCTCTGGTATCTGCAGCATCTCTTCCCCCTCCTTCTTCGCTGTCCTTGGTATCTGTAGGGCTGCTTCTCTCACATATTTTTATTCACTCTGCTTGCTGATGCTACACAGCAGTTTGTCCCCCTCTTAAATACGTTATGCCACAGACACTACCACCGTAGCTGATGGGCTCAGCCTTGGCCGGTGACAGGTTCATATTGGAGCCAGCTGGCATTGGCTCTGTCAGACATAGGGAAGCTTCTAGCATTTTCCCACAGAGGCCACTCCTGTAGTCTCCCTGCTACCAAAACCTTGTCATGTAGACCCAACACACTAATACAGAAGTATGCTGTACTTAAAAACATGAGAAGAGAACATTTTCAGAATGTTCCTCTTGGTATAATCATGGGGGGATCTGACTCTCAGTGAGTTCAGAGGCTGCGTTTTCACACATACATAAGCATTCTAATTTTTCTGACACAGTTCCAATGAGTACTTTTACTGGCTTTGTGTCATTAGTTGGATCTGATTATTGTTTCTTGCTCTTTAAGCCATTAGCCACTGAAATCGTTGTAATTCTTAAGTGTAAAATGCATGACCTCAGCAACAAATGGACTCAGTCTCTACAGTATTTTAACAAAAGAAGACAGGCATGCCAGTTGGAATCAGGATGGTTCCTGTGTATGTATACTGTTCTATGTATACTATACCTCACACTGAGAGGTACCTGAAATACCTCAGAAACAGAATATATCAAGTCATATGGTCCGTTGAAGCAGGTTTGCCAGTGCTCAGTTTTAGGACCAGTTCTCTAACTGTTCTCATCAATGAGCACAAAGGAGTGGAGCACATACTAAGTAGGTTTCCCAACAACAATAAATTAGGAGGAGCCATTGATTCCCTCAAGGTTATAGAGGTCTTACAGAGACATCTTGATAGATGTCACGGGCTGTATGAAATCTAAAAGGACAAATGCCAGATTCTGCACGTGGGATGGTGTAATGTTGGATGTAGATATAGACTCGAAGACAAGAGACTGAAGTGCAGCTCTGCAGAGTGATCTTGGGATTTTGGCTGACGGTAAACTCAGTACGAGTCAACACTGGGCCCTGGCAATTAAAAGTGCCAACCATATCATGAGGCACATTAAGCCCAATATATCTAGTGTGTAAAAGTAGCGATTGCCCTATTAGACTCAACACCCATGTAGCCTGCCCTTGAGTATTGTGTGCAGTTTGGGGCTTCACAATATAAAACATGTATAATAATATTAGAATATGTCCAAAGGAAGGTAACAAAGAAGGTGTGAAAACTAGAGGCCATGAATTATGAAAAGCATCTGAGGATACTACGTTTGTTCAGCTTAGAGAAGAGAAGACTGTCTATAACCTCGTCCTGAGGGGGAGTGGAGAAGAAGGTGTTGATCTCTTCTCTGATTTCTGCTGGTAGAATGCAGTGGGGTGGCTGAAAGCTGTGTTAGGGAAAGTTGAAATTGGATGTTGCGAAAAAATTCTTCACTGAGAGGGCTGTCAAGCAGTGAAACAAGCTCAGAAAGAGAGTTGTCATGGACCCAAGCCAGAATGATTTGGAGAATGATCTTAGATATATGGTTTAACATTTATGTTGCCCTGTGTGGAATCAGGATTTGGTGAACCTCTTCAGTCCCTTCCAACTAAGGATATACTATGATTCTATGATTCTCTGATTCCAGCCTCCTGAGACAACCATTCATAAATGTTTGATAAAGAGGAGTTAAGGTTATTCACTGTCATTATTACTATCTGTCCTCACCTGATGTGTAGCAACACGTGAATTGTAAAGGCCACTTTCCCTCTGTGGAGCACTGAATAGGAATATGGTTTAGTGTTTATACACCCACACACCACAGTTATAATTTCTGGAAACAATAAATCAAAACAAGAGTTCATGGGAAGCCATTGCAAAACCGTGTTCTGAAGAAATAGACACAATTCAAAACATTGTATCCAAACATTACCACCTGTGCTGTTCCATTAGAGCAGATGTTTAGGAGAGGAATCAAGACTTTTAAGAGGAACAATGCACAGGTTCTACTGATTGCAGAGAGGTGATATTGTTGTACCCTCGCCTTGGCATATCAGGGGATAACTCTGCCACATTGACAGTGTTTGAATAAACGTATTTTGGAAGGTACAGACATATAGGGGCAATGTCCACTGAACAGGAGACTGTCCCTCTGAAATGATCATATCTGTTTCACCACATTACTTCTAGCCCTCCTTGATGATACCATTTAGCCCTTAATCGGAAGACAGTGGAGAGAAAAAGGCACCAATGTCCAACAATTGTCAGCTGAAATATGTACTTCAATAAAGCACCTAAGTTATGCTAATGTGTGATAAGACTTAGACCAAGAACCAATCCATGAACATAACAAACCTCACAGGCATTCAGTAACTAAATCCATTCAGAAGAATGTGGTTCCTGACATTTAGCAACAGTTCTGGATGTTTTAAAATACACACATGCATATGTATCTCTTTATAAGTACAGAATCATATAATCATAGAATGGCCTGAGTTGGAAGGGACCTTAAAGATCATCTAGTTCCAACCCCCCTTGCTGTGGGCAGGGACAGCTTCCACTGGACCAGGTTGCTCAGAGCCCCATGCAGCCTGGCCTTGAACACTTCCAGGGATGGAACCTCCACAACTTCTCTGGGCAACCTGTGCTAGTGTTTCACCCTCTCACAGTAAAGATTTTTATTTCTTCCTAACATCTGACCTAAGCCTACTCTCTTTCAGTTTGAAATCATTCCCCCTTGTCCTGTCACTATATGCTCTTGTAGACTCTCTCCACCTGTCTTGTAGGCTACCATCAGGTAGTGGAAGGCCATAATTAGGCCACCCCAAAGCCTTTGCTTTTTCAGACTGAACAATCCCAATTATACATGTGATTTCATGTGATATATGACAATAATAATAATTTAAAAATTCCAATATGCAATGATGAAATTTAATGGGCAAAGTCATGCTTAAGACCATATCTGTGCCCTGTGCTGTAAACTAAAGCATTTCAGCCAGTTTGTGAACATGTACTTTGTCAAGTTACAAGCAGACACTCAATCAAATAAGAAGATTTAATTATTTAGATTTTTATAAAAATATTTTTTCATTGAGTTACTAGTGTTCTGTATGGTGATACATTTCCCACAGCAGAAAAAGATCCTATCAGTCAAAAAGGTGGACTTGGGTCAATTTATAACAAGCACCTTGAACTATGAATGATGAGAAATCCTTCCGGGAACACATTTCTCTTTAAAAATATTTGTAATCTGAATTTAAGTGGTGACAAGTGATGCATGGATGAAGGAGCAAAACATCGTAGGAGGAATACATAGGAAGATCATCTAAACATTCCACTAAAGATATTGCATATCTGTGCTCTTAAAACTTGGCTTTCAAACCATCATGGGATACAAAACCATCTTCAGAGAAGAAGGGGGAAAAAAGTCATTTGCATTGCTGTTGTTTTTTCCCTGTGTCTTTAGATGCTTCTCTCTGCAGAACTGCAGCTGTCCACTGTTAAAAAGATTAAGAATACAGCCTCCAAGAAATAAAAGCATTACATTGAATGCTTCTGACATTTAATCCATGCATGCTTTGCAACACTCAAGTGTTCTATCACACACAGTGCACATACCTGTGGTCACATTCCTATCAACAAAGGATAATCCTTTCAAACAGCCCATGCTACAGCACAATCATAGAGAAAATGATCCTATGCTTTCACAAGCATGGTAGGATTCTCACTCAGAGCTGGTTGACCTTTGCCCATGTCCAGTGGTAAGCTTTTGATCATGTGAATTTTAAAGGCTAATTTGTCATCACAAGGAAGACCACACTGCTGATGGTAAACGTATAAGCTTTGAAATACTGCTCTGCTTATGCTCGGATCCTTTAAATGCACCTTTTATTAAGCATTTTAGGTTTTTTGCTATCATGCATTAATTCAGCTTATTCTTCTCTATCAGAAGAATATGCTTCCTGTGAAATTAGGAAGCTGCTAAAAGTGAAAAATAGTCTATGATCTATGTAAAGTGATCTGCTTCTTCCATCTGACTTTCCTATTACTCTTTGCTTTCAGCTTAGGCTGATCTATGTGCCTCATTGAATATTCAAAATCATGCTTACTGACCGTAGTGGTCTTAAAATCTCATACATAAAGTTGCACTACAATGAGGCTTTGGGGATTTTTGGGTTTTTTGCTGTTATCACAATCTCAGGACAATTCAGTAAGCAACACAATCCAACAGGCTGCATTATTGTATACAAAATGCTAGCATGCATTTTATTGCTTGTTCTGAAGAATAGCAACTGGTGATATTTGGAGCACTGTAATATGTGATCTCCATTAAAAATGCTGTGTTATCATAAATATGGCACCTGTCAGATGGCCAAAGGTCATGCAGTGGTATTTTGCATATGGCTGTGTAAAACTATGACATAATTTTCCAGAAGAATATGTGAAAATGGGCACAGAAATGCAGAGAAAATGCAGCCAAAACCTTAATGAATGGTTTGCCTCAAACTATGCTAACTGGGAATATCATCATTTGTCAACTCCACAGTGAATCCAACCCCATGCAAATGGGTAACAGACTGGATATTTGATTTTCACAGCTACAGAAGAGATTGTTTTGTTTCTTGTAGGCTTTTGCTGATTTTCCTCTTGAAGATCTTGGTGCATCTCATCATATATATTTCTTAACTGGTAGTTTTCTGCTTCCTAAGGGAGTTAAATGGCCTGACAGACTGTGTATGAAGTCAAAAGCCAAATTTCCCAAGCTCTAACGCTGGCTCTGACACTGACTTTCTATGTGGTTTGGGTTTAACAGATTATATTTTCCCTAAATGAAGGCAGTATTATTTAAGAACCACAAAGAGAGCAGCAAGGGATAATTATTATTTTCCTGTGTTTTGAAAACACAGAACAGCAAATCTGTCCACCCAGCTAGGCATAAGTCACTCTGAGGTTTTCGGTTTTCCTCTCATTACCATGAGAGGAGACAGGTTTTGCTGGAGATCATGCCATCAGCAGAAGAAAAACCAGTGGGAAGATCCACATGGGAACTCTCGGCTGAAGGCCAGACTGAGCAAAGCTGTTTTATTTTCTAATCAGTGTGGGGACAACCAGTAACTGCAGCAGTCTGAGGGGAGAGTTGCCTAGGAAGCTGTGCTGACCCCCACCTCGTTCAGCACCCATCTCCAGCTGGCAGCTATCCAGGGACAGCAGGCAGACCTGGCCCAGCAGGGAGGCCAGGATGGAGCAAGAGCCAGGAGGGAGCTGGTATGAGTGGGAGGCTGCAGCTGGGTGACCCCCACTGAAGCACAGAGCATCCGCCAGAAACACCATCATGGGCAGCCTGGCATCAGTCTGGCCAGGAACAGCTCAAGGCAGCTTTGCCAGCTGCCTCACAGACATCTGCTCCTCACTCCCGTCAGGACCAGGAAGGTGCCAATCTGGATGAGGAGCTGGTTTATCAGCACAAAATCCACAGATTGCTTTGAACCTATGTCAGGGTCAGGCCAAGCCTGAGCTCAGCCCCTTTTGGTTTGCTCCTCTCCTCTAACTGGGACAACCAGCATTCAGGAAACTTCTCCTGTGCCAGTTAAATACACTCATCCCACACCACTTGTAAGCTTCCAGGCATGATATGTGCTGTTAATACTTCCTCCAGGGTGGGAGGTGGATGTGGTGCTTAGGGACATGCTTAAGGACATAGTTTAGTGGCGGACCTGGCAGTGTTAGGTTAATGGTTGAACTCAACCACTGTAGAGGTCTTTCCAACCTTAATGCTTCTGTGATTCTAGGTGGCCAGGTAGGGGTAGAATCCAGGTATCCGCAAGCTAATGGCCATTAACAGTGAGGTCCTCGGGCATCTGCTTCTTGGCCAGGTGGGCAGGAATTCCAGGGGCAGGGAAAATACTGTTTCAATGTCAAGTAGAGCTTTATTTGACATTTATGTGGACCGCAGGTAATTTTCAAAGACTTCACAAACTAGTGGAAAGCAGTAACAGTAAAAGCAAACTTTTCTGGACATGGCTGTAACTGCTGAGTCCTCTGAGCCCATTAACAACATCCTAGGGCTTAGTCCCTAGTACTCGGGATGACTTAGGCAGCTTTGTGGGAATGCTTCTCTGTGACATTTCCAATTAAAAGCCATGAAAAAAAAAACAATATTGGGTGTTTCTCTCCCTCCCTGCAGTGTTTCCCAATCAGAAACACTCAAACTATTTCACTATCTGGGTATGTGTTAAGAAGCTGATACATAAAAACACCAACCAAATGCACTGAAAAGTAGCAGGAGGCTACAGTATTAACTCTAAAAGCTATTAGAAATCAATCAGTAATTCAGCAGGCCCCGAGGGGCAGACTGATGTAATGGAAGGCAGTCTATTAAATATAAAAGCCAATTAAACAAGTTCAGAGCTCCTGTCCTCCATCACAAAAAAATAAGGCAAAAGAGACAGTGTCAGCTAGGACCCTCATCTTGTCAAAGGCTCCTAACCTGAGGGTTTGTCTCTAACAACTGTGGTTGTTAGACACAAACCTCAGGTTAGGGTAGGAACATAAGTTCCTGCAAATGCCTGCCTAATCCATCCATGGATTCAAGTAAAGGAGAATTAAGCAGGCATTTGTAGGAACTTATGTTTAGAAAATAATGAAGGCAGCTACCATCAGATCAGGTCTGGTGTTTGGGGACAGTGCCTCAGTGCTATTTGGGAATCACTTTAATAAATCTTTTAAAGTACAATACCACTGATATGAAAGAAAAACAAAAAACAACCAACCAACTGACCCACCAAACAAACAAAAACATCACAAAACGAAACAAAACAGCAACAACAACACCACCAAAACAAAACAAAAAAAAACCCACCAAATGTTTACCAACACCAAAGAAAAGCTTAGGGAAAAGTTGCATCTCAAGCACTTCTTAAGTACTATAAATATACTCCCTTCTTGTGGAGATCACCTCTTATTGGCAATTAAAAATGTACTAATACTTGTAAAAATGTACATATATGAGGTCGTTATGACTTATTCCCTAAATCTTTACATCATGCAAAATGAACTGACAGCTAAGGGGAAAAAAATTCTTCCTGCACCCTGAGTTTGTCATAAGAGCTTAATTCCAGCAGCCAGCTTAAGCAGAAAAAAATACAGATGACAAGAGACAGAGGTCAAAGGAATAAAAAGGCTGTTTCTACTCGCAGTCCTCCAATAGTGGTACAAAACTTTTAGAAAACTGGGATAGGTGAAACTCTTAGATTTGGAAATGTCATTCAATTCAAGCTGCAGAGTAGGTAACAACACAGGAGTTCTGCTTAGTTTTCTTAGAAATTCTAAGATAAAAATCCTTTCTTTAGGAAACTATGTCATAATTTCAAGCAATAAACCTAAATGTTGCTCTTTTATATTTTCCTGAAATATTTTTTTCTTACTCACTTGTCTTCACCTTTTCTGCCACTGGTATTGCATTTGTACACCCAGAAACAATGTATAAGAATTATGCATAGTAGTGCCTTGGTCTCTGAAGAGGAGGATTTAAATCAGCTTTAAAAAGAATTTCAAAGAAAAATATGTAAAATCACATGCGGGCTCCCTCTTGTTTGATATTACCAATGCTGGCAAGAGTCACTACTCCAGATAGCTGAGTTGAGATTTAGAGGAAGGTGTATTAGCACAGCAGGAAAGCCTGAATGTTGAGTTCAGACTGATGCTGAGTAACCTTCTGGAGTAATGAAAGTCACCAGTTTAATCTATATGTTATAAATACACCAAATCCTGTGAACAGTGGAAGAAGCACATAACTGCACTTCATCCTATTGTGCAAGATTTTACACTGTTAAAAACGCCTATAGTTAGTGGAGAAGAGGAGCCTGAAGTGCTTGGAAGGCACTGCCGTGTAAATGCCAAGGGTTAGTTGAAAAATATTTACAGCCCACTATTGCCCTCTAGTGTAAGCTGTGCAAGCGTTTGTGGTACTTCCAGCTGATGAAGGGGAAAAAATTTGAAGTGCAGCTCTTTATTTTAAATGAAAAGATAACGGCTCTTTCCATGGATACGGAGTTTTATACAATTTCAATTAACCTTGAGAGAATCTGGTGTAGGGAAGGAGAACGGGGGAGTTTGGAAAGGTGATGATAATATGCCGTAACTTCTAGACTCTCACTTTTTGGAGAAAAGATATTCTCATTGGAAAACATTTGCTTCACAGACCTTCTGTCTTCTAATTTAGTCACTTCATGTGGCAACGAATAAATTGTTTCCTGACTGTTATAAGGCAAGACAAGACAGCAGAGTATATTAGTTCCAACTAGATCTAGAGAGTAATGGAAGAACTTTTATTTTAAAGAAAACTTGCCTTTGGTAGTTTGTTATAAATATATTCCAGTTGTTTGTTTTGGTTTTCTTTTTTCACATAAGAATGTCTAAAAAAAAATTAAAAAATGTTCTCTACATACCAGGGTATATAAAACCCTAGGATGATAAATCTGATTGAATATTTCTGAGAACAATATTCCCAAAATGCTTTATATCCAGGGAAGCCATACTGTTGTAAGTGGAATAAACTTAAATGTTATATATAAAAATATGTCTGAAGAAGAAATAATGCAATTTCTTGCACGAAATCCTATGATTACTGCAACTTGAAAAGAGGGACCAAGAGACTGGAAATAATTAGTACATTGACAACAGGTACTCAAAAAAAAAAAAAAGACACTTCCCTTGCTAAGCGCTTGACTGTGACTAGTCTCCATTTGATTTTAATGATAATCTATCACTGGTTGTACCAATAGAAGAGACTTCCAGATCCATTTCTATGAATTACTGCTTGCTCTGCCTGTAGCAATGCTCTCTGCTTTCCCTGCCAATATTAGAACTTTTTTCTACTTAGTCCCTGCTAAGGATTCAGCAGTTTATTCAGAGGCAAGTGCAACATGGACATGCATGTTTTTTGTCTGCCATCAGTGGTCTATGTTGTTAGTAAAAATGCTTAAGTACTAGAAAGTGTGATTTACCTTACTTTTAAAGAAAACACAGAAGAATCAAACCCTGAAAAGGCCTGTGCCTGAGCCCAAGGTGATGAACCCACATGTAGCCATTCAAATGGAAGACTTCTAAAGTCAAGCAAGATGAGTCCCAAAGCCTGGTCTCCAAATATCAAGAAGATACTAAAGTTTCACATTGCCTTCAGAGCAAAGAAATTTGGGAAACAAGCTGCTTACCCCTTTACCTTTCACTTTTGCACTGATGTAAAGTTCAAGCTTACTTTAACTTCCAACTTTATTCATCCAAACTTCCTACTTCAGTGCAGCTGTCCACAGCCAGTTTCTGGAATATATTTAATCAGAGTTACCTAGTCACTGTGATGATATGAAATCTTCATTCTTTCAAATATGCTATTCTTAGCATAAATCAAGAGCAAAAGAACATTTGAAACCCCGAGGACTACATATTGAATGTCAGACCTGTGTGATTTGATGAACTGGGATGAAAAAAATCCCTCAAATACTGGAGTTTATTATGGGGCAACTGACAAACTCATAGCTTAAGCACTGCTGGCATGGCATTATCATACTGACATCAATTGCCACAATAGATAATGTATGTGGGTTTGACAAGTTCATTCTTTCAGAGAATCTGATTTAATAATTATTATTTTACAAGGACTACCCCGTAGACGAGATTAAAAATTAAGAAGACATGTTTTGCTCTCTCATGCTCATCAGAGAGTATCCCAATGTACATTCAGGATCATAGTGAATAGTATATAAAGACATTAATTTATTCATTACACAAGTCCAGGAATAACACTTTTATTCTGGATCTAGATCTCGTTTGCCCATTCTCCAGTAGTGTGAGATAACTATATTTACAAAGCAGCCACATAACTTTGATTGCAAACAACTGCACTTTTACTGTATTTCCATTGTTTATGGGAAGATGAGTAATGATGGTGCTTAATGGAATAACATAAAGTCAAATTCAGCAGCTATACGTATAACTATGGTTAAGGTATTTTTAGATTTGAAGTCGATACCAGATAAAAAAATGTTGCCTTGTCTGAACTACACTGTGGGGGAAAAAAAAGTCACAAGAAATTAAAAAATCTTGTATTTGAAAGAATCCCTAAACAATAAGGAAGGAACTTTACCTTTTCTAAGAAACCATACACACTGGACCTAGATTTAGATCCCAGATTTCAGAGTTACCTTTTAGGAATCAAACAGAAACACTTAATGAAAAGCTCTAATCTAAACAGAATGGGCTGGGAGGAAATAATAAAAAGAGTGTTTTTCCAAATACTCTGTCCAACAGACTTCTTGCTAGCTTTGCTAATGAGTTCTATGCCTCCAGAAGGTGACCACGTCCAAAATGTGTCAGGAGAATCTCTCCTAGGTCACTCCCCAGGGACTGTCTGTAAAATACTGGTTGGCACGTGCTTCAGTTGTTCCAAGGAACCTGGTAGCAGCTTACAAGGCGTGGAGGACAGAGTGGCAACACTGAGAAATACCCTGCGCACACATACCTTGTGATAAAACATTGATAGAAACTTCCCAGCAAACCTGGTTTTGTCAGACTGCCTGTATTGGGTTTGCACGGCCAGGTTTTGGTAGCAGAGGGGCTACAGGGACGGCTTCTGTGAGAAGCTGCTAAAAACTTCCTCCATGTCCAGCAGAGCCAATGCCTGGTGACTCCAAGATGGACTCGCCGTTGGCCAAGGCTGGGCCAATCAGAAATGGTATAACACCTCTGTGATAATAACTTTAAGAGAAAAAAAGAAGCTATTGCACAAACAAAATTGCAGCCAGGGAATAGCAGAATGAGAATATGTGAGAAGAAATAACTGTGCAGACACAAAGGTCACTGGAGAAGGAGGGAGAGGAGTGCTCCAGACATGGGAACTGAGATATCCCTGCAGCCCTGTCACAAGTTCACTTGTTCTAAAAAATGGGAATTTTTGCCTTTCTCCTGCCCCACTCTGTGGAAGGGATGTTGAATGGGTAGGCTGGTTTTGCTTTGGGTATTTGACTAACACAAAAGAACTGGCAAGCAGATTTGACATTCCAGGCTGATGGCCCTGGAAAGTCTGTGGGGAGGGGTGAGGAGTCTCTTTTCACTTCTTTTCTTTTCCCTCTCCTGGGGAATGACACACAGTTCATTGTTAACGGAACTGAGACAAGGTGTGGGTTGGGGGGGCCCCAAAGTTGCTTTGTTCTCAGCCTGACCGCCTGGCTGGTTTGCTTTTTTTTCCTTGCCCCAGTTTGACAGCACCCTGTTTCTGCCCCCAGCATGGACCTGTTTGGACTTCATCAGAGAGGAACTATTTGGGAAGGGGGTCATCTTTTTTCCCCTCCTCCGCTCCCGTGTTTCTGGCAGTGGTTTTTGTGTACATCGGTGAAGGAAGGGGAAGTCACACAGACAGCCACAGCCAGCGTGAGTTCCTTTTGGGAAAAACCCTTCTTTCTCCTTTTCCCCTTTCCAGTGAGGGGGAGGGAAGGACTCCATTTTGGCTCCCTCAGCACATCCAGGGTCCCCAAGTGGTAACCTGCAGTGATCCAACAGCGCCCCCTGCCAACCAACAGGGAGCACTGCAGGCTCTGCACCTCCAGAGATCCAACAGCACCCCCTCCTGAATGTGGTTAGAATTGCACCAAAAAGCGCAAACTGAACTGTTTACTTTTTATTGAAGGGGATCTTTGGGTATAGGATTATTGTTCAATTGGGGTTTTGTTTTGTTTTCTTTTGTTGTTCTGCCAATACACATATATCCTTTAATAAAGGGCTGTTATTTTTTCCTTTCTCCACATTTTCTGAATTGGAGCCTCTTAATTTCGGATTTACAATTGCTTAGAGGGAGGAGTTTTGGTCTTCCTCATAACTCATCCTCCTTAGCAAAACACTTCTACCTTATTAAACTGAGACAAGCCCGTGGTGCAGACCATGGTGGAGCAGCTGTGCCCCTGCAGCCAATGGAGGACCATGGGGATGCAAAGATCCACCTGTAGCCCATGGAGGAGCCCACGCTGGAACAGATGGGTCCCAGAGAGAGGGCTGTGAACCTGTGGGAAACCCATGCTGGAACAGAGACCAGCAGAACCATGGAGTAAGGAGCCCACGCAGGAGCAGGTTTTCTGGTAGGACCTGTGGCCCTGTAGGGGACCCATGTTGGAGCAGCCTCTGCCTGAGGAACTGTATCCTGTGGAAGAGTGATCCACCTTGCAGCAGTTCAGGAAGAACTGATCCCCGTGGGATGGGCTTACATTGAAGAAGTTCATGGAGAACTGTTTCCCATAGGACAGACCCCACACTGGAGCAAGGGAAGGACTCCTCACCCTGAGCAGCACCAGAAACAACCTGTGATGAACTGACTGTAACACACATTCCCGGTCTTCCTGCACCACTGGGTGGGAGGAGGTACGACCTGGGAAGGACGGAGGGGTGGGGGATGGTGTTTTTAAGGTTTATTTTATTTCTCATTAACTTGCTTTCATTTTGTTAGTAATAGATTCAATTAATATCTCAATTCAAGTCTGGTTTACCTGAGCCAGTATTTGACGAGTGATTTCTCTCCTGGACCTTTTCTCAACCCATAAACCCTTCATTATATTTTTTCTTCCCTGTCCACTTGTGGAGGGATATAGATATCCCTCCACAAATCTAGATATAATCCACAAAGACAGAGCAGCTTTGGTGGGTGCCTGACGTCCAGCCAGGTTCAACACAGTACACTGCCCCAAGGCTGCTCCCAGGGAATTCAGGTTCCCTGTCTCTAGAGTTCAGACTCAGGTTGCATGGGAAATAACATTGTGAAACTTGACTTGAGGCAAAAAAAACCCACAAGAGAACGAAACAACCAGCTTCATTTATTGCTAGTCTGTTTTTCACATAGCAAGAAGATTTGGAAAGAACACATTTTATTTGCTTTCTTAGTGGGGTGAGAGAAGGACTGCTCTCTGCAGTAAAACTAAATTTGGAATTTCCAAATACATCACAAATCAGAAATTGTCAACTGACTCTGCTTACAACCAAAGTAAAATGTTGAGCAGTGAAATAGCTGCAGCAGGGAACTCATTCAAAGGCAAAAAAGATGTTGATACATGACTCAAGGGGAGAATAGTGTTCTTATTCTTGATAAAAATAAGAGGCCAAGAAGGAAATTTCAAGGTGATACACGGACAAACATTGTTTACATTCAATTAAATTTCAAAGCTAAAATCCCAACCGAATTGCTTTCCAACTACTGTGTGTTTTATGCCATGGTGCCATATGCTACAGTTTGGACTACTGTCTCCCTCAGTTGTCTTTTAATTGGCTTGACCTATGGGAAAGATGGCAGGAAACCAAACTAATTATATCAATTCACCATGTAGACTATAAAATCTGCTATAGAATTACATTCAAACGAAAAAATAAAAATTAAGCGATAGTAGAAGTGCAATTACAGTGTCTTTACATATCATACATGTCATGCATGCTGGACCTTGCTTATTGCAGTATCATCTTATGGAATTTTAAGGATTTTCTTGACAAATTAGGCAGATTCAACAAAATAGAACTCTTTGAGAAAAAAAAACCAAACTCATAACATTTATTCTCCACTGAATTATTTTTAAAATCGTTAACAGTACTTTCTAAATGAGCAGGCCCCAATCCAAAATAATTAGCTCATTTTCAAATAAAAATAGATTCAGTATTTTTTTACCTTCTACTCAGCATGTATCAGCGTTACCCTCCATTTAAACTGTTTTAAATTGAAATATCATTTCTAAACTGAGAAACTGGAAGCTGATGCCAAAAAAAAAAAAAAAGTGAAGTACATATCAGATGTGTAAGAAAGTCATTCAAAGTCACAATTGCATGTTCCACATGTCAGTAAAATAAGCATCTTATCCAAACTAATGTCACATCCATTTTACAGACTGATACTTGAAATGATGAACAATGGAAAGCTTGTGAAATGCTATTCCTGGTACACTTTATAGCTAGTGTGGAGTGCATTAGATATAAATAGGTTGTGTTTTAATGACTACTCACATTGAAATGATAAAGTCTGGTTTACCTGCTTTTGACCACCTGAAAGGTAGTAGTGTATTCTAGTTCCCTACTCTTTGTTAGGCCAGTGTCTCTCTCTCTTCATTGACATTAGAAGATGTTGGAGTAATCGACTTAACTATCATAGACTTCAGTCTGGTGAAATAAGCAACACTTTCAATCCTAAAGATTTAATCCTAAAGATTAAATCCTTGGAATAGATTCCTGAGAGATTTAATCAATGTTTTTCCACTAATAGAATTCATAAATATTTGCTTATTTGTCACGATCCATCTATATATTGGTTTACAAGTATGAATGTATACCCTCAGTATGCATTCAAGTACATGCCTAGTTTCCAACAGGCTTTTAGAATACATTTCTATTGGTATCTTGGTTTTATAGATAAGAGAATAGACTCCAAACAAGACCTCTCAAGCAAAATAGTTCACAGAATAAATATAGAGACTTAATGAAACCACTGGGAAAGAATTAATTGTCTCCACTAAACAGTTCAACTTAAATACAGATAAATCTGTTTAATTTTGACAACAGAAATAAGCACTGCTTAAATAGTCAAAGAAAAGTCAAAAGAGCCTCAGTTATGAAAAAAGTATGTCAACAACAATGATGTGCACAAAAGCTATTGCTGTCTTCCATGTAGTTTTCCTGAAGTCCTAGCCTTTTCATTTTCAGAAAGGCAGTACATTAAAAAATTTCAGCACTTCACAGAGTTTGATACTTAGGGGCCAATCTCAAACTGAGCTCATATGTTTATTTGGCTAATTTAGTTTTAAGCTCACTAGCAAATTTTTGTTCTGATACACTGCCTGCCAAACTCAGTATGAATCTTATCATGGATTAAGATGGCACTGTGTTAGATCAGTCCTTATTTTAGGTTATATATTCCAGGGGTTTGTGACAGATGATCTCTGAAAACTGGACAGAGATGATTCCTGCAAATTAGTTATAAAACAGTCCTGTTACTGTTAAGGTGTCATAGTGGAAAAAGTTGAGCAAAAATTACCAGCACCAATGAGTTATAATAGCCTTCTATCTATTTTTTCTATTTAGGCAGTAGTTTACTCCAAAAGCAATTACAGAAAATGGGGCTATCTGAGGGAGAAAAAAAAATAAACCAACAATTGAGTAAACAGATAAATTCTCTGCAAAATATTTCTCCTACTCTTCACTCTGTGAGAACAACTAATATGTGCTCTGGAGAGATAGCCCACACTCTCTGCAGACAATTTCTATAAGGTGCTCACCGGAGGCACAGCTCTTGTCTGAAAACACGAAAGCATTCTGTAGTGCCCTTTGAGCACCCTGCCTAGCAAACCATTCTCACAGACGAGCCTTCTTCACCCCCACACCTCCAAAAGAAGATACTGGAGCTTTATTTGATCATATAAACAATTTTTGTTTGAAAGTAATAAGACCCAAGAGGTTTTGTAAGTTTTTAAATACTCAGCTCATTTATGACTGACTGGGGCTTAAATCAACATCTCTTTGCTTTTTTGCAGCTCATCTAGAATCATAATCATTTTATGGCAAGATCACAGCAAACTGCTGCTAAAGACCTTTATGATACCACAAACCTGATACTGCTAGAGCAACAAAGAGCAAACTTCTAAAGAACAAACAACTTGTTTCCATGTAAGGACTTTCAGCAATTCAGCATGCTCTAGTAATTCAATCACAAGCTGTTACGTTATATGCAAGAGTCCCTGGGTGAAATGGTGTAGTTTGGGTTATGAAGCAGTTCAGCCAGGATAATCATAATTGTTCCCTGCAGCTTTTAGACGTATTAACAACAACAACAAAAAGTAAAGAAACAGCTGAAACTGCCATATGTAGGGAAGGCTGAATTGTTCCTAAATCTTGTCTTTCATTTTGTTTTCCTCAAGTGCTGTTCTGACCTAAGATTATGTCTTCTTTGACAGAGCTGATATGATCTAGCCAGTTAATCATAGTGGTTTTTTCCTAAAAACCGACCAACCAAACAGACTCAAAAATCATAGAGATCCCATAATTTTTAAGGTGAATTGCAGGAAAATTAATTGAAACAGCAGATAGTCTGAACTTGAACGTGAATTAAGAATTTTTATTTTTTTTCACATTACGAAAGCTCCTGCCATTCATACATAACAGCTCTTCAAATAACAACAGAAACCTGTCAAAGTATTAAAGCCCTTGAGACCAGTGTACACAAAAAAACACGGAGACAGCTCATTTTAATATAAAAAGTGCAATTGCTGTTCTGCCACGAAAAAAAAGCAGAAGGGGAGTGCATTATGTTTGAGGAATTGAAATCTTCAAAATACTATAGCTTGACAAATTTTGATTTCCAATTTGAAATTATTCTTTCCTTTGAGGTCTTAAAATAATTTAGAAGCCCAAGATTTTTCCACTACAACTGAATGTTTAGTACAAAACCAAGCTTTGCAATAATAAAATAATTTTAAGAAAATTCAGTAAATATCTCAGAAAAAAAGCACATAAACATCAAGTAAACCACTTCTGAAATTCCTAGCAATACACCACAATGTTCTTTTTTTTAGCAAAAATTCTGAGAAAGAAAAGTGAAGAATATAGAAAATTCATGTGGAAGAGTTTCCACGTAGGAAAGGCTAGGTACTTATCATAACTACTCAGTCGCAGAGAGTCTGCGATACGAAACCTCCGCTGGACAAATCTCTCGGCAACCTGTCCCAACATTGAAATTATTTCTGACTTGAGTGGGGTTTGTAAGCAGTCCACAAAATACTTTCAACCTTAATTATTCTACAGTTGTAAACACGTGGAAATCTCCACTGACCAGAATCAATCATAAAATCATCCTCGACTTTTTCTGATATTTCATACATTCTACTTGGGTCTCATGAGGTTGTATGTGTAGTCCATGACCCTAACCAAAGAGGCTTTCTCTTCTTGTCTTCAGAGATGCACACACAAAATATCAGCACCCAAAGACATAAATGCTCCCCATAGCTTGTTGCTTATCCAATCCACATTGCAAAAAATCGGGGGTCACTCATAAAATAAGCAAGTAGGGTGAAATTTCCCAACTGAGCTTGCCACACAGTGGCCCAGCTTAAACCATTATACTCTCCTCAGCTCCCCTTCATGAAGCTACTTCTCTCCAGCTTCTCCCAAAATTGGAGAGATTTGAAACCTCAAGCTATGCAGCAATCTCAGTTCTCCCACCCACAGGCAACTGGTGTTACCACTTAACAGTCGTGCAGTCTCTGCTTTGGCACCTCCTCCTCCTTCTTCACTGACCATGATGTCTGCAGAGCTGTTTCTCTCACGTTTTCTCAGTCTTCTCTCACAGTTGCTGTGTTTTTTACCCCTTCTTGGGTGTTACCACAGAGGTGCCACCAACAGCGCATATGGGCTCAGTTTTGACTAGCAGCAGGTCTGTTTTGACCCGGCTACAGCTGCTGTGACTTCTCACACATGCAGTGCCCACCACCTCCCCACACCATTACCAAAACACTGCCACATAAACCTGTGAAGCAGAAACCTAAGCTAAGAAATGGCTTTCTCAAAGTCACAAATTTCATCTTTGGCTGAGGAACAAAATTTAAAAAACGACAACAACAACAAAACCCAACAAAAAAACAACCAAACAAACAAAACCCCAACAAAACCCCCAAAATAAACAAACAAATCCAGCTCTCCAATTGTGCTAGTCTACCACTGCACAATCTCTTCCTAACCTGATTTTGCATTGCTGCATTAATGATAACAGAGTACGAGTATTTCATCAGTTTTGTTCAAGCCAGAGACAGTGCAGGATCCTTGTTTCCCTAATGCTAATTCTAAATGGAAAGAAAACCATAGTCAAATAAATTATAGGATTTTGAATTTCTCCCTAACATCCTAGAATAATTTAAAAGACTGACTTTCTCTCCTTTTTTTTTTTTTTTTTTTTTTTAGAGAGGCTTCCAGCCCTGTATCTTCAAGCTGTCTTTTACAAAACAAGACTTTGACCTATAGATGGATAGTGTTAGAGATCTACAGCCCACTTGCAAAACCAGACTGAAAAACAATTTTTCATCAGAGGGAAAAAGGGTTTCACAGGGAAAAAAAAGAATAATTAAGGACCAGCATGTACGTATTAATACACATTTGCAAATGCAGACACCATAAAACTCAAGTTAAAATAACGCTAGAAAGAAATATCTTATCCTAGTGGACAGTAATCACTACTCATAGTGAGAAGAGAAATATAAAATATGGGATAAGTAGGGAGATAACACTGTGCAGAAGATCCACTGTATTTACACTGAATCATATTTTCCGTTTCTGCTTTCATCCAATGATGTGTGTACTAAAAGATGGTCACCACTGAAATTTGATGTTCCAGTAAGTACGAGAAAACATAGAATGTGATCTGGAGCATCATTTGTATTGGCAAAATTCTCAGCTGGAGTCCCACAGAACTACATGATATTAAATAGATTCATTGCCTATCAGTTTTATACCAGAGGGAGAATATCCACCTCTCACAGTGAAGAGAGACATTGTGAAAAAGTAACTGTAATACTAAGAAATCATCATTCAGCCAAGCTAAAATAAATTATAAATTCCCTCTGTGGCTGATTTTTATCTGGCTGCACCTGACAGCAAAAGTTTTCACAGGCAGATATACCTGCAGATTTTAAAAGGAGATTAACTCTAAACAACATTTCCTGGTATTAGTTTAACCCTCTCCCTCCTCTTCCCCATTTTCCCAAGCTGTTGAGTGAAACAGAGAAAACCTTTTGCCAACTTTTCTCAACTCTGTAGGCATCTCAAAATATAAGTCAGGCAAAGTGTCGACTATAAATTTCAATTACCATTTTACACCTTCAGTAAAGTAAAGGAGGCCACTGTCTCTGCTAGAATTTTCAGCCACTTCCTGGGGATTCACAGCCTTCAAAAAAATGTAAATGACTAAAAGGATCCTGACGTCCTACAGCATGTGAAAATTATGATTATGTATCATATTTCTGTGAGTAACAGAGATTAAGGGAACTCCGTGCTAACACAAAATCCAAGCTCAAAAAGTAGATTTCTTGATTTTACAGATGAACTATAAAGTGCCTTCTCTATTAAACAAACATTTACGAGATAGTAAAGGTATTACATTATGTCATAATAAAATATTCCATAATTCAGCACACTTTTGTTTTGCCAGGGTCTGTAAATCCCAAATTATAGGAGATGGAAGTACACACCAATAGTAGGCAAAACATCTTTCAAGTTCCATAGATTAAATAGGAAAGCCACAGATCAACAGTAAATCTGAAGTAGTAGTCTCATCCTCTTAGCATAAAGCTGGTGTAAAATGCACATTCTCACTCAAAAGTTTTACACTTTTTGTATCAGTGCAAATAACCAAAAAGCAGAGATTGCTTTATTATTCTGAACTCGTTGAGTATATTTTTTTTATTCTGTAATTCACGTTTTTTTTCATGTGTGTCTCTTGGCTGCACATCCCTCTCTTCTTTATCTTTTCTCCTTTTTTCCTTTTTTTTTTTTTTTTGTATACAGTCATTTACCTACTCCTAATGGATTTTAGAGAGGGATGTGGAGCACACTTCTCAAGACAAATTAATTTGCCAATATTGAAATTCACATCCTTTGCCTTTCCTGAAATATGTTTCTTCTGAGAGCTGAAAATCATTTTTACTGTGAGCACAAGGCTGTTGTTTATACAGGATTGTTGCCCCTCCTCATGGGAGCTATTGTCTCTGACAGTGAGCATTAGGATTTGAGCAATTGTACTATAGGTTCCAGCGAAACTGTGCTCCAGTTCTTTCTCTGAAGTCCTCAGGGTAGGAAAATGCAGAGGCACTTAGGTCTTCATATAACAGGCAAAACGTCTTGTAAATGACTAAAAGAATCTGTATGGTTCTGGTAAACATGTGTAGCCAGAGATCACATCTAAATTAAACCACAACACATTTCACATGAAGAAAAACAGGGAAAGAGCTAGATTTGACACAGGGTTACTTCTTGTTAATATCTATGAGGAGTGACCCTGAAGCTGAAGGGTAAATCTAGGGCTCATTGTGCATGTGTGATAGATTAAACATGAAGGAAACAAAAATGTATCTTTGTGTAAACACTAGATTCAACCCTTTCCTCCTTTCTTTCATGTTTTCCTTTTGAATTGAATATGTTAATTAATTTCATTAAGAATTTGATATGTACGAGGGTAAAAAAATAGAATTATTTACCCTGACAGGAGAAGGTCCCCCTACAATCAGAAGCAATAAAGCTTACTGACATGATTAGACACATTTTAACCTATGTTCTGGTTCAATTTTTCTCCTGATTTCTCCCTTCATTATTTTTTTTCTTTGACCAATTCTTCTAGTTAATATTCAACAGCTGGAACTGTGTCACAGGGTGGGGACAGAGAGGATGCCAGGGCCTCAGTCTTGCAATTCATTCTGTGCAGACAGAAAAAAAATTAGGTTTAATGATTAGCACTCTTATTCAAACAAGAGACCCAAAAAGACAAGATATAGTATCGTTTGTCCTGTATATTGAAACAAGTAGATATTCCGGTTGAGTCAATTTATTTGAGCCTAGCAAAGGAATTTCGGTTTAAAAGAAAAAACTTGAAGGCATCAACAGTAAATCTTGGGTAGAGCAGAGGGGCTTGGAATTGTGGTTTAAAACTCCTCTATTTCTTTGTTGTTGCCTAGGTCAAAACAATACAGATGAGTAAACCAGACTTGGAAACAAAATGTGCTCAGGCCCCTGAGGCTAGCTGTCCCAAAAGAGCATGATCCATGATGTAAATCTCCCTGGGCCTCCAAGGCAGGGTGGCCACATTTACAACATCCATGTCAATGCTCCTCGGATTGTGCTGAGCTCCCAGGCAACCCTCAGAAATCAGTGGCACAGTGACAAATTCCCAGGCCAGAGATGTAGCAGGGATTCTTTTCAGAATCATAGAATACTCTGAATTGGAAAGGACCCACAAGGATCTTCAACTTTTCAGTGAATGGTCCCTCCACAGACCGAACCCACAACCTTGGCATTACTAGCACCAGGCTCTAATCAACTGAGCTAATATCATGCCCAGCAAGGATGAGCAAATGACAGTCCTCTGGTCTGGCTCTGCTCATATCAGTAATTTAAGCCTGGCTACAAAGTTTAAGTACTTTAGTTGCTGGTTTTTGTGACTGGTTAAATCACCCATTCTTGCCAGCTGCACTTTTTGAGACCTGCTTCGCACATCAGCACAATTGGGTTCCATAAAGCACAACTTTGCCATCTGTATACCATAAGTTCAGTTCTGTGAGGCTTCTAAAAGAACAACTGATGCCTTGGGGTGACTGTTGCTTCATTTTAAATCCTTCGTCAGGCAGTCTGAGGATGCAAGGACTGCTTTGACAGGCAGTGTGTATGTACGTATGTGTGTATGTGTGTGCATGCAGTGGGAGAGAAAGATAATGAATGCCAGATTTCAAACACCTGTAGAAACTGCATACCCACATTTGTAGAACTAGTCCACACATCCCTGCCAAATATCTGCAAAGCAAAGGACATGTAACTGCTCAGCAGATCAGGACAGGTGGAAGCATTCAATTAGAAAGGAAAGCCTAGGATTCCCATCCCTCTGGAGATGTTGCTTTAAATATGTAAACTATCCTGAAGAAAACTTACAATAAGTGATCTTCTGAAAGCGATCCATTACTGCTTTCTTACCCTTCTCCTCTGTCACCGTCTGGCCTTAAGAAACTTCAGTGCTTTTGTAAAAAATATTAGAAGTGTGGTCCCAGAAAGCCTCTCTGCCGTCCTTCCGTTAAAGCAGCGAGAGGCCTGAAGTGAGGTCAGGTCCCAGCCACGCTGCTAGTGCCGAATGGTGGGGCACAGATTTCTGGAACGGCTCAATAAGACACCTCCATCCTGGAAGAGGATGTAATTTGATACGCATCTGTAAAACCTTACACCCAGCATGTAAAATGATGCAGAGACCTGTACATATGCAGAACCAGGTGCCGTAAACTGCTGTGCTCTCCTTATTCAATGCACTGTTTAGAGTCAATACTCGTCTCTGGGATGCAGTATTCATTTCTGTACTGTGGACTTGAGCTGAATGTCATACATCTGAAAGTTAATGGTAACATTTGATACTGCAGTAGCCAAGTTATTTTCACATTCTGACAATTTACATTTCTGACTTGCATTAGAGAATCTCATTGGAAACTTGGTCATAAATCCAGATGGGAATTATATGATGGGGCAGAATATATGTCCTTCAAGTCTCAGGTCAGGAGCTTGCCACTGAAATCCCAAGAATCTGGAATGTGAGAGCTCAGAGTAATGAGCTTTATCTCTCCTTACTTCTCTGCCAACTTTCAGAGTTAAACAAACTAGTTAAAAATGAAAGACAAAGTTTCTCACATGGAGATTTAACAAATTAGCATTCCATAGGCAAGAAAAAAAAATCTAAAAAGCTAAAAAATTTTTTTCAAGTGGGTCAATATATAAGAAAGTTTAGGCTGAAAGAGAATCAGGAATTCATATCCTTTTTCTGTCTTCACTAGGAAAGCAACCATTTCAAATACCATTGACAGGTGAGAATTTTCATGTAACTGTGAGTGAAACAAAAATTCAGAAATATTAGCATCATACATGGGAAAACCATCAAACAGTTCATGTCCCCCTCTGGTTTATACCCTATTCATGTCAGCTGAACATCAAATTTTTACATTTGGGACTGAAATTTTTTTGGTATTATGATGACATTATAATTCTTGATTTACAGCCATGGAACTAGTTCCTGGAGCATTTTCAAACAGCAAAATGTCTCAGGAGCACACATTTCCAAGCTGTAGTTTTAGCAAAAACAAAAATAGCTCTCACTGGATAATGTGTGATAGACACCAGTCAGCGCATACCCTGCCAAAACACTCACTGCCATTAGAGTACATCCAAGGCGGAGGAAGGCCAGTGAACAGCCTGTATGTAATAAAATATGCAAGATAATAGAAAGATATAACTTTCTGCTTCCTTTCACTGCATACGTACTGTAGGCTCTAATGCTGTCCTCCTTTGTCTCACAGCTGCAATCTATACTCAGATCTATTAATGCAGTTTCTCAAATAGTCGAAACTTTCCTCCCTTAAGCACAGAAAATGTGACTTGTACAGCACACCAGAGTACTTTTCTTTTCCATGCTAACAGGTGGGCTTTATGATTGCACTCCTTATTTCCCCTTTTCAAGTGACAGGTTGAGGATTCTTCACCTGTTTCAAGGGTAGAACCCTTACCTGCCCAGACTCCCTGACTAGAGCTCCATCTGTTTTCCAGCTCTGTGGAACACAAGACAGCCAGCAGGGCTGACACTGGCTGACTAAAGATACAGAAAATAGATTCTCCAGGACAGAATGTTACCTATTCACCCAGAGCATATAATACACACCAGAGCAACTAAATGTTAAAATGTACATTTTCTCTAAGAACTCTCTATTTCCTTGGAATATATGTGAGATTCTCTCATAACAGCCAGGCTAAGAGTATCAGGTTGATCCAGTTATAGTAGTTACCCTACATATTTCTATAAAAAAATCCATCTGAATTTCAGGCTTATCTTCTGTAATTTAGTCCTATTAATTAATCCAGCATACCTAATTTAATGTTATCTGTAATTCTGCATATTTAGCATGAATAGACTGTGTACTAAAAGACCAGACATAGAGCTGTCAAATACTCATACAATAGCACCTCCACTTTATTTTAGATACTTTCCCAGTGATTCACCTTTGACTGCTCCTACTTTCCTCTTAGAATTGTTTTAACTGTGCATTTCCAATAGGTTATATTTACACAGGTTATTAGCTAGATCTATGACATTTATTAAAATACTACAAAGAATTTCCTTACTCATCACACACAATAACTTGATACTCATTATGAAATTATGTCTCATAATTTCACTTTTACCCACACCACCTGCAGCTACCTTGTGCTGGTATATGCCAGTGAGAACAGGGGCTTCCCTACCTCCTTCAGCTTCTTTTCCTGACTCTGCCCACCCACCTGCCCACACTGGTTTATAGATGCTTGCTAAGGAGCACCACACACCGTGAGAGTAATATAGGAGAAGCTTTCCTTTCCCTTGTTCTCCCCAGAGTTTTAGTTGCTGCATGATTCCCTCAGTGGCTTCTCCTCCTATTGGCAGCAAGGGATTGAGGACAAATCCCTGTTGTGACTGAGGCTGCTTTTTTGGTAGGATTGTTGATTTGTAGGAGTTAGACATACACAATACCCTTAAATCATGGTGTGAAAGATCAGCAGTATCATCATACCCTTAGCTCATCAAGATAACAGTGCAGAAAAGATAAAGAAGTGAAAAGTGAAGAGAAGACAGTTGCTGCCCTGAATATTTATAAATGAAAGTCATGACCAGAAGATTTTATTAATTCCTGAAAAATTTGGATATTACTTGAAATTTCCTTTTAACACCAAAATATTCCATTTAATTTTCATTTGCAACGTGTTTTTCTTTCTTGCACTATTATCTGTAATTTGGGTAAAATTCTTCAGACAAAGAAAGAATTTTTTAAAATCTGATTTTTTCCCACGCCAAATAGCAAAGTATATTGATTTCACCGTGGTTGGAGTAAAATATATACATTGACCATGAAGACTATTGTGCTTTCAGGGTCATTTGAAAGCAAGTGCTCACAAACTTAAAATATGTGAGGGCTTTAAAACACACTATGTCCCATGAACTGCAGTAAACAGTCTTAATTATTAAGTGACAGTCTCGAACATACACACACAGCTAAGTAATCTCTGAGAAATTCCTAGCCAGCTAAGTTAAGGAGCAGAGATTTGGGAAGCACACTGCTTTTTTTCATACTACAGGACAGAGACATGGAGTTATACTAACTGCACGTATTAGCATTTCCATACCATGAATTTCAATTTCAGCTAGAATAACTTCATCTACCTTATCCATTCTTTGATAAAGGGGAGTTTGAGTAAGAAATCTCATGCAAAAACCCAGCATGCGACACTACAGATAAAGCAGCAGGTACCCAAAATTTTTTTAAAATGCGGATGTAGAAAAAAATTTCACATTTAGCCTACTTATAGTTATATGCAACTGTTACAGTCTCCATACAATGATAATTACTTCATTACTAATACAATACAATATAGATCTGTTTGATTTCTCCTAAATTTCTCCTGTATAATTATCCTTTACTGTATTTCTGTGTTGCTTCCTACAGCACAGGTGGTGACAGACAACATTACAGTCCCATCACAGCCTGCTCTGCAGAGCATGGCAGCTATGAGGTTATGATGTACTAGAGTTATCCTGGCTGCACAGTTCTTGGATTTTACGGTTCTTTCCAGATGTTTGCTTCTAAACTGCATATCTCTTCAATCACAATGGCTTTAAAGTACATTTATGAATATTTATTTATTTTTAGTGCTTTCAAGCAAATCTGTAAAGGAGAGTAGAACAGTTCCAAGAAACTAGAAGAAAAATGGCAGATTGTGTACTGTATCTAGTGTCTGGGTTTTCACTGATAAGATCTTCTCTGTAGCATTTTCTTCTTTCCAGTTAGAGAGTTTGCTCTAGTACTGAGCAGCTTTGATGGCTCTCGTTTCAGCAGCCTGGAATCACTTGAGCGAAACAGAAGTCACCAGTAGTTTCCATTGAGAAGGAAAAAATAATTTTTTTCACCCTAGCGATGTTTTATCTTGGGAAACTCGAGACAATTTTTTGTTTATTTGCTTTCCTCTTCTTTTTTAATTTTAAATCTCTTTGTATTGTTCCTGTTTATTGTCTTCTTTCCTAACTCCCTCCCACAATAGTAAAGTGGAGAAACAAAATAAAACAAAATGGACTGCTAGAGAAGGGGAAAGAGAAAGAGAAAAATTAAAATGAGATTTGGAATCATATAATTACAAAATGGAAACATCTAACTTTTCCACATACACTTTTCAACTTTTTGTTTGGCTTTTCCCGATCCAAAAAAATAAGTACAAGTTCGGTTCAACTGATTTATACTGTCCCCTTTCTGTTGTGCAACATACAGTTGGTCATATTTGGGGCATAATGAGATAACATATCTCAAGTTTCTTATCCAGGGAACCAGAGGCACACAGCCTCTGGAAATGTCTTAGATACCCACAAGAAGGTTGTCTGGGATTTCAGTATTCCTTACCCACTACAGTCTAGTGTGTGTTGCTGAAAATTAGGACATTTAAGAGATGAGTTTCTTACTTGTTTATCCATAAGGAGTAAGTTTATCGCTATTTCAATAAGAATTAATTACTCTCCACTAGAAAAAAAGTTTGAAGGTCAAAAGTAACATCAAATAAATTAGCAACAATATAGATTACTGTGTATTTGATACAAATGGGGTCCAGCTAACTGTGAGTAGCTTAATAGTTTGTTGTCTGTGTACAGTAAACATTTTAAACAGATTTCTGCTTTCTACATATATGATGCTGGAATAAATCTAGTACCTAGTGATAACTTAATGTTGGTTTCAGCATCACCACTGGAAAGTCTTACGTGGAGCACTGTGTGTTATTATATTGTATATTTATATACTATATTATATAATTTTGTAATAGTTCTTTCTACATTTTTATATAATACAAATTCCCACTGCAGTGTACTATTTTGATATTTCAATAGTTGTTATCATTCCATAATATTACACAAATGGTTATTATTAGTGTTAATATTTTCCTTCCAGTTCTTATCAAAATATAACATTACATTTGAGTAAGACTGAATAGTTTTGAAAGTTTTGTAGGCAATCTGAGGATTAAACATCTGTAGAAACAAATGTGAGATTTGACAGATAATTCATTCTGACCATAGGTTAATTCTTTTCTTTCTTTTCATTGTTTTTTATTTTTTAAATCTTGTGTACTTTCCAATAGTTACGTCTCCTCCCTCCTCCCAACTGTTCTCACAAAAAAAACCCCAAATTGCAGTGTTTGATTTCATCCCATCGCAACCCACACACAGTAGGAGCAAATTCAGATATGTTCTCCTGCTAGACATTTCTAAGCAAATTTCCTACCTCCCTTCTTACTGCCTGTAAACCTTTCCTTTTTATTGAAGTTACCCTTCAGGGAAGTTCTACAGACGTTGTGCGACCTTTGCCACAGACCACACAACTCCTGCCATAACCAAACCTACAGCTTACATGGTGGCCTTCCCAACAACAGGTAGATTCCCTTTGTGCACCAACACCTGCTCTCATAGAGGTTAAATTCCTTACTATAGTAGCACTAAATTAGCAATGTTTTTATCTCCTACATATAAAATAAAATGACAGCAGGTAGCGGGATACCAGTAATTTTTTGCAGGATTTTCCTGAGGCATGGTGTCTTGGGCGTTGTCTGGTCCATCATTCCTCCTGACAGAAACAACAGGATGGATGGAGACATTGAGTAGGTTAGGTGCCATCCTCAGACTGTCATTTTGACCTTATGAGTTAATGTTACACTGTGAAGAGGCATAGATATAAATCAGCCATTGGACTGATGGTCTATAATTGTATTTTCTGCTTATGAAGCCTCCAAGAGCACCTCTGAGATCATAAACTTTTCCAGTCTATGGTATAATTGGGGCTTTTCAAATCTTCGTAGGGAATCAGTGTGTCTGTCTCTATGTTAAGAAAGCATGAAATACCTAGACAAAAATTTTTGAACACTTAACTATGAAACTGTCGATACAAGGTAGTGTATACACCAATAGCAGAGTTCAGTATGCCGTGACTTCTTACAGGTTATTTTTTTTAAATATAGGAACAGGGCATCTCCAGAATTTGTTGGCCACAGAGTACTCGCACATTAACTGGCTACAGACAACTCTCACACCTGTTTTTAAATAGTGCCTTTGAAAACACAACCACAGTTCAAATAAATTTGGCACCAGAACAACAAGTGGAAATGAATGGACAAGCATGGTAATGACTCACACTGTTTCACAGAAGGTTCCTATCCCAGAATTCTCAGCAGATAAAAGTCAGACTATCTTTTTCCTTTCCTCAGCCACTGCTACAACCTAAATTAGCAATGCCAACACACTGAAGATGAGAGACAACTGGACTTTACTCAGTATGGATCAAAAATAGGTTATCATTTTGTTGATTAAAGAACAGAGAGCACCTATCAGAAACTGTTCTGAGCTGACTGAATTTTCCTGTAGTGGAAAATTTAGCAACCACAAGCCATTCCCATTTCCAGCTTTGTTGGATGCACTTCCCATAATGATCAATGCAAATCAGCCTTTGCCTGACATTTTCAAGTGTTCCACTCCATATATACTCCCTGTTCAGGGAATTAAATGATAGTGACCTCAGGCATCTCCTATCCATGTTGCCTAGTTGCATTGATACTGGCTTCATATTGAGACTTTATCTGTTTACTTGGTAACCATGATTGCATTCTTTGTAGATCTGCCAAGCCCACTGCTAACAGTACGTGCTAGAAGTTATTCCATTCCTCCCTTGAAATGTCTATACAGCATTATACAGCCTCTTGCTACCCAGTAAATAGGATCAAAACACAGCCTATAAGTCAGAATAGTAAGGAAACTTATGGAAGGGATCACTTAATACAAAAAAAAAAAAAAAAAAAAATTAAAAAAAAACAACTCTGAAAAATACACTATGGACTACACACAAATAAGGACAATTCTCCAAAGATGTAGGAAAATAATATCAAGTACCATTCAAAATATTCCGGGAATCATGAACTTTTTGGGATAGACAAGATATAGGGTTGTAGGTACTTACATTCTTTTTAACATATCTACCTTTTTGAGAAGTTTTAACAATAGGTTATACCACCAGAATCTGAAGAGAGGGCCCAGAGCCTCCCACTTTACCCTACTAAACAGGGAGACTCCAATAATTCTTTCAAATTCTTACAAAGATAGACATTATGTGCAGCAGTGTACTGATGGGATGAAGCCAGTGCTACTGCACCTGTGATACCAGCCTCAGACTGCAAGGGGTCTCAATGGTTTCATCTCAGTTCTCTGGGTTTATGCTCTCTCAAGTGTTACAGTATAATAGTGGTACAATTTAGTTCAAGCAAAATAAAATTATCAGCTTTCTTGACTGTCAACAGCTTAATAAAGAATTTAATTTGCTGAAGAAAATGTTGGAGTGATTTTGTTTTGATGCCTGTTTTAATTTTTTTCTCTAGAGGAGCAACACAGACTGGGATATCATTGATTTGCATCTCTAACCAAAATCAGAATCTGTTAAGATCACAGTTGCTATAATATTATTAGTTTCAGTTGTGTGCAGTTGGCACGGGATTTACTTTTCTGTAAAGGGACACAAATTATCTCTTGTTATCAAGAGTTTTAAAACCATTTTCAAATACGATGCTAAATAATTACATATGTCAACAGTCCTCCAGCAGATAACAGAAGAATTGAAAACATCTATCTTCTATCAGTCCTTTTTTCTCACTGAAAAAGAGCTGTGTAATACTCAGCTCATAATTTGATAAACCCAACCCAGAGGAGAGGGAGGAAACAGATGGTTTATTTCAACATGAGAAACATTTTTTTTCTCCCCCATTATGTTATTAGTATAGATTCAAAGGCACAAAGATGATAATTCTGGCCTGGAAAATGAAATTCTTCTTCAAACTGATTTGCTCAATCAGAGCTCTCTGCTTCTACCTGATCATGGCTATGGTGCTTTAGAGAGTCTAATCAAGAGATGATTACAGATGATGACATTAAGGAGGTTCAGGTTTAGTGCCATCATGGTGGCCAATCAATAATGTGATTGTTCAACTCAGTACTCAGGATCTGTGTATAAATCTTGTTATTTACTAACTCTTCATGTCTTGCTATGAAAACAAAATTGATGTGCTCTTACAGGGCAGAAATGCTCATTCTAAGAATATTTTGTCTGGCATAAGCATTCAAGGCTCCAAGACAATTCTTTCAGTCTCCCTTTGGCTTTATTACGACTATAAGTGTTTTCATCCTTCCAGTGATTTGTCATTTTATCCATGTTTCCTATGTTTCAACCCCAAAATAAAACCTGGCTGTAGTCTGTGCATATCCAGATCTCTAGTAAAAGATGCCTTTGCAATACTTAGACCCCTTTGATACTGGTTTTGGAAAGACAGCCTGATCAAGGAAATTCAAATTCTTAAAGTTATTAAAAATAACAAATAAAAAACCTCCAAGCAAACAAAAGGCTCCTTGTGAAATAGCAACAGATTCCCCTTCTTACTTGGTGAGAGTAAATCAATTTCTTTCTCCTGATTCAAAACTATTAAAGTCACATCTTGGTTCATAAATAATTTTACCTGAAGAATCACAACTTATCTAATAGTTCTGCTATTTCTATGCATTAGATGTTCCATTTCAATTAAAGAGTAGTACAACCCAAAAATTCTTTCAAAGTCCTTTTAGATGGCAGGAACTAATAAAAATGCACACTGATTAATTAATAAAGATTCAGAGTCATTGAGCTTTATTTACTTTGCTGCATTGTAAATTTTGACTTTAGAACCAAGTTCAGTGGTTTCCTCCCTTCACTCTAATTTCCTTCAGGATTTATCAATAAATAGAGAGTCTTGCCATTTACATTGATGTGTGGCTACATTCTGGTCATAGTCACTATGTCATCAAGTCCAAGGAATTCTGTGTTTTGGCCAGAGTAACTGAAATCTGGATCTGGCAGAAGATTTACCAAATTTTGATTTAAATAGTTTGATTTCTATTCTGCAGTGTTTCAGCAAAAAGCAGGGTAACACTGTGACCATGTAACAAAATGCCTGTAGCTGACATCAACTTTCTCTTGAGGAGTATGTAGCTGTGCTGTACCCTGACCATGTGAGAATCCCCAAAATTGCTCCACTTCAGAATTCACCAGGGTAGAACAAGATTAAGAGGTGTTCTGGATCAAACACTTTGAACAGAAGCACTCTTGGCACAATAATTTCATCATTCACTATTTAATGAGAAAAAAAAGAAATGTTCACTTATTAGCTTTGTCTTGGCATCATGGACAAGGTTTATTGCCTTGGTCTACCTTTATTGTTTGAAGTTTGATCATCAGGTGAGATCAAGTACTTCTTATTCATAGATTTTGCCAAAGGGTTTTATTTTTATGTTACCTGAGGAGTCAGACTTAAATATTTATTGACGTATAATATCTATGTGAAAGCCAAAAAAAGCTTCAAAAGGTGAAACTAGAAGTGAGAGTTGAAATTTAAAGCTACCAGATTGAAGATGTTTCAAAGATTTCAACCTGTGATATGTAACAGTTTGCAAAAGTGCTTTTTGAAAGTAGTTTTCCCTAACACTTTTGGGCTATGAGTGAAATCTCTTCTGTTTATTATTTCCATGATGTTCAGACTCTTATCTGATACAGTGTGAAGGATTTGCTCCTGAAAAAACACCTGCAAAAGTAAAAAAATCAACCCACAGTGACCAGGGTTAGCAAACAGGAGCGAAAAAGAAATCAGTCAGCACTAAAGTTCTGCACTACAAACAGAGCACATTTAAAAACATAAATGAAAAGGCAACAGAGAGAGAAGAGAAAAAAACAGAGATATGATTTTGAAATAAAATATAAATGAAAATCACACTTAAGATGCATCACTAAACCAGGTTAAAAAAAATTAAATACACTACCCTAAAAATAAGAAGGAACCGAGGCAAAAAAATTTAGAACTTAATGCTAATCAAATTAAATTAGAAAAAGAACAGAAGGAAAAGGCACAAAATAAATAATTCTCTAGAACTAGAGACAAATAAATGGAAGCCAAATAAAAGGGATAACCTGCTTGACAAAACAAAAGGTATTCAATATGTTGTAAAATAAAACTACAGAACAGTAAAGGTATACACACAATGAAAAGAACATTAAAGTTATCTGTATTTGAGACAAGGATTCAGGCCTCAGGTGTTTGCAGAAATGGCTGCAACAAGACTTTAAAGGGTTTTCAAACCACTAAGAGTTTTATTTCCTTGCTTTACTTATTTTTACACAAGCAGCTGCAAAGTGATAAACTACAGGATAAGCACCAAGTGATAATAGAATTTGATAAGACGGAACATGTTCAGTGCAGTATAATTCACACCAGATGGTGAAACTAGCAGAAGTTACAAACAAATAAATGATATTGCTCATTCAAGTCCAAAGCTGACCTCCCAGAATTTGTAAGGGGTATGTCAAATAAAAGAAAACATCTTTGCCCCAAAGCACAATTGGACATCAGCTACAGTACAAGAATGCTCAACATGCCTAAACAATTACCTGTCTTCTTCCACAGTTATTACTGGACCATATTTTGGCCCAACACCAAGTCAACTCCAGTTCTAGGACCTCAGTACAATTGCTACATCCTCCCATTCAAAAGACGTATTTCCCTTCTCTTCCACTACTGCTTGACAACTCCTTTTCATAGCGGGGAAACATTACTGGTCAAGTCCTAGTCCAAGATTTATTGCAGACCGCTGCTATGCTATCAGGGGACTAAAAGGGGAGAAGTGGGAGGAACAGCAAAACCATCAGAAGCATTCATTCTTGCAGCTCACGAATATTACACGCGCGCTAGGAATAATTTGTTAAAACACAAGTAATTCTATTGCTAAGGGGGAATTTTTATAATAGACTCCTGCCAACAAATAAATACCTCAAGACTATCCATTGCCATCAGAGACATCATCATCTGCTACAGTTTTGCCATTTCGAGTCTGAGCAGACTTCAAACTAGCAGCTAAAAGATTCCTTCTTCTTCTATGTCAGCCACCCACTTTTCCACAGGGAGGATAAGGTTTGCCTACACTTTTGTAACACATTCATGGGCACAATAAGAAAGAGTATTGCTATGAACTGGTCGCAGTACTGATACTCTGTTCCCAATCAGCAGAGGATGCCTGTTTGTATGTTTCAGGCTGGTGTATGCATCGCCCTCACATCCAATTGGATGTGTGGCAGTAATTGCTCCAGCTGCAAAGCTGCCTTTGAGGTCAGAGGCCCCTCCAGCCCTGGAGGCTTCCTGCAGCTGTGCATCCTCTTGTCAGCCTAGATGCTGCATTGGAGTCTCAGCCCTTCTGGGGTGACTGCTCTGCTTCCACTGCTCTTTTGCAAAGAGTAAGGGCCTGACTCCCCGGGGCCTTGGGCAGCATGCTGTCATTTACCTCTATGCAAACTGGGTACAACATACTGCTGGAGCAGTACATTAGGCGGATGAAAACTACTAAGATCAAGCTAACAACATGAGATGGTTTCCTCTCAGCAAGACTTCAATAAGTCTCTTTCAATTTAAGTGTAAAATTCTCTGCCTTTTGCTTTACTGTAGATTCAGCAGGGGTCGATTCTTTCACAAGGAAGCCTCTGAGTTGGTTTGTTGGGTGTTTTTTTGGTGTTTTTTTTTGTTTTGTTTTTGTTTTTTTAGATTTCTTGTTTTTCTCACAGCTCAGCAAACACAATCAAGGCTGCCACTGCAAAGGTATCTTACCAGGCTTATCTGATTCACACAGCAGGCTCCAACAATGAGAACAAGAGATCTGATGTGAAAGCAGACTAATACAGAGGAAAGGAATAGTAATCAAAGACAAAATTTTTAATGAAAGTGAAAAAAATTTTAAGAAGTTATGCATGCAAAAAATGCTGGTAAAGAACAATTGAATTGTTAGCTTTAATTACAGAAGAACAAGTGAAAAAAAAAGGAAACAAACAAACAAAAAAAAAGGACTACTGTCTCCCAGAGATCAAAGTGGCACTTCCTCCCCCACCTCTTTCACATTGTAGGGAAATACGCCCTTAATGTAGGACATAGGATGGATTCAGCAAAACTGCAAGAAAAGGAGGCAGGACCATCAAATTAGTAAAAAGGGACAATGCAATACAGTACACATTTGTGCCCTGTAACCTTTAAAGGCCCAGAAGAGAGCCGTACCTATTTCCTTACTTCTGGGTTTGATTCTTTTTTCTGTGGTTACTAATTCTCCAGGTTTTTTTCATTTCTTCTCCCTGTAATTTAACACAGTATGCCTTTACTACTAATTTTACAACTGAGTGGTTTGGGGTTTGGTTGGTTTTGGTTTATTGTGGGGGAGGGGTTGGATTTTTTTTGTCAGATGTATCATCTTGTGGAATAAGAACACACAGCCTGAAAGAAAGTGTGGCTGTACAGCATCTTCCCCTCCACCTAAAGGGGTAGGGACTGTCATAACAGTGTATAAGTAGTTCAAACATCAGCAATGCTATATATCCAAGCATGTTTGAATTACAGTCAAAGGCAGAACTGTACAAGCTAGCTTTGAACTAGACAGATTGTGTGCCAAAAGCAACGTATCTCAACATCCCCAGTTTTTCCTTCACTATTCCAACTAATTTCTTGACGTGACATATATATATATATATATATGAACAGAATTAGAGAGTTCAGCACACCTGTCACTTCAGTCTGGGCAATATTAGTTATAGCAGTATCTCTTTTGTAGTAGAATTAAAGTGATGCATAAGGGGAATACACTGCATTAAAAAAAAAAAAAAAACACCCACTTTTAATTAATAGTCATTTTTTTTCATGGGAAAACATCATTTTTCTTTCTCTAAACATCAGAAAAATCTATTCATTATATTTGATAAGTACTCTATCCATCCATCCCCCTGTAGACAAGAAAATCTGACAGTATGATGCATTTCCATCTCTCTCCATGGAATCCCAATATTTGCTGTTAAATAAAACAGAGACAGGGTCCAGTCTCTGGGCAAATGGTTTGGCTTAGCTATATCCACACTACACAGCACTTAGTATTCATCTTTCCCTGAGCCTCAGTCACCTTAAGTCATGCTTATCATCTCTATATGTTTTTTTTTCAGTCAAACGTGTCTAGACTACTGAGAAATCTGTGTTGCAGTTTATCAGTGTTTCACTGCCTGAAATTTGGGGTGTTTTGGAGGCTTTGGGGCATAGCCCAAGTGTGGGCACATGGGAGTGCTTGAGGATGCCAGTCTTGCTGGGATACTATTGGAGGACTGTACAGGGCAGAATTGCTACACTACATATCCCTCATGTGTGTGGATATGAGAGCTCCCTGACACGTGCCGTGCCCCAAATTTTACCCAGACATTGTTTCAGAAAATTCTGGTGCCAAAAGCATGACTGGGAGCATGATAGCATTTCAATAACATGCATGATGACAGATTTATTTAGCAATGTATATAAAGCTTATGATACACATATTTCTGACTAAATTTTCCACCTCCTTTCTCTTGTTCTTTTATTAGAATACCCCTGGCAAAAGGATTGTACAATGCAATTGAGTCAGTGGAATTTTTTAACAGGACCCAGAAGTCAGCAAAGAAAAGAACAGTCAGGAAGCACATATAAAGAAACAAAAACCTGATTACAGCAAGACATTACATGCAATTAATAATAATCCAAAGGAAAAAAAGGCTTGGATAGCCATGTCAGCAATATTTCCATTGATGTGGTGACCTACTCAAACATCCAAATTATTCTGTCCCTGGTGTCACAGATTACTGTTACAGCAAAGCTACAAAGGTTTCTTGAGGTCTGTGGGTTTGTTTGCTTTTATTCCCCTAAAACAAAATTATGAAAGAGAAAAACAAGCTAGAAATTCAACTGCAGAAAGACTCAATAACAACTGCCTTTTACTGAGAAGCTGCTCTAATAGTTCATTTGAGTTCCTTGTTGCTTTGCAATTAGTTATGGATTTTTTAAGCCCTTTTCTCCTTGCAGAAGACACAATGGAGATGATGCAGCCTAATTGTGGTGTGTGAGCCAACACTTCCATTAACAGCCTCTGATGTAGTCACAACTCTGCTAACTGCATGTGAGCACTGACCAGTCTCTGGCACAAAAAACCTGAAGTAAGAATAAATGTAGACTGCAATCACATTTAGAAAAACACCTACAAAGAAAGCCAATAAATATGTGGAAAAACAATGTGTCCTGTTCTTCTAGGGACATTCACATTATGACTTATTTTGCTGCAGTTAGTTTTCTAGTAAATGAAGGCAAAATCATTATCTGCTGACCAGTATAATTAAAGAGGTGATTACTTTAAGAAGTAAGTGGTAATAAAATGCTGAACCAGTAATCAGAAGCACATACCATATGTTTTTAAATATGACCAAATCATCTGCGTAGTGTTTATGTGCAATAGATAAAAAAAAACAAATGAAAAATCTGCTGACAGGAAATAAGTAGCAATAAGGGTATAGCGATATGTTAAATCCTTCATTCCAGATCATTTAGGCAATGTTCCGTTCATTTTAGATTCATGAGTAGAAGCCTTTACAGATTGGGCATACATACCATAAATCTCAGGTTATCCATTATTAGGTGGCATTCTGCTGCTTGCAATTGTACATGTTTACTTTGTGCATAATTAACTGTATAATAGCTGTCTGTGTTCTGCACAGAATTTACACTCAGGCTCTCATCAAAACGAATTACTCTAGAAAGTAGGCCAGTTCCATTAAGCTATCCACAATCTGCATTTTCTAATGCTGGTTCTCAGAAAACAGAGTTGGAGCTTTGATTTTCCAGCTGCAATTAGAGTAAAATCCAGTCTTTCAAAGGCCCTATGTTTGTGTTTTCAGGATATTTCATTAAATCTTACAGAAATAGTTGGAACACTGAGGGGTAGAGACAAAGTGAAGCTGAGTATACCTAACAGAAGCTGGGATGATACATTTCCATAAAAATAATAAGTACAGAGCAGATCTGGACAGGCAATTGATCATTGCACAACTCCATGATATGGATCAAAAACTTCCCCCTGCATTTTTTCTATTTCTGGGCATGATTACCATTATCAGGTCAACTACTTCTGCCATCCAGCTTCTTTATACACTGTATGTCAGCAAAAGCTTCCAGACTTCTTTCTCTGTAATGCAAAATTATTCAGAAAAGGAAAAAAAAAAAAAGTAAAACAAATTCATGCTGAAAGAAAGGAGGGAAAGCTACCAATAAAACTAAGAAAGGCTCAAATAAAGAGGGAAAAGCTGCTAATATGAAGGTCAGCAGTTACAGATTAAAATGAGACAAAATATAGATGAGTGGATCTTGACTGCTTCATGGAACTGCAAGATAAAGTCTCAATATTTTTAATTTATCTAGGTGCTACATAAAGAATATTTAGTACAAATATGGGTATGTAGTGAATATTATTTTACAGCTGATCTGCCACATAAAGGAAGTGTTTTATAATAGGAGTTGTTTGAAAAGTGATTACTGAAAATATGTGGGAAGAAATCTTATAACCTACCCTAGTGTTTGAAAGAAGAATTGTGATAAAAATGTGACTATTATGGTACAGAATAATATAAATATTCATCGCGAATAAAAATCTCTCTCAGATTGGAGAGCTTTAAGCTAAAAACATGCAGAATATAAATGGCCCACTAATGCTAATGAGCTTCCATTTTTTCCCCATGAAATGATGAAGGGCTACTCTTGAGGGAAACAAGTTATATGCAAAATTAGTTGCAAAGATAATAACATATTTTATATAAATTCCTTTGTATCTGTTGTTTTACAGGTTACCCTAACGTAAATTGCTATTTTTTTCTTACAAACAACTATACACTGCATTCATTTGGGGAGGAGGTGGGGAGGGAATTGTTTGTTTCTTGGTTTTCTGTTTTACCTTTAGAAGAAGCTGTGGTTTCTTTCAGAACAACAGTGGGAGGGGCTCTTTTATTTTTCTAATTACTTTGTTGGAAGGGATTCTGCTCAGTCTACACCCTACATTCCCCAGAAAATTTTGGTATATCTGATTTGTGAATTATCAGAATGTAGGATTTTTCATTTGAGGAAATTCCAAGATATCGTGAATCAAATGACAGTGGCTTTCCAAAAATCACATTAAAATAGAGATACATTTCTACAGTCTGACATGGTTTCCTTTATTTATTTTTCTTTCCAAACTCTTCACTTTTGAAAATTACATATCAAAACATATCAAAATCAAAACAAAAACCTGCCACATTCAGCAAGCTGCTGTCTATAAATTTTTAGATTACCTAGATGCCATGTAAACAATAATTAGTATCAGCTCAGGTACGCAGTGAGTATTATTTTACACCGAGCTGCTGCATAGAGAAAGTGCTTTATAATAGGAATTGTGTTCAGTCCTCATGCCAATTACTCCGAAAGCATTTTTCTCTTCCCTTTTGGTTTTGAAATACAAGGGATGAGGAGCTAGCAAACAAGTCCCTACTGCAGGATTTTCCAGGCTAAGAATTATCTATTTCTTGTCAACTCAGATGTTATAACACTGCTGCTTTATACCCTTCATTTTGGCAAAACATCTCAGTATTTGTGGGGTTTTTATAGGTGATTTATTAACATATACAGTTACCTAAATTTAATAAATAAGATCAACAAAGGCTCTTAAGAACCTGGTGGAAGTCGAAAGAACTTTGCACTTATTTCCCATCTATACTTTTGAGAATCCCTGCTCTCACCCCTGCAAACACCACTATACAAGCTGAAATAGAAGTCTGTGTTCATCAAACAGCTACTCTGGTAGAGTCATCCTTTTCATTTACAAGACCCCGTCATGTTTCTTACAAAAAAAAAAAAATAAATAAAAAGGAACAAGAAAAGAGACTGAACCCTTCAAAGAGAAGTAAGATAGAACTTTAGACATTAAATGCCACCAGAACCCACGCGTGTTCAAGGGTTACCTGCATCGAACCACGTACAGGTGAGTCTTAAGCAAACTCTGTCCATCTCTGCTATGATCAAACCCAACACTTCACTTTGAACATCTGATGCCCCTGGCTTTTAGGAGGCTTGTTGATATTCATTAATTGATCACTTGATTCTTTTCAATTTGTTTTCTCTTTTTATATTTAGATAGTGGATACCTACTATATATGTATACATGCATAGCAAGAAATATACATAAAAGTAAGTTTGTCTCAACAAAACTGATCTGCTTGTGATTTTAACATCCTCATGGGAATATTTTGTGCCATGAGAAAGGTAAAGAGATACTTCAGGACTTGCATTAGTTTTATAATTCCGATTATTTATTGTAGGGTAGTGAGATGCACACTTGAACGAGATGAGAGCATTTATCTAATGAGCTTTTAAATGTGCATAGTAAGAAATAAGAAGCTTTCTCAGGTTAGTAGTCTTCTTTTTAAGCAACATCTGAGGATTTCAGGGTAAAAAAAATTTCCCTTACTTTATAATACTCAATGGTGCATAAATTGCTCCTCTGCAAGAGCTCCAGAGATCTGGAGGAAAAAAAATGCCCATTCTGGTACTTTTCTTCCTGGAAGTAAGCAGTGAACCAAGGAGTGTGAAAATTTATGTCTACAGCTTATAATCAGTCAAAACATAGGTAGATAAATTCCAAGGAATAACCAGAGAGGGGAAGGGTAAGTCAGAGCATCTTTGAAGAGCTACATCTTACTTAGGCTACAGTTTGGTTTTGCCTACATCAGAGAGGGAGTAAGGACTTCTCAGCTCCTCCTTGACCAGCTGGGTTAGATTCTTCTCATCTGACTGACCACAGCCACTGACAATACAGGCATCTGTGTATGAATGGTAACGCCTGGTTCCCGTCCTGGGTGATGGAGAGAAAGAGGTGTCTCTGAGGTTCAGTGGTCTATTTTTGACACTTTCTGTGCATTTTACCCTAAAAAAGCTCTTTCTCTGAAAAGAGAGAGAACTGAGACACATACCTTGGAAATAAACACACGCTGCAGATGTTTATAATTTGGTCAGGCTAATCCAGACTTTTTGTTTGCTCTAGTTCTCAGCATCCATATTAGTGCTGTTTAAGGCTTGTCTTTAAGAGTTGTAGCTCTCTGGTACAAATGTTAACAAGGTGGGTTTTTTCTGCAAGTCTACAGAGACAGAAATTCTGCAGAATTGGGATTTAATCTGGTCTGGTCAGATGAATCATTCTAGAAAAAAATACGTGTCAAAACTCACAATCTGGATAACTAAGCAGGTAATGTCTGACTCCTGAATCCATTTTTTGGTGCCTCTTCTGCCTCAATAACATCTGTCACATGTGACCTACCCTTTCAATCTCTTTCCATTTTGTTGAAAGACATCAAAGATTTTTCTGTCTTCTGAAGTGCTTTGTGTTGTGATGGAGAACTGTCCTACTCTGCCTCACCTGATAATCTGTATTACTGGGAGAGCCAAGGCACAAGGAAAACACATTTCCCTATCTGAGTTGGTGGTGTGAGACTTTTGTGCATTGTCCTATATGAGGTCACATTGCAAAGGGTTCCAGTGGTTCCAAAGGGTTCCACAATGAGCAGCTCACAAATTTTAGTCCTGTTACAAACTTATCCTAACAATACTTTTTTCCAGGCTGATCTTAAGATCTCTAGAAGAATTTCTCCTAGAAGTTCTGGATTCCATAAAAACCTAGTTTTAGTCACTTTCATCTATGCAAATGTACATTTTGTAGACAATAAGAATGAGGTGTGCATCTCTATTCACTGGTTAAAAAGTCCCGTTCCTCTATGAGGCAGTATATTTTTCAAGAACAAAGAAAATCATGAATTTTTAACATATAAAAGCAAGAAAATTAAGGAAATAATTGAATGCAAATTTATTTCATCCCAAACTTCCATTATAACAGCAGACATTTTTTAAATGAACTGATTTTACATCATGCATGTCTAATCCATCGTCTGGCTACAAAGGAAGATCCCAGTGAGAATATCAGTGAAGTACAAGCTAAGCGACAAAAATGACAACATTCCTGTTTTCTGATTGAGTTTTCTTTCTTGTAAATTGTACATATAAGTCCAGAGAACAAAGCCAACTTCTTTAGTGAGTTGTAAATATTTACAGTTACTATCTTGGATACCATCCTGGGTCACTGCTACATTTACCCTGCTGATTTTTCTTATTCTAGGATTTTGATCAAAGATTCTATTGGGAAAAACCATCTTCCACCCTGCCAGTTTTGTTTATTCAAGGTAGTAGGATTTTTCCTAATGGTAAAATATGTTCTCATCTCTAAACTGTGCTAAACTGATACATGTGAAAATGATGACTGCTTAGATCTATATTCCAGAATGTGTATATGGAATTATATTTAAACTTTATGATACGTATTTCTCCTTTAGTAGGAAAGGAATAGTAATGCCCTGGGCATTTATAACTGTTCTGCAAAGGATTAGGTTATAAAAAAATATCTACTAGTGTTGACAGTCATAAGAAACTTTTCACAATGTGGCTTTCCACGGTATTATGCAGAATTTACTTGCTGTTTGTTGCTTTTGTATGATTCTTACATATTGTGCAAGTCAACTTGCTCACACAGTAATAGAAAATGAGCACTCTACAAGTTATCTAATATAAAGAACCTATGAAATTTCTTTAAGTATTAACAGAGGTTGTGCGTGACTGTTTTCCGCATAGGTATACTTGAATTCACACTTAGAGCTCAGTTTAAATTGCTTGCAGTTAATACAACAAGAACATATTTTTAGCATCAGGAACTGTTACAATGCTAGCTTGAGCCCCTTCTTCAGCCACTTTTTATAAATATCAAATCACCAAAATAAAAGAGCATAGTCACTTCCACTGTAAACCCGAACTTTTCTCAAATATGCTGCCTCACAGTCAGATTCACTGACATTGAAAGTGTTTTTCACAGCCATGATCTCCTAATTGTTGCACAATGACAACACTCTAAAGTCCAACAAGCAATTTCTTGCACACTTGTAAAGTAAGCCCAAACCAGACCCTATATTAATCATATCACTAGTATTGACTGCCTCATTTATTTTCCCATCTAAGTCTTTCAGACATACTTGAATGAAAAGCATGTCAGCCCATAATTCCTGGTTTCTGTTCAGTAATGGGAATGACAAATGTATAGTTTGCAGCAATTTGTGTCAAACTAGTGTCATGTTATTTTTAAACTGTATTTGGTAGGGAGTTTCAAGTGTTGTGAATAGGGCTATCAGTCTCTACCACCTACAACATCTTTGGAGACAATTTTCATCACATTTGAATAATGTTTTGTCACAGAACCACTTTATCTAAGATCTGGAAGCAGCATTTACACACAGTTCGCTTGCATTGATCATGTCCTATATAGACTGAAAAAGTTAGAAAGAAACGTGCCATTTTCCTTTCCACCTGGCTGGAAGTTCTATTAGTGCTTGTCACCAGTAAGGCAAAAAGGCCACCAGAAACAAAGCTAGTCATTCTGCAATGGCTTATCCAAACACTAACACAGAAATGACACCATCTCTTCCCCAAGAAATGGAGGCTATCCCATTCTACCATTGGTGCTACGTCTGTAAGGCATAGAAGGAGGTTAACTTTAGTGTCACCCACAGCCTAGTAATTCATGATCAAAGAACCATATATTATATATGAGGGAAGATGGAGAGCATACTCTAGAGGAGATTTGATTGACAAAAGGGAGGGAACTTCTATCCAAACCCAGAGAAGACATCTCCCTAAAGTTTGAGAGACTCTTTTATACACAACAATGTGAATTACTACTGCCTGTGTTCTCATCTAGTCAGCAGTCAGGGGTTTATCTGCAAAGAGTGGTAGATCACCACGACACCTTACATCAGTCTAGATGTTTGTGGGGGTTTTTTTTCCAGTAGAAGTTTAAATTCTGTTGTTTCCTTAGTAATCTTTACACATGAACACTGAACTAAGAGCCTATGTGTTTACTTTTTGTTTACTGTCATATGCCTTTTCTGATAGCTTTCATTGGTGACATTGCCTGTCTCTGTCATAATCTTAACTTGCATTAAATTTCCACTAACAATAGTGTGAGTTAGGCATTGCAAAAGGAACCATGAAAATTAAAAAAAAAAAAAGAAGTTTAACATAGAAACTTTTATAAGTGGTAATACTTGATAAGATATGACACATGTATATATGCATGTCTGAATAAAAGAGAAAAGGAGAAAGCATGGTCAATTAGAGATAAGAAAGTTGTTGTATAGTAATCAGAATTCATGTACTGTTTCCTTCTAATGAAACACTAATAAACCACCAGTTGCACAAGCCAAAAAGCAAAAATTACTAGTGTAAAAAAAAAAAAGTGAATTACTCTGTTTTAATTGTTAATCATTTAAATTTTTCCTACTGTTGATCAATTACTGTTATAAACAAACTATGCTTCTTTCAGTTTATGAGAGTTTATTCCTAATTCACCAGGACGGCTTTCCTATTTTATTATTCAATACAGAACTCCATCTTTTAGAATTAGTGGGAAGTGCTTGGATCAAATGAAATCAGTCTGCTAATCCCAAGGATCCTACTGTGCATGCTATTTTCATCTCCTTACTAGAAATGATATTACTGCTATTTTGAATGAAGAGGGCAACGCTTCACCACATTAATCAACATTAAACCCCATTATTTAATAGTCAGATGAGTCAGATTCCATCCTTCACTTCTGTTTTGACACATCCCTGAATACAACTTCGAACTTTTAATGTTCAAAATTAAATTTAGAAGAGATAATATGAAATATTTAAAGAAACGGTTACCTGATCAAATGTGTGTAACTGAAAACAGAAAGGAAATAGGAAATATTTAAAGTCTCAATATCATAATGATGTGTCACATACACAGGCTCTTTTTGAACAGCCAGTATTTATGTAAAAGCAAACAGTGAAAGGGAATGAGACATCTAAAGGTTCATCTAGATCCATATACTATCTCTGAGTGTAATGCTGATATGTAGCCAACAGGATCAGGGAAGTGATCATTCATAGAATCATAGAATCACAGAATTCTAATCTGGGTTAGAAAAGACCTCTGAGATCATCAAGTCCAACCCTTGATCCAACACTGATGTGGTTACTAGACCACGGCACTAAGTGCCTGTCATAGGTTTACTCTCGGCTAATTTTTTTAAAACCTTTTACACAATTGCTATGAGATGAGAGAAGTTTTATACAGACAAAACAGATTTGACATGGGGTAATAATATTAAATGTATAAAATGTATTACTAGCGGGATAAAACTAAAGAATAATATATATATAACAATTCTAACTAG